>CM062806.1:284751224-285223724 GCA_031772625.1 Pinus tabuliformis | reverse complement strand
CTGATACTTTACTATGATTTCAGCTAACATAGCCTCTTCCTCAAGTTTTCCTTCAGTCCCTGGCTGTTTATCTTCTCTAAAAATATCTTCAAATGGCTGCTTTTCTCCTGCAATATCTTCCATCATACATAAACTATCAGTTTTAAAAATATAAGACCCTATGGTCTCACTTGATGGTTCAGCCATCATTTCTCCTTGCTGTTCTAAATCATTCATATGATTCAGAAATTCTTTGATAGTCTCTTCTTCAATCTCCTCAAGCCCTTCACTTGGTTTCTTGATATCTTTCTCCAGCTGTATATGAGACCTATCTATCTCATCTTTTTCCAGAACAGAATTTAGATTCTGTTGGTCTTCTTCCTTCTTCATGACAATATCAGAAAATTGTCCTTCACCTGCAAACATACACAAATTGTCAGATTTAAAATCATCAGACCTTTTGGTCTCACTTGAAGTTTCAGTCTTCAAGTCTTCACTTTCTCCCAGAAATTCCCCTTGTTCTAGTTTACAAATGGATTCTTCCATTTCTAACTCAACTTCCTTGAGTTTTCCCTTCAGCCACTTTATATTCTTTTTTCATAGCCTTCTCTGCATCTCATGCCATTTCACTGGCTTCTTCCTCAAGACTCAACCTAGTCTCTGGCTTTCCTCAAGCATTCTCCTTAATGCATTGAGTTGTTCTTTTAATTCAGCAACCTCTTTGTCAATTTCTTCTTGACTCATCTTCTTGCCATTTGCTTTGGCATCCTCTTTCTTATATCATCTATCGTGGCTTCTTTTTGAACCTCTGTTAGGAATATCAGTAGTCATCTTCTTTTCTTCTATCTTCATGAGCTCCTTTACAGCAAGCCTCTGCAACGGCTAGTCCTCTTGGCTGCAACCTTACCTCACTAAGCTCTCCTCACTCAGTATTTTGGTAAGCACAGGTCCTCTGTCTGGAACCTCTCCTTGTTGAGCAACACCTTTGCTCCTTCTAGGCTTTTTCAATCGCTCACTCTCCCTTGAGAACACTTCAGTTGTCCTCTCTATCCAATTTCTTATTGTATTCTTCAGGTTCACTGCCACTTTTCTATCAGAGTATTCTCCTTACTCTGTCTTCAAGAACTCACCTGGTTCTTCTCTCAAAGCTTCTATTGCTGTCACTTGTGCATTAGTATAAAAACACACATTCTTAATTTGAAACATAACATACCTTCAAGATATCAGCATGATCTTGTTTCACCCATTCTTCTGCACTTTGAATGGATTTCCTTTGGTTGGTTTCCAAGTCCTCTTTCCTTCAAAACTTTCATTAAGAAATATTTCTTTCTCCTTCCTTCAAGGAATATTTTGTTCCTGCTATTCCAAACCTCTGTTGGAACTGCTACAGTCTTCCAAGAACTTCAAAAGTTCTCCTTTTACAGATTACAAATCTACTTTGATAGTAATTCTGCTTTGACCTCCATTCTGCTTTGATACAAACTTCTGCTCTGATACCACTAATGGTGCAGGTTTACACCCGCACATACCCATATTACGCATATTAAAAATGCATCCACAACTATCCCAGGATATTTAACTCTGCAATGGAGTTAAATCTATAGGCCATATGTGGTCAAGAGGCCCATTCATCAATTCTTGAGTATAGGAATTTAATCACCCCACCTAAAACCTCCTATCAGGACTCATAAATCATCCCCAAGCCTTTAATGAGGCCTTGATTAAAGTCTTCCTTTATATTGTTCGTATCGGAACTTAAATCCTTCGGAAGCTTTATAATCCTTCACCCACGCATATATATATCTTTCTCCCTTATAACATGGGATCATATATATATATAACACATAAAACATATATTGTGCTTTTCCCTTATAAAAACCACTTATAAAGGAAATATACCTCTACAAAGGAAAACTCCACTTTCCTTAGCTTTTCCACCTTCCCGTATAGACTCGCATAGTTTCTGACATTAAACCTTCATCGTAATCAGCTATCGCTATATTCAAGACTTATCATATATGTGGTTATCACCCCTCCTCCAATATCGATATGACTATCGGAAGTCATAAACACATGCTTTTATTGGAAATATTAACTATTTGGGAGTACAAAGGAAATTCCCTCTGTTCATACCTTCTAGATTTCAAAATATATAGAACTGAATCTATGTATCATCAGGTCTGACACTGTAAATTTCCTCCGTTGAATGCCGATTGACCCCGACGCCCGATCACCGATATATTTCCAACGCCGATCGCCAATATCACTATCGGCGATATCACAATTCCACTAAATTACTGACCCTTGGCGCCTCCGATCACCGATATGCGATTTAATCGGGACCGTTGATCTGGAAACGATCCAACGGTCCATGATTAATCGCACTCACTCTTTGCAAACTTCCAAGGTTTATCCCGATAGCTTTAAAGGGTCTTCCACCACTGCGATTTGATCTCAGTCGTTGATCTAAATGATCCAACGACTGCTGAGCATCACTTGCACTTCTCTAAAATTCCTTTTACTTAGAAATTTTACACAGTTTATTCAATTTATTGGTGATTTGCTTCTTTAAAGGTTCCAGCCTTCACTGCTTTTGCTGTGCCACTCTGATGCTCCAATTCCCCTCCAAAGCTAACTATGATTTTCACTAGGATTCAATGATTCCTTGTGATTCATCTCTGAGCATGTTACACCACTGTGTACTACAAAACTTTGCCCGCAATTTGTTACAGAACCTACGAGTTCATAATTCACATGAAATCAAATCATAAACACTCAATTCATGCATATGCACACTCAGAATCGAATTCATACTCTGTATTAATGCATAAAAGTAATTGATTACAATTGAGACTCTCAGTCTCTCTCACAAGCCTGATTCTCAACACTTGTGGCCTCCCCTTCTGCTCATAGGCTTACATACATATAAATATGAGAACATTGGATCAGATTGTTGAAGGTCCGATCAATCCTCTAACAAAAGCCTAAAGCTCTTCATGCATGCATACATGGTAGAAAAACCTCCTTGAGACTTTATTCTATCTTTTCTCTATTTTAAAACATAAAAGCCTCTTTATCAAGTTATCACTCAATGGTCCACATATATTCTCCCTTTTATGCCTAAAGTCTCTCTGTTGCTCCTAGGATCATGGAGCTACTCATGTTCTCATTTATTTGTTTTGAGAGAATCTAATTAAATCACACTTAAGGCCTAAATATTAAATTGACTTAAGACTTAGGAAACTAATTTCCCAAAAAAACATGACCCCCTATGTCTACTAATTACAACGATTTTCTTTGGGTTGAATGCTCCTGCATCATATTTCCATCAAAAGGAATTCATTGATTGGTGGACTCTGAATTTGTTTCCATACGTCTCAACCTAAGACCAACTAAGGAGCGAGTGTGGAGGTTGCTATCCACGATCAATTAATTTTATTTTAATAAAAGTAACATAATGAAACAAAAGAGGGATAATCCAGGAAAAAAGTTTACCAAGCAACTGTGAATTTCAAAATACCTCCTAGCGAACCAAGAAGTATGGGCAGGAAATCTCCCCAGATGCTGTGTTTGATGTATTATAGTGTACAAGGTGGCCGACTCAGTTACCTAAGGGTGGATAGCAACCTAGTGTTGTCCTCCCATATATACTCGAAAGTATGTGGAGGCCCAATCTGTATTAGCGTTGTCTAATGCAAAACTGCACAGTGAGAGCATTCCCATATACTTTACGTATTGTAAGACCACCCTATATACCCAAAGGTACATGGACGAACTATAATATACTCACATACATGGAATGAGATATCACACTCGGGGTGTATTGCAGATAAGTTAGTGACAGCTGGTATGTTTTACGATGTCAGAACACGTCTCTAGCCTAGAACCTCTAAATGTTTTGTGTTAGGTGGCAATGCTCCATTAGGTTAATTGATGTTCATTTTAGGTTGATCTTGATTAAGAATTTGCCTTTCAAGGTTCACCACGTGATTTATTTTCAATTCCTAGAATGAAACTAATATGATAAGCATTCTTTCCATTCAATTTTGACAATCAAAATCTTAGCTAATAGCGATAGACCAATCAGATTTCTTTCAATCAAAGAGAAAAGAGCACAATATAATGCAATTTCCATAAACTATTCCTATGAGAACACAAAATTTTTCATTGCACGATGCAAGCTTTTATTTTCAATTCCCTTAATGTTATGATGAACAAAAAAGGAAACTAATGCACATACAATCAATCAATCTTTTTACAAGAATGAAGACTTATGATAGTTTTGTTTCGAAGGAAAATAAGACTTCTATGACACTTTCTATCGAACAAAGATTAATCCACTATAATCTAGCTTTGACAAGGAATTTATAATGACAAAGAAATCATTTAAGAAAAATTAATCAATCAAGTCAAAGTAGGTCTAGAAAAGGAGATACAATCTTGATTTCAGAGACATGACACTCATTGATCATTCAATAAGCAATCAAATAGAAGAAATTTGGTGAAAAACCCTATCTAAAGGTGGAAAACTGACCCAAGGAGGATCAATGCAGCCCTGAATGGGAGACAATGCGTTTTAGAGCACTCTCCCTCAGCCAAGGGTGCTTTGTAGCGCACTGTGTCCCTCGCAAGCCTGCGCCGGTGACAATAAGCCATTTCAAGAGGTAAGTAAACACAGTTTTTGACCAAAATTCACTTCAATAAGGATGAAATACAATCGATGAAAGAAGGTAAGGTCTGCTAGAGTGTCCTAGGACGTGAATAAGCTACTTGGAACAATGATCATTCCCCAATATAGTCGTCAATTTGTTATGAGGAATTTGGTATCTACAGATAAATACTAATTCCCTAGATAAGTAATCATATCTAGAACAACAATTTAAAGCACTTTAACCTTTTTCTATAAACAATAGATAAGACAAAGAGAAAGAGAGGACCTACTTGTACTTCTGCTTTCCTCTTGTCTCCTTTGTATCAGTCCTGTCGCTCCTTCCCATACTTAACACGCTTGAGAAATACCTATAAACATCAACAGAAGACAAAGAACCAATCAAAGAAAAAGATCTAATGATTACAAGTAAATGGAATCAGATACATTCACACATATAAGCATCATATATCAAGATAAGAATATGGAAAAAGGTGTAAATACTTTATCGAATAGAAGGAAGAATTATGACCATGAAGCTTGATTCGAAGTCGCTCCTCCATCATAAGCATGACATTCCGGTAGCATAAAGACACTTACAATAGTCTCAATTCTCAAACTAACATTATCTCCTTACAATTCATCAAATTCCATCCCTTGATCGCTTAGATGAGTGATCAATTTATAGGAAGATGGAGGAGGTTTTGTCATCAATGAGGGTGTTGAATGGCCTTCAATACTTAGAATTAGTTCCATGGAGGAAGGGACGAGAGGATAAGAGGTATCTTAACTTATTCCTCATCCATTTTCAAGCTCATAGGAGATGATAAGTGTGGGAATCTTCTAGAAGGCCCTAGAAGATGATAATATTCCCCAAACCCTATGTAAACTTTACTCAAACTCGCCCAGTGCAGGTCAAAGTGGGCCTAAGTTCTCTGCAGAGCACACTGGCATGGACTTAACTGCTTTGCAGCACACCCTTGCATGGGCCTACCTGCGATGGTCATTTCAGGATGTCTTCACGCCATGTAGCAACTAAAATGAAGGTTTGATGAGCCCTAAAACACTAATCTAGATGATGGGAGTGATATGCCCAAATGGATTTGTAACAATTTTCTAGGAATCTCTCACGGAACCAATTTAGATCCAGTAGTGGAAATCGAAGTAGAAATAATAAACCTGGACCTACAGATGCTATGATTATTGGTTTGGAAAATAAAATGGACAACATGAAAATTGAAATTATGAATATTGTTAGCAAATAAATAGACTCTTTGAAATTTCAGCAGAAATTGGTATAAGAACAAGAGTCATTGTGTATTTACTATCCAAAGTGTAGGAAAAAGCATATTGTAAGAGAATGTCCTGCTGATGTTAAAGGTTCTAATAAATGTGTGATTTGTGTAGGAAAACATGCCACCGACTAGTGCCCTTCTATAACGGGACTGAAAGTAGCATTGGAAGGAGAGAAATCTAAACCTGAGCCATTGCATGCTATGAGAGAACGAAGAAATGGCCTCAGGTAGGTGTAGGTATGGTTCTTGAACTTCCACCACATTTTTATGGTGATAATGCACCACCATATTCCTATCATAATACAAATCGTTCTCAACCTTGGTAGCATGGGAATCACTTTCAATATGGACAACCTCCTCAACCTTGGCAACAAGGATGGAGGGGGTAAAATCATTCTCACTATTCCCATCGTGCACCTATGCAATCATATCCTACTGCATATACACCTTATCTCATGTCACAACCATATTTACGCTCCTTACCTCAACAAAGTCAACTAATGCCAACATTACCTTTACCACAACCCTTTCGACCACCCCAACTACCTGCTCAACTGGTACCAAATCCTAATAATAAAACGATACAATTGATTCATTCTATTGGGCCAATCCCTTCTCCCATTTATCAAACCTTTCCATTTGGGATCCATGAGCTTAAATTGAGATTAGGAAGGGTGGTACAACCATAAAAACAAAGACAATCCATGGTGATTATCGAGGATATAAATGAGGAGGAAACTCTTGATTGTTTGAAAGAAGATGTCATCGTTTGACCCATTCCCACACATTCGAAGTTGTCATCTTCTTAAAAACAATCTCCCTATCCAAAGAGGCTAGTTATGGAGAAAAATGACCCCACTCCTGACCCTAGTCTGGCTTTCGATCTTAGGAATATTTGCATAAAGGTCACTTTGCTACAAGACATTAAATATATCCCCATATGTACAAAAATCATTATGGAACTATGTATTAAGAAGCCACGAAGGAAGAGAGTAGAACCACAGACCATTCAATATATTTGCAGAGCAACCATGTTGATGACAAGATGTAAACAAATGGAGAAATATACTGATCCTGAAAACCTGGTTGTTTCTGTCCAAATAGGTGATATCATTGTCCCCAATGTATTAATAGACCTGGGGGTGGAAATTAATGCGATGACTAGGTAGACCATGGATCAACTTGTGTTGTTCCATATTCATCCTAACCCTACAATGCTTGAAATTCCATATAGATCCAAAATCAAGCCAGAAAGTGTGTTGGATGATGTGGATGTTTTCATTGATTTGTGGGAATACCTCACAAATTTTATTGTGCTTTAGCCTAAAAATCTTGTGGGTGGACATCCCTTAATTCTAGAATGACCTTGGCTTGCCACAACGAATTCTTATATTGGATGTCGCTCTAGTGATATCTACATTTCCCATGGAGACAATAGGAAGAAGTCACCTTGTACCCACCTGCTAGATCCATTTAGGAGCTCAAAGATACCTTATGGCTAGATTATGACAGTAGTGATGAGGAGACTCAATCTGTGTCTTTGATCCATCATCATACCGGGTCCACCCAGGAGGATGAGTTACAGGACTTCTTGAACAATCAAGACACAATGCCAAATTTTGACATGGTTCATCAAATATTTATTGTAGATATTCAAGAAAATTATTGTTCTCAACCTCCCTCATCAAAGACTCTAGCAACATCTTCCTGTACTCTTGAGCCTGAGACCACTCTTGTTGGGACTAGTCCAGGAAAATATTTACACATCATCTCAAGCCTGGATTCATCCCAACAAGGCATCTTGTTATCTTGTTGCGAGATCACCTTGATACCTTTGCATGGAGTTACAAGGATATGAAAGGTGTACCTCTCGAAACCTGTACTCATCATATCTATATTTAGGAGCGGTCCCAACCTGTTTGACAACCCCAAAGGCGCATAAAACTTGCTCTAAGAGATGTTTTGAAAGAAGAATTACAAAAGCTCTTAGACGCTAATTTCATTTATCCTGTATCTGATAGCCAATGGGTTTCTCCATTGGTGATGGTTCCGAAAAAATATGGGAGATGATGCATTTGCATTGGTTACAGAGAATTGAATAAAGCCACTCTCAAGGACTATTTTCCCCCTCCTTTTATTAATCAGGTGCTAGATACCCTTGCCAGTAAAAAATACTTTTCATTTCAAGATGGATTTAGTGGATATAACCAAATCTAAATCACACCTGAAGATTAAGATAAAGGTAGCTTTACATGCCCATGGGGGACATTCGCCTACCGAGTACTTCCCTTTAGGCTATGTAATGCCCCAACCACCTTTCAAAGGGCAGTGATAGCCATTTTTACTAATCTCGAGTGTGCTGAGATTTACATGGATGATTTTTCAGTGTTTAGTGACTCATTCCAAGAAGCCCTCAAAAACTTAGAAAACATACTTTTCCATTGCCAAGAAGCTCACCTATCTTTGAGTAATAAAAAATGCAAATTAATGTGCAAAGTAGGGATATTTATTGGTCATTTTATTTCTGACATAGAAGCTATTTTGCATCTTCCTACACCCAAAACACAAAGGGAAGTGAGAGGATTCCTGGGACATGCGGGCTATTACCGGAGATTCATTGAGAAATTTTCTAGGATAGATAACCCGCTTTTCTAATTATTAGCTATGGATAGTGTGTTCTCTTGGTCCACATCTTGCCAACAACCTTTTGAGACATTAAAGGAAAAATTAGTACAAGCACCAGTTTTAAGGGGCCTAACGGGTCCCTACCATTTCATATTTCCTCTGATGCCTCAAATATTGCCATTAGTGCAGCTATAGGACAAGAAGAGAAAAAACAATCCTATGTTATTTACTTCATCAATAAAAACGTTTCACCTTCCAAGTTAAATCGCACAGTAACTGATGATTTTTTAGCCGTAATTTTTGCTATAAATAAATTCATACACTATATTACAGGATATGAAGTCTTTGTGCATACTGATCATTCTGCTATAAAATATTCAATGAATAAACCATTGACTAGTGGTAGAGTGCCTAGGTGGTTACTCTTGTTACAGGAATTTAATGTTACTATTGTTGATAGACCGGGGAAATCTAATGTTGTAGCTGATTATATTTCTATATTAAATAATCCTAGTGAAGTAATTCCCCTTGATGATGATTTTCATAATGAACATCTTTTTGATGTGTCAACAAAATCCCCATGGTTTGTTGACATCGCTAATTATATAGTAACTCGAAAAACACCACCTCACTTATCCACTCATGAAAAGAGGAATATCATACAAAAAAGTTTTGCATATTCCTGGATTTAGGGAGACTCTTTCACACCGAACCAGATCTCATTATTCATAGATTTGTAAGAGAGGAAGAGGTGTTTGAAATTTTGAAATCTTCCCATGATGAACATTTTGGTGGCTATTTCGTTGATAAGAGAACTGCATATAAAATTTTACGAGTTGGATAATTTTGGCCCTCCTTGTTTAAGGATTACAAACAATATGTCAAGTGTTGTGATAGCTGTTAGCGAATGGGTCAACCAATCCAAGCCAATGGAATTCCTTTATGTCCTCAAGTTATGATTGAACCCTTCGAAAAATGGGTTATTGATTTTGTAGGACCAAAATCCAACATCTTTGAATAAAAAAAATAACTTGGTTTGTACATATTTTGTTACAAAATGGGTAGAGGCTAAAGTTGTTTCTTTTGCTACTAAAAAATTCGTTGTTGAATTTTTGTTTAGTGAAATTTTTACTAGATTTGGTGTTCAAAGCGAGATTGTTTTTGACAATGGACCACAATTTGTTTCTAATATGGTGCAGGAAGTTATGGATCAATACAAAATTCGACACAGGCAGACCACACCATATCACACACAAGAAAATGGCCAGGTGGAATCTACCAACAAGGTGATCGAATCCATCCTTACCAAAACAATGAATCTTCATAGAAAGGATTGGGCCAGCAGATTACCTGAATCCTTATGGGCTTATGTCCCTCTATAATTTTTCTCTCTTTGTCCTATTAAGATTTACCATCCCTTTCTTCAAAAGAGATTGCCCCTATCTGATTACATTTTTTCCCTCTTTTCCTTGAAATTTTTTTCCCTATCCATTTTTTTGTATATCCCTCTTGGATCAGTCTCACTCTTGAATTCCTTTATTGATCTCCTTCTGATTCTGAAATATACCCCTTTCATGCTTCTTTCTTTCCTTATGGAATATATTGCAGGATCTGATAAGAATTTGTGGATCATATTGGAAGGCACATGATAATACAAAGAACTAGCGAATACAACCTCCTTCGAAAAACTCGAATTTTTTTTCAAGATTCAACCTGCATATTTTATTTTTATTAGAAACTTCTTGCTTCAGATACGGTGCAACATTTTTGAGTAAAGGAACAATGATATTGATCAGTACAGAGATGTGTGCTTCAGTGCAAAAATTTTGGAATTTCTGGTGCAGGAATACACGCTGTTGTACGCTCCTGGGTGCAAGAACATATGCTCCAGTGGAGGAACGATGGTAGTCCTTGGTACATGAATGTGTGTCTTAGTGCTGGAACCAAAGACTCTTGAGTGAAAGAACACGAATCGCAGTACAAGAATGTCCGATAGAGGAATGCATGCTTGGAACAAGAGTTTGGCCCAGGAACAGGTGAAGTTTAACTTCATTCAGTATAGGGATCTTGTTCAGGCATAAATGGATGCACTATTTTAAATTATATCATGCATTAAGTTTTCCTACATTCGATTAGTGTTATGCAATCAGCTCACAAAATAGAAGAAATGATAGATCAATGACTTCGAACTTAGCCTCTTCGAGGGGGAAACCTCCTTTACATTACACAAATGAACAATTATTGGATGATACAAATGAAAAAACCTCCTTCCTATATATAGGAGTTTAAGGGATCACAATATAATCAAAGCCAACATAACAATAATAATATAAGGGCACAACAATAACAATAGTGGGATTCTCTGGGGCACAATAATAACAATATGGAGACAATAGGGTAACAACAATAACAATAAGGGCTATAATGAAAATAATAATGGGGGAGTCACTAGTATTATAGGGACCTAACATGCCCCTCTCCTTTAAAAAAGTGTTGTCCTCAACCAAGGAAAATTTTAAGAACCCCCTAAATTTATATGTATAATAAATGGGTGAATCCCCATAATACATAGGAAAAATGGAAGGTGATCTTATTAATAATATAATATGTAAATATAACTTTTTTGGTGAATCTCTCACCAAATTATATTATCTTGTAAAATCATGGTGAATCACTAGTAAAAAATGGCGAATCACTAGTACAAAATGGTGAATCGCTAAGAAATACAAGGGTTGTTGTAGTATCTTGGCACCAAGAGGGTACTCAAGAAGAAACTGTAAAATAAATTGAGAAAATTGTTGGTGAATTAGATGAGATTGACTAGTTACCATCAAGCACGCCACTCTAGTGACTAAATCATACAGATATGGAACTAATTGTTAAAGTCTATTGATGTGATTGTTTTTCTTGCATTGTTTCATTCGTTGCAGACAATTAATCATTGGCATACTTAACACCTTTTAGGTGGCCATCGTTGATCTACTATTTTGTATTTATGACACATATAACTTGATTATAGGGATGAGTATTCTTATTTTATTTTCATCTTCATATAAATGTCGTGAACTTTTTTCTTCACCATGCATATTCCATGTCCTACACTTGAGGCGCTCAGTATGAGGTCATCCATTGTAGATGGCATAGTGATCATCAATCCTTCCTATTTTCTCATATACTTCTTCTGACTTCTGATAATAATATTTCAATATTCAGTTAAATGTAGAAGTTGTTGGAAAGTTTGAAAACTCCATTATTATGCAGATTCATTGTGAAACAAAAAGGTCAGCAAAATCTTACTTCTGTCACTAATACTTGTGATTTTGTCATACTTTGTACAATATTAATGAAACTTTGATGGGTAGAATGGGTTATTCTTTGACTTTGGATGGAAAGTTTCCCTTCTGGTTGAATTTAAACGCTTTCTCTTATGAAAATTCACACCTCTTGTTGGCACCCTATTTTTCCTCTATCTTTCTATCACTCGAAAGATCAAAGCCTTCTGGACAAGATTCTTCATGCTATCCTACACTACTGGAGATTCCTTTCAAACTTTC
Source organism: Pinus tabuliformis (assembly GCA_031772625.1). Lineage (NCBI taxonomy): Eukaryota > Viridiplantae > Streptophyta > Pinopsida > Pinales > Pinaceae > Pinus > Pinus tabuliformis. The sequence continues at coordinate 285,211,623 of CM062806.1, read as the reverse complement.
ACTATGAGCTCAGTCATTTCTTTCCACATACTTATCTCTAGAATAGGCTATCTTTGAGGTTCTCCAAGCTCACGGGTCTAATGTCCATTTCAGAATTTTTCTTGAAACTTTATGAAAATTTAGCTGACCTTTTATTAACGTACTTTCCTGCAACAACCGTTGATCCATTTTTTAAACTATCAATATATAATATTTGAACTCGAGAAAGCTTCCATATCTATCAATCTTGATCATTATTTCTTCCATGGACATAAAAATTTGAGATTCCGGTGCCCATTATTAGGAAAATATGACAAGGAATTATTGTTGGTGTTCTTTCGAAATCCTTGATACCTAGTCAATATCATAATCAATTATCCTAGATGGGATATGAAATTCCACTTTCTCCATATAAGTCCAATGAGGTTGGAAACACTCTCAAACACCCGCAAACAATTAATGGTAATGTTAAAAAAGTGACATTCTTTGAACATTCTCCAAATAGTCATAAATGAGATTGTTTGGATACAAAATGTGAAATAAATGAGAATGTCTCATTTATGACTATTTGGAGAATTTCTGGAGAACGTCACTTTTATTTTAAGGATTTGATATTGCCCTTAATTTCCAAGGTCACAAACTCCTCAAATTTTTGTCCCATACTTTTTTTTTGTCTTAGAGGGTTGTTGAACAAAAGAAATGGGGGTCATGGCACCTAGGTATCCCCTCCTAGAGTTGGTGGGGAGATGGGGAGAGGGTGCCTAGATACACCCCTTTTGGGGAAATGTGTCCCCCACATTGGGAAATGTTTCCCTTGGTCCCACTCATAACATGAGATACATGGGGGGCATGTCCCCATGTCACACTGGAGATAATATGCAACAACAAAAAATCCAAGGTGGCTAAAATGTCGAAGCAGACATTGTTATAGGTGCGAAGACATGGATTCCCCAAATTTTTAGAAAATTAAAAAATATACATAAACCATCCAAAAATTTAAACTTACAGTCTTTCTTCATTGAAAATCAAGTTGGATTTAAGAGATCTGTGGTTTGTATCTTTTGAACCATTGACTGGAGAATCCACAGTATGAGCATTTTTATACCAACGTTTCAAAATGAAGTTGAAATATAACATACCACATACTAATGTGACATATATGATCTCATCATCTTGATTCCCTCACTAATCTTAGGAGAATTCTTAGTGTAAAAAAAAAATCAACACACAAGTTTTTAACACGAAAGAACAAATGAAGCAACATGATATCAATTAGAGACATTTGAAATCATAAATTAAAAGTATAGGCTCATGGTCTCAATATATTTATGTAATTGCATGTCCATCTTCATCGCTGACATGAGTATATTCAGGTTGGCTTCAAGAGAATTTCTCAAATCCTCTATCAAAGGATCATCTATGTCAGAGAATGAAGCCTTAGGATCCCCTTTATTTTCTATCATGAAATTGACATTGATATAAATATTTGTGTCCTTTTCCACATCATCAATGTAAGCATATTTCAAAGATGATTTATCATTTTTCTTCCAATCATTGAACATGACAGTAGAGTTATGTTTAGTGCACATGATATTCTCACCAGATTCATTTGAATGGTTATCTAATTTTCTCTTTGTATTTGTAGCATGCATATGTGAGTTTCTTAGAAGTTGCTTTGCATTAATCTTCCTATTGTTAAATGGAAGGGTATTCTTATTCTCAATATATTTTTCACGCATAAGACATTGAAACTGCAGCCTATGGCTTTTCCCATATGGGTTTCTAGGTTCAAAATATATCGTCTATGATGCATTTGAGGATATTCAGGATGGGTTCAAGAGAATTTCTCAAATACTCTATCAAAGGATCATCTATTTCAGAGAATGAAGCCTTAGGATCCCCTTTGTTTTCTACCATAAAATTCACATTGAAAAACTATCTAACATTTTCCATGTCATCATTGTAAGCATATGTCAAAGATGATTTATCATTTTTCTTCCAATCATCAACAAGATAGTAGAGTCATGTTTAGTGCACATGAAATTCTAACCATATTCATTTGAATGGTTATCTAATTTTCTCTTTGTATTTTTATCATGCATATGTGAGTTGCTTAGAAATTGTTTTTCCCTAATCTTCCTATTGTTAGATGGAGGGGAATTCTTATTATCAATATATTTTCCACGCATAGGACATTGAAATTGCAAGCTATGCAAGGACATAAGAGATCTCTGAATACATTCCAATAGGAAAGAAATCTTTTGAGCCATGCAAATTTTAAACTTCAATGTCTTCAAAATTTTATAGTACCTTGCTATCGAGTTGGTGAATGGAGAACGTAAATATAATCCTTAAAACAACTAAACAAATGCTTCTAGAAACTAATTGATATGAATTCATTAAACTTGCAACACATGTGATATCCACTAGCCCAACAAAGGCAGGTAATTGTTGTATCAATACCTATGCCATCTTTTTCTTCCCTCATATAGTGTTAAAAGGGAGCTCTAGTTAGAAATTCACATTGTTACTCTGTAAGCAGCTTCAAGGGCATAATATTATGAATGGCATTGTACTAGACTGAATAGTTCTGCTAGATGTATTAGTATGCTACATTTGGAAACTTGTGCTGACCACTAAAGGATAAATATTGTTAGCTTTTTTCTTTCCTTGGTATCAAAGGGCAACTCGTAGATATCCCTAATCATAATAATTAAAATTGTGTTAAAATTTTCATATTCTAGGCCAGCCCAACTTATGTATATATAGACAATTCAAGTCCTCTTGCATGGATCACTGATTTGTGGTTTCTATTGGCCTTATTAAAGGTTAATGGGCAAGAAAATCTTAGCTTCTTGTATGTTTAATTCTCTATGTATGTTCTTCTGCTACATCGATAAGGATCTCTGGTATCATTATCAGTAATATTTCATTATTCATCAACACTTGCTAGGATAAGTTCCTAAAACTTTATAGTTTAATTGGGGGATATAATTTTAAATAGAATTATGGAATCAAGAGACTTTGTAACGATAAGCCTTGTATTGTTGAAGGGATTTGAGAGTCCTTGGGTCTAGTCCCTTAACGAATAAAATTGAACTTACTCCAATTCCCACATTCAAGCCTTTTTCACTATATAATGAAGCAACACTTTTCTCCCCTTGCTATAATTTCATCATCCCTCCAAGTATGTTATCATTTGCATCCTAGTATAAGGAACAATATGACTAAGAAAAACTATTTTCCCCTTGTTGTAATTTTATCATCCCTCTAGAGATGCTACCATATGCAACCTAGAATGAGAAACTAATAGTGTTCCAAGATGGCCCCATACAGTCTCTTTAGATGCAGTCAGTATTTCTACACACACAAAAACATAGAGACAAGATTTAGTACATCCTTGGAATTTTCTCTTTTAGAGACATGGAAAATATTCTTGCTTAACTTTGTAAAATACAAGAAAGACATGATCTAATAGACTCTACAATTAGATTGATAGAAAGCATGCTCATTTATGTTCTTGAGATTGAAAAGGTTAACACACTAATTCTACATCACCTTGACTCAAATTTGTATTCTTTTTGGATATCCTGCTAATATAAATTTAAATTTTAAATAACCATATGATTTTTGTAACTTTGAAAATATAGTCTCTTTTCTAATGGATAATTGCAAATGACTTGTAACATTCTCCAGTGAAAGTCCCTCGAATTTCATAATCTTTATGATTTTCTTTGGAATTTCTCCTGTAAAAAACTTCAAAAAATAATGTTTCAGGAATTGGAAAATTTTCACCTACAGAACCTCTCACTGCTAGGTTGAGACATGTTAAGGAAGTTCAAACTTACTATCTATTCCCAACCGATCCACTATAGAAACAAATTGTTGAAGAAGTTGCATGGTCTAGTGAACTCGTGCCCTCTTAATACAAGTAATGTCACATGTAACCTCATCAAAAAATTCCCCACCACTGGTATCCTTCCTCCTTTTGGAAGAGGTGTCTGGTGAATCACTTATTTCACAATCCTCACATTCTCCCAAGTCAACCTTGAGAGATTCTCTACCCCATATATGCACTACATGTTGCCAAATGTTTCTTATCTCCTCTAACCTTATAGACTTAATGAAGTAATCATAGGCTCCATCAGTGATTCCTTTCATCACAACACTAGTATCTTCATTTGTTGACATCACTATAGACATAATAATGCAAGGGAATATGTGGTGTAGCATGGCTCAACTAACCAAACTAGTTGAATCTTAACTTCCTCCATTAGATATACAAAAATAAAAGGGAAAAAATAATTTAAGTCGATCAGAGAAAATAGTGGAAAATAACAGTTAAAAACCTAATTCCCATAGTCAAACTATCAAGAAATGTTTGGACGAACTTCAACAATAACTCCAACTACTTTGAAAATGTTTTGGTTTGTTCATAAATTTGATGTTGCAAGCTATCTAGTGGGGTATTCAGATTTCATGTTCTAGAAAATGAAAAGCTAATCCTAGAGAGAAGGGAAACCAATTACTTAGTACAAGAAGATCTAGTCCCAATCCAACAATTTAAAGCAGCCTGAACCTATCCTCATTTGGTAAGTACACCTTACACATAACCATATCGTAATGGTCTTAGTTTTCCTTAACTATTGATATTTCTTGGGGAATTCGCATGCATGTTGTCACTGACACAATATACAATAGTAGTGTCTCTGAGAAAATACCCTACTGAAAGCATATGTACACAATTGTAGTAACTATGAGAGAATCATAGAGTATCCAAATTAATATTGGTTGATTGAGCTTATGATCAAACTATCCCATATTACAAATTCCTCATCACACGTCACAACATCAACATTAAGACATGGTGTTGAGCATGACAAACCATTCCCATGAAGCCAGGACAAGAGGGATAAGACTTGCATATCCCTATACAAGTCCCCTTGCATGGATCACTAAATTATAGTTTGCATTGGCGTTATTAGAGGTTAGTGGGCAAGACAATGTTATCTTCATGTCTATCTCATTCTCTTTGTATGTTCATATGAGACATCTATAAGGATCTCTGGTATCATTATCAGTAATATTTCATTATTAATCAACACTTGCTAGACAAGAATTTTCAAAACCCTATTCATAGTATAATCCATTTTCTCAATTCTAGAGTGTTCAATGCAAGGATAGGAATGTATTAACTTTAGAGTGGAATCTAAGAAATGAGTACAATACTAGAGGTCCATCAGATGGTGCCTGTGGAATGTATGTGTAGTCTCCCTTGGGGCCAAAGCACCAGCCATGATAACTGCAATGAAGATCCCTGTCTTCAACTATCCTTCCTTCATATAGAGGATCCCTTCTATGAGGACAATTTTCATCAAAAACATGCCAAGCCTAGCTATGTTTGTCCCACCAAACAATGATGTCAAGGCCCATAATAGTGAATGTGTGAGGCAGCCTCTTGCCCATTTTCTGAATTTGAACAATATTATTACAATAGCCAGTTAACTTTGGCATCATGTCAAACAACAGAGCTGAAGCTTATGCTCTCTTGGAAGAACTAACTTTGGCCAAGAGTTCTCAAGTTCAAAATGTCATTGTGTTAGGAGCCTCTGGCCTAATTATTTAGCATATTTTATTCAACTCTAATCCTACAAACCCTCGTTTGTCTTCCATTCTGAAAAGAATCAAGAAAAGCTATAGCTGAATTTGAAAATTTGAAATTATATCATATCATTCAGGAGAAGAACGCCATGGCGGACTCATAATCCAATATCGCGTCAAGGAGAAAGGGGTATATTATATGTTAACAATTGAGCTTATGATCAAACTATCCCATATTACAAATTCCACATCACACATCTCAACATAAGCATTAAGACATGGTGTTGAGCATGAAAAACCATTCCCATGAAGCTAGGAGAGGAGGGATAAGACTTTGATATCCATTTACAAGTCCCCTTGCATGGATCACTTATTTGTGTTTTATATTGGCCTTCTTAGAGGTTAATGGGCAAGACAATATTAGCTTCTTGTCTGTCTCATTCTCTCTGTGTGTTATTCTACTACATCGATAAGGATCTCTCTTATCGTTATCAATAATATTTTACTATTCATCAACACTTTCTAGACAAGAATTTGCAATTTCATATATAGATCAGAGACAATATAATTTATATTTAGTCTTAATTGACTATTAGATCATTTCTACAAACCGCAACTCTTGGCACATTGAAAACCCTATTCACAGTATAAGAAACTTTCTCAATTCTAGATTGTTCAATGGAAGGAGAGGAATGTATTAGCTTTATAGTGGAATCTAAGAAATGAGTACAATAGTGGAGGTCCTTCAGATGGTGCTTGTGGAATGTATGTGTAGTCTCCCTTGGGGCCAAAGCATCAGCCATGATGACTGCATTGAAAATCCCTGTATTCAACTATCCTTCCTTCAAACATAGGAGCCCTTCTAAGAGGAAAACTGTCATAAGAAACTTGCCAAGCCTAGTTCCAATTTCCCCACGAAACAACGATGTCAAGGCCCATAGTAGTGAATGCATTAGGCACCCTCTTGTCCATCCTCTGAATTCTAACAATAATATTTCAATAGTTAGATAAATTTTCCATCATGTCAAACAACAGAGCTGAAGCCTATGCTCTCTTACAAGGACTCACTCTGGCCAAGGGTTCTGAAATCCAAAATCTCACTGTGTTAAGAGACTCTAGCCTAATTATTTAGCATGTGTTCATCTCTAATCCTACAGACCCTTGTTTTGTTGGAATTATGTTTTCTGGTATGAGTGTATGTTACAGATGTTGTACTTGATGGCAACTCCAGTGGTAAGGCTCTCAATTTGTTGAAAATAAAGAAGGACGCAGGCAATCGGTTCAGAAAGTGCGTCCCCGCAGGTATACCATGCAGAACCCGCGTCCAAGGACGCAGGCCAACCGTTCAGGGGGTGCGTCCACCCAGTGCACACATTTCAAGTCAGAGAAAAAGCATGTGGGGGGCTTCTTGTGTGGTATCTAGCCGACGGTTTTGTGTTTCTATGGTGTCGGCTCGTGGTATTGTTCCATGTTTTGAGGAGGAGCTTGCCTATATAAAGCAAAGGAGTTCATTTCGATGATTCATTGTTGTTGGTTGAATATCTTATTTGGTGAGATCTAGTCCAGATCTAAGAGGGTGAATCTTCTAATGGACTGTGATCTCTATGGCGCATGATCAGATCTGTAGATCTGACTGTTTGGGTTAGTCCTGAAGTCTTCATATAATTTATATCTGAAGGGACGCAGGTTCAGTGAAGGGAAAGTGCGCCGGGACGCAGGTACTATAAATGCCAAGTGCGCCGGGACGCAGCGCAGAAGAGAGAGACCTGCGTGGGGACGTAGGGCAGATGTGGCTCAGGTGCGTCCAGGACGCAGCTCAGTAACGGGAGATCTACGTGGGGACGCAGGACAGACGAGGTTCAGGTGCGTCCCTGAGGTAAAAGGCGCGGCGCGATAGTATATCTGGGTGCGTCTTTGGGTTAACAGGACGCGGCGCGATAGTGTTTTTGGGTGCGTCCCTGTAGAAAAAGACGCAGTACAGTTGAAGGATCAGTGCGTGGGCACGCAAGGCAGCAGAAGGTTAACTGCGGCTGGTCGCAGGCCACAGAAGGGAAAACTGCGTCTCTGTTCTGTTGATTATATTTCTCTGTTGATAAGGTGTTCTGGGTTAATTCTGTTATTACTGGTCTGATATCTGTAGTAATCTGTAACTGTTATGTACTTGTTGATCATCTGATGCTTTATGAAAAGAAGTAGGGGGTTGTAGCTCCCTTCCAGGAGTAGACTGGAAAACGAGAGAGAGTTGTAGCTCTCTACAGGTTGCAGCCTGCGTACTGGTAAAGGACTGCACCAATACAAAATCATTGTAAAAAAAAAAAAAGTGTCTAAATTGAAAGAAGATAGAGACATATTGCAGCAGGTGGTTTTCACCCACATTGGGTTTCCACCTTACATCTTGTGTTCTTTAGAGTGACTATCTGTTTTTCATGCTCATTATTTTATGGTACTAACATGGAAAAATAATTCAAAGATCAAATAAGGAAGATTTTTTTTAATTTGCTAGATAATACTGATTCACCCCCCCTCTCAGTATTATTTCCAACAATTGGTATCAGAGCCGGTCCTTCAGAGAAGCTTGATCGCTTGAAGGAAGATCGTTCATCATGAGCAACTACGAGAGAGAAGCATCAATCAGGCCACCGATTTTTGATGGGACAAACTTCAATTATTGGAAGGTAAGAGTTACTGCATATCTTCAATCTCTTGGTACAGAAGTTTGGGACATTGTAGAAACAGGCTATGCTTTTCCTTCAGCTACTCCTACAGATCCTGCTGAGAAAAAGAAGTATGAAACAAATGCAAAAGCAGTCAGTACTCTATTAGGAAGTATATCCCAAACAGAATTCATGAAGGTAATGCATTTCAAATCAACAAAAGAGATATGGGACAAAATGGTCACGAGCTATGAAGGAGATGAACAGGTAAAACAAGCTAAACTTCAAACTCTCAGGATTCAATATGAGACTCTCAAGATGTATAATGATGAAAGTGTGGCCAATTATTTTCTTCGGGTAGATGAGATTGTTAATTGTATGAAAAATTTGGGTGAAGAAATAAAAGAGGCTATAGTAGTTCAAAAGATTCTAAGATCATTATCCCCCAAGTTTGAATCTAAAGTATCTGCAATAGAAGAAAAGGAAAATCTCCGTGTTCTCACTATGTCTCAGCTACATGGAATTCTAACTGCTTATGAAATGAGAAAGGGAGGTCCATCAGACAGAAGGGAAGCTGCTTTTAAGGCATCAGGCAAAGAAGATTACTATGAAGCAAGACATGTTCCAGAAGAAGAGGAAGAAGAATCAAATTTTGTCAGAAATCTTCAAAGGGGTTCTGGAAGGTTCAGAGGTAAGATACCTTTCAAATGCTTTGCTTGTGGAAGAGTAGGTCATTATGCTGCAAAATGTCCTTATAAGGATAAAGGAAAGGAACCTGCTAGATGGAACAAGAAACAAAGTGCAAATAAGAAAAGCTAGTACACCCATGAAGATAGTGATGGCTTATCAAACAGTGATGAAGATGAACAAGGTAATAAATATACACTGTTAATGGCATTTGAAGATGATGATTATGAGGATGCTGTAGATGTGGATAATCTTTATGATGAAATTACTAGACTCAAGAGATGTATAGAAGAAAAGAATGTGATCATTGATACTCTACAATTTCAAATTGATGAAAAGGAAAAACATCTTGAAAAACTAGAAGGTGAAATTGTTGGTCTCAGAAAAGAAATTGAGAAAACAAAAGCTATTAATCTTAAGTTTGTTAAAGGATCTGAAACTTTGGATGAGATTATCAATGTGCAGCGGTCTCCTCTAAACAAGACAGGTTTGGGCTATAATGGAGAAACCTCTCAAGCATCCACCTCAAAAAGTTATCTTGATGCAGCAAGAAGAAATGAGCAAAAGAACAATGAAGATAATCAGGTAAAGCAGGGACGAATTACAAACAGAAACTATCAAGGGCAATCCATCTTAAGGGTGAACAAAAGCTACAACCAGCCACAGGTAAAATCTTCTCAGTTTGGTTCAAGAATAGATTAAAATAGAAATTACAATCAGTTGGCTGGTAGATTCAATAACCGCAGAAGCTTCTTCAATGGACAGTGCTTTTCTTGCCATAACTTTGGTCACAAAGCAGCTCAATGTGTTGCATATAAAACAATCATGACTAGGGAAGCTCAAAAACAAAGAAGTATGATTGCAAAAAGGACCTATAGCAACTTTTCGGCTCTTGAAAATGAAGTTGAATGTTCTATTTGCAATAATTTTGGTCATGAAGACTCTGAATGCAGGAGCAGGTTTCAGGAGAAAAAGGAACAAGAAGGGAAAAAGGAACAAGCCACAAGCACCAAAACATGGAGAATAAAGGAACCTCAAACAGAAAGATGTGGGATAGCATTTTATGCAGAAGGACAGGAAAATCTATGGTACATTGACAGTGGATGTTCGAAACATATGACAGGTGATAAAGAAAAACTTGAATCTTATTCTACTTTAGAAAAAGGAAAGAAAGTTTCTTTTAGAAATGATACTCCTACAACTATAAAAGGAAAAGGTATTGCTCCTTTAAAAGAAAAGGTCAAGGCTGGAAATGTTTTGTATGTTGATGGATTGAAGCATAATCTACTAAGTGTCAGCCAGATGTGTGATCAAAGAACCGAGGTTATTTTCAGATCAGATGGATGTCTCGTTCGTAATCTTGATACAGGTAAAACAGTACTCAAAGGCAAAAGAACTCCAAATAATCTGTACATATTTGAAGAAGGACAACAACAATGCTATCTAAGCAAGGATGAAGAGCACTGGTTATGGCATCAAAGGTTGGGACATCTAAGCTTCTCACAAATAAGGAAAGCATGCAAATATCAGGCAGTTCGCGATCTTCCAGATATCAAAATTCCTGACAACACCATATGCAGATCATGTCAGTTTGGAAAACAAACCAGGACTAACTTTCCAGAGAAAGAAGGATCAGCTAGCATGCCTCTTGAGCTAGTACATACAGATACATGTGGTCCATTCAGGAAAAGAACACCTAGAGGAGAGGAATACTTGATATTATTTATTGACGATTTCTCCAGGTTTGTTTGGTTAGGACTTATGAAGCACAAAGATGAAGCATTCGAAAAATTCAAGACCTTCAAAGCCTTGGTTGAAAATGAATCAGGTCACAAAATTAGGTGCCTCAGATCCGACAAAGGTGGGGAATTTACTTCAAATGAATTTTTCGATTTCTGTGATGAACATGGGATAAGGAGAGAATTCTCTACAGCTAGAACTCCTCAGCAAAATGGAGTTGTTGAAAGAATGAACAGAACAATCCAACAAATGGCTCGTGCTACGCTTGATGAATCAGGAACTCCCGCAACTTTCTGGGGTGAAGCTGCACATGCTGCGGTTATTATTCTTAACAAGACAAATGTCCGGGTGAACATCACTCAAACTCCTCATGAGCTCTGGAGTGGTAAAACTCCTTCGGTATAGCACTTCAAAATCTTTGGGAGCAAATGCTATATCAAGAATACTGATGAGCAGCTTGGCAAACTTGAACCTAGAGCAGATGAAGGCATTCTTCTTGGCTATTCTCCACATAGCAAAGCATACAAATGCTACAATAAAAGACTTGGAAGAATTGTTGACAGCATTGATGTAGTGGTTGATGAGAAGGGATATATTCCTAGGCAAGTACATCATGAAGATATAGAAGAAGATGAAGGCTACCCTCAAAGACAGAATGATGAAGAAGAAGAACCCCAAGGAGAACCTCAAGAAGAACCAGAGGAGCAAACAAGAATAGAAGAGAAAACTCCATCCAGATATGTTCAGAAGAATCATCCAGAATCTCAGATTGTGGGGCAGAAAGAAGCAGGTGTACAAACAAGAAGAACAGTTGCAGAAGCCTCAAGCTATTTGGCATTACTCTCCTCTACTGAACCACAAAATGTGAAAGAAGCATGCAAAGATGAATGTTGGGTGAAAGCAATGAATGAAGAACTTGAGCAAATCGAAAAGAATAACACTTTGGAGCTGGTTCCTAGACCAAAAGATAAGAATGTTATCGGAACAAAATGGGTCTTCAAAAATAAATTGAATGAAAATGGAGAAGTAATTAGAAACAAAGCCAGACTTGTTTGTAAAGGGTATGCGCAGCAAGAAGGAATAGACTTTGAAGAAACTTTTGCTCCTGTTGCAAGACTTGAGGCCATTCGAATGTTCCTTGCTCTCTCAAGTTTTCAAAACTTCAAAGTATTTCAAATGGACGTGAAATCAGCCTTTCTGAATGGAGACTTGGAAGAAGAAGTGTACATTGAACAGCCAGATGGGTTCATTCTTGGAAATGATCCAAATCTTGTATGCCGATTGAAAAAGGCTCTCTATGGTCTCAAACAAGCTCCAAGGGCTTGGTACTACCGGTTGGACAAATATCTTCATCAACAAGGTTTCTCAAAAGGTTCAGCAGATAGCAATCTGTATATAAAAGTTGAAAATGACAAATTGCTAATACTTGTTGTGTATGTAGATGACATTATTTTTGGTAGCAATGAAGAAGCTATGAGTCAAAGCTTTGCCTCGGTCATGCAGAAAGAATTTGAAATGTCCTTGCTAGGAGAACTGACATATTTCCTTGGTTTACAAATCCAACAAAAGGAAGGAGGAATATTTTTATCTCAAACCAAGTATCTCAAGCAGATTTTGAAGAAATATGGCATGGAAGATGCAAAACTAGTATGTACACCCATGGTCACAGGATGTAGTCTCAGTGCAAATGATGAATCTGCAGCAGTACATCAACCAACCTACAGATCTATGATTGGAAGTTTACTATATTTGACAGGTACCCGACCGGACATCATGCCTGCAGTTGGAATAGTTGGAAGATTTCAGGCAAATCCGAAGGAGACTCATCTTCAGGCAGTAAAGAGAATTTTCAAATATCTTCAAGGGACTCAAAATTATGGCTTATGGTATCCTAGAGATACAGATCTTACTCTTCATGCTTATACAGATGCAGATTGGGCCGGAAGCGTGGATGACAGGAAAAGCACAAGTGGTGGTGCATTCTTCATGGGTTCCAGACTGGTATCTTGGTTCAGCAAGAAACAGAGTTCGATTGCCTTATCTACAGCTGAAGCGGAATATGTTGCTGCTGCATCTTGTTGCACTCAACTCCTTTGGATGATGCAGACTTTGCAGGATTTTCAAATCACTTGTACACCACCTATTCCCATCTTATGTGATAACACAACTGCAATCAGCATATCAAAGAATCCAGTTATGCATTCAAAAACCAAGCACATACCAATCAAGTACCATTTTCTCCGGGAACAAGTGCTTGAACAAAAAGTCAAGTTGGAGTATGTTCCTTCCAAGGAACAAGTTGCCGATATTCTTACCAAACCATTGCCCAGGGACACGTTTGAATACCTCAGGCAAAAGCTGGGGGTTGTTGATGCATCATCTTGTTGAACCTCTTCTTATTGGTGGTACAGGCTCAGGGGGAGCACATAATGCATTGTTGGCATTATGGAGAAGGAGATCTTGGAAATAGCTGCAATATGTCTCTATCTCTTTCAGGGGGAGCATGAGCTTAGGGGGAGCATATCCTTTGCCCTTGATGTCAAAGGGGGAGAATGAAGTTGAAGTTTGTGAGGTTGCCATCAAGTCCAAAGGGGGAGATTGTTGGCATTATGTTTTCTGGTATGACTGTATGTTACAGATGTTGTACTTGATGGCAACTCCAGTGGTAAGGCTCTCAATTTGTTGAAAATCAAGAAGGACGCAGGCAATCAGTTCAAAAAGTGCGTCCCCGCAGGTATACCATGCAGAACCCGCGTCCAAGGACGCAGGCCAACCGTTCAGGGGGTGCGTCCACCCAGTGCACACATTTCAAGGCAGAGAAAAAGCACATGGGGGGCTTCTTGTGTGGTATCTAGCTGACGGTTTTGTGTTTCTATGGTGTCGGCTCGTGGTATTGTTCCATGTTTTGAGGAGGAGCTTGCCTATATAAAGCAAAGGAGTTCATTTGGATGATTCATTGTTGTTGGTTGAATATCTTATTTGGTGAGATCTAGTCCAGATCTAAGAGGGTGAATCTTCTAATGGACTGTGATCTCTATGGCGCATGATCAGATCTGTAGATCTGACTGTTTGGGTTAGTCCTGAAGTCTTCATATAATTTATATCTGAAGGGACGCAGGTTCAGTGAAGGGAAAGTGCGCCGGGACGCAGGTACTGTAAAGGCCAAGTGCGCCGGGACGCAGCGCAGAAGAGAGAGACCTACGTGGGGACGCAGGGCAAATGTGGCTCAGGTGCGTCCAGGAAGCAGCTCAGAAACGGGAGCTCTACGTGGGGACGCAGGACAGACGAGGTTCAGGTGCGTCCCTGAGGTAAAAGGCGCGGCGCGATAGTATCTCTGGGTGCGTCTTTGGGTTAACAGGACGCGACGCGATAGTGTTTTTGGGTGCGTCCCTGTAGAAAAAGACGCAGTACAGTTGAAGGAACAGTGCGTGGGCACGCAGGGCAGCAGAAGGTTAACTGCGTCTGGTCGCAGGCCACAGAAGGGAAAACTGCGTCTCTATTCTGTTGATTATATTTCTCTGTTGATAAGGTGTTCTGGGTTAATTATGTTATTACTGATCTGATATCTGTAGTAATCTATAATTGTTATGTACTTGTTGATCATCTAATGCTTTATGAAAAGAAGTAGGGGGTTGTAGCTCCCTTCCAGGAGTAGACTGGAAAACGAGAGAGAGTTGTAGCTCTCTGCAGGTTGCAGTCTGCGTACTGGTAAAGGACTGCACCAGTACAAAATCATTGTAAAAAAAAAAAAGTTTCTAAATTGAAAGAAGATAGAGACATATTGCAGCAGGTGGTTTTCACCCACATTGGGTTTCCACCTTACATCTTGTGTTCTTTGGAGTGACTATCTGTTTTTCATGCTCATTATTTTATGGTACTAACATGCAAAAATAATTCAAAGATCAAATAAGGAAGATTTTTTTTTAATTTGCTAGATAATACTGATTCACCCCCCCTCTCAGTATTATTTCCAACATGTTTTTCTTCCATTTTGGGAAGAATCGAGAAAAACTATAGTTTAATTTGAAAATGTGAATTCGTATCATATCCTTCATGAGTAGAACGTCATGGCGGACTCAAAATCCAATAGAAACTCAAGGAAGAAGGTGTATATTATATGTTAACGATTGAGCTTATGATCAAACTATCCCATATTACAAATTCCTCATCACACATCACAACATCAGCATTAAGACATGGTGTTGAGCATGACAAACCATTCCCATGAAGCCAAGATAGGAGGGATAAGACTTGCATATCCCTGTACAAGTCCCCTTGCATGGATCACTAATTTATGGTTTGTATTGGCCTTGTTAGTTGTAAATGGGTAAGACAATATTAACTTCTCATCTGTCTCATTATCTATGTATGTTCTTCTACTACATCGATAAGGATCTCTAGTATCATTATCAATAATATTTCATTATTCATCAACACTTGCTAGACAAGAATTTGCAAATTCAGATATAGATCAGAGACATGATAATTTATATTTAGTCTTAATTGACTATTAGGTCATTTTCTACAAACCACAACTCTTTGAACATTGAAAACCCTGTTCACAGTATAAGCAATTTTCTCAATTCTAGATTGTTCAATGCAAGGAGAGGAATGCATTAACTTTATATTGGAATATAAGAAATGATTACAATATTATAGGTTCGTCAGATGCTGCTTGTGGAATGTATGTGCAGTCTCCCTTGGGGCCAAAGCACCAGCCATGATAACTACATTGCAAATCCCCATCTTCAACTATCCTTCCTTCAGACAGAGGAGCCCTTCTATGAGGACAATTTTCATCAAAAACTTGCCAAGCATGGTTGCGTTTGTCCCACCAAACAATGATGTCAAGGCCCATAATACTGAATGCATGAGGCATCCTCTTGTCCTAATCATATTCTAGGGCAGCAGTACACCAATGTGAAAACCAATTGAATTTACGGTTACCCCCATCTCCTTGTTGTTTGTCATCATTGCTTATTCTCAAAGCTCCCTTGGAAATATTGCTAGAAGGTGACGAATCTGGGGAGCCCATTAAAGGCTGAGTGATTGCAGATACACTCAATTTCTTCATTCTCCTGTAACTCCATTTTCCTATATTAATTGTTGGTTTTGGAAATATGCAGAGTCTTCTTATCATGTGGGTTGATGATGTTGTAGAACGTTGAGGTTTACTAGAGAGAAAATTGGAAGCCTTGCCATTGATGAAAACTAGAGTTGAAAATAGGGAGCCGTTCACCAAATCACCCTTGCCCTCCATTTGAAAACCAAAGAATCAGGGAGATCACCGATTTGGACCAAATCCAACCTCCCAAACCAGAAAAACTAGAAAATGGGCGATTGCAAATGAATTTAACATTGCAAAGCAGAAAATCGGGCAATTGTAAGGGAATATAATCTCCCAAATGAGGCGAATTGGGCCAAATGAGTTTTTACATGGTTTATCCATCCTTTTTCTTTGGGGCTAAAATGAAAAAAATATTTATCTTTTAAATAAAAGCTAGGCTAACTATATGAAATGGGTGTTTTATAAAAATTTCACCCTTCTAAAATGAAAAACCCCTTAAATTTCACCCTTGGGCTAAAATTCACCCCTAAAATTTACGATGTCCTCAACACTTGAGTATTTTTGGATGCTTCTGTATAACCTCTGCATCCCCCCAAGTGGAATATTTAGCGAATAAGTTCTTGCACTTGATGAGATACTTCGAAATTGATCGATTTCGTAGTTGTCGAGTTCTTGTTTATGTGAATGCTTTAGGTTCCAATATTATTTTTCCTTCCTCGTCAAGTTCAAGAGATAATGTTTGAATTGGGAGCTTGTCACATATAACCTTCTTTAAGCATGAAACATGGAAAACTGTATGCACTCGGGAAGCTGCACGAAGCTCCAATTTGTATGCCATAGTATCAATCTTTTGCAACACCTTGTATAGACCATAATACTTTGGTGATAACTTATTATCCTTATTAGCTTTATTGAGGGAATTTTTTTATATGGTTGTATCCATAGGAATACCCAATCACCTACATCAAAACTTCTTTCACTGCGATGTTGATCTACTTGTTACGTCATTCTATCCTGTGCATAAGTGAGGTTATCTTTTAAGAGTTGGAGAAATCCTTGTTGATGCTCAATGTGATCTTCCACTTCTTGAACCTTATAATTTTCTCTTAAATATGATGTGATGGATGGTGGATGATATCCATAAAGTTCCATAAATGGGGTCATTTTTGCTCCATTATAGAAGGAAGTGTTATACCAACATTAATCCAGAGGCAACCATTTGACCCATTGTGTCTGTTTATTAGATACAAAGCAACGAAGATATCCTTCCAAAGATTTGTTTATTATCTCAGTTTTCCCATTATATTGAGAATGATAAGATGAGCTATCAGCTAAATAAGTACCAAGACAAGAAAATAATTATGTCCAAAAATGTTGAGTGAAAATGGGATCTCTGTCGCTTACAATAATCTTTAGGTTTTAATGTAGCTTTTGAATTGTTTCCATAAATGTAGTAGAAACTGTACTAGATTTAAATGGAAGAGATAATGCACAAAAGTGTACATACTTGGTAAGTCTTTCAACTACCACGATCATGACACTCTTTCCTTCAGACATGGGTAAACCTGTGATAAAATCCATTGAAACCTCCTCCCAATGTTGGCTTGGAATGGATAAAGGTTGTAGTAGAACTTGGGTCTTAATCATTTCAACTTTATTTTATTGGAAAACCAAACATTCTGCCACAAAATTTTGAATATCTGATTTAAGGCCACCCCAAAAAAATTCCTTCTTAACCTTGTGGTAAGATTTTAGGGAGAGGTGTGCAATTCTATAAGAATATTTTGTTTGAGTTGGGAATTCTTACATAGGTATAAGCGATATTTGTACCATAATGAATCATTTTTCTAGATAAATATATGATATGTACTGGGATCTTGTTGTAACTTTTGAATGAGTTCCCACACTTCTTCTTCATTCTTCCATTCATCCCTTGCTCCATTTATCCAATCTGGTTGGATAATAGAAATGGCACAAAGAAATGCTTCCACATATTCATCCTTTCTTCAGAGTACATCTTCCACAACATTTTTCTTCCATTTTTGTAGATGATTTCAAAGTCATAAACCACCATCTTTGTAACCCATTTTTGTTTCTCTTCTGAATATAATCTTTGTTCTAAAAGGTACCTAAGACTATCATGATCCGTTTTTACCTTGAAGTGTCTTCCCATTAGGTAGGGTCACCATTTCTTAAGTGCATGTCGTATTGCCAACATTTCCTTCTCATAAATAGCTTTATGTAAATACTTTCCTTTGATTGGAAAACTTTCGAAAGCAATGGGTCTTTTTTCTTGCATTAAAACAACACCAATTCCATTTCCTGAGGTATCACATTGCACAATAAATATTTTTGGGAAGTCTGGTGTATCTAACACCAATTCTTGGCACATTGGCTCTTTAAGATGTTCAAAGGCCTTTGTTGCTTCTGGAGTCCATGAAAATGGATATTTCTTCAATAATGTTGTTAGAGGTGTTGCTATTCTCCCACAATTCTTAAAAACTTGCAATAATACCTTGTGAACCCAAGAAATCCTCGTAGATGCTTTATGGATGTGGGGATTTTCCATTCCTTAATGGCTTTAATTTTTATAGGGTGTACCTTAACAACTTCATGAGATAGAATATGACCCAGATATTCCACCTCATGTAATCCAAAGAAACATTTGGATCTTTTTGCATATAATTGTTTCTCCTCTAATAGTTTGAGCACCCTATCAACATGTTGAACATGATCCTTCCAAGACTTGTATATTAGTATATCAAAAAAAAAAAATAACACAAATTTTCTAAGGAAGGGTTTTAAAATGAAATTCATCAAACCTTGAAATGTAGAAGGTGCATTGGTAAGGCCAAAAGGCATGAAAAAAAATTCATAATGACCCTCATGAGTTCTAAATGCTATTTGTAATCCAGATAGAATATGACCCAGATATTCCACCTCATGTAATCCAAAGAAACATTTGGATCTTTTTGCATATAATTGTTTCTCCTCTAATAGTTTGAGCACCCTATCAACATGTTGAACATGATCCTTCCAAGACTTGTGTATTAGTATATCAAAAAAAAATAATAACACAAATTTTCTAAGGAAGGGTTTTAAAATGGAATTCATCAAACCTTGAAATGTAGAAGGTGCATTGGTAAGGCCAAAAGGCATGAAAAAAAATTCATAATGACCCTCGTGAGTTCTAAATGCTATTTGTAATCCAGATAGAATATGACCCAGATATTCCACCTCATGTAATCCAAAGAAACATTTGGATCTTTTTGCATATAATTGTTTCTCCTCTAATAGTTTGAGCACCCTATCAACATGTTGAACATGATCCTTCCAAGACTTGTATATTAGTATATAAAAGAAATTAATAACACAAATTTTGTAAGGAAGGGTTTTAAAATGGAATTCATCAAACCTTGAAATGTAGAAGGTGCATTGGTAAGGCCAAAAGGCATGAAAAAAATTCATAATGACCCTCATGAGTTCTAAATGCTATTTGTGGAATATCTTCAGCCTTCATTCTGATTTGATGATATCCTAAACGAAGATCCAACTTTGTGAATTAAATTGATTGATGCAATTCATCCAATAATTCATTAGTGACAAGAACGGGAAATTTATCTTTAATAGTGAGCTTGTTGAGCTCCCTATAATCCAAACACATGCACCATGATCGATCCTTCTTGTGCACCAATACTACTAGAGTAGAGAAAGAACTTTGACTATGTTAAATTATACCAGCCTCTAGCATTTTTGCAACCATACGTTCAATTTCACTCTTTTGGGCATAGGGATATCTGTAAGGCCTGATTTTAGGAGGAACACTTCCTGGAATCAAATTAATAGCATGATCATGAAAAAAAATAGATGGAAGGACTTTGGAAGTCTCAAATATCTTGGAATGATTGTCCAACACTTCTTGGATATTTGGAGAAATAGATGATTTCTATGTGGGAACCTCTAGCGTTTGCAATTAAGCCTCATTGTTATTTCTTTAGAAGCTTTGTCATTTCGTTAGAGTTAATTATCTTTCCTAGTTTCCCTACAATACCCTTTAATTAAACTTCATTTCCTTTCGAAAAAAAATTCATGAAAATTAAAAGTTATTCTACCCAAGGATTGTCACCATTGGACTCCTAGTACAACATCAACACCACCCATTCAAATGTAAAGCATTTCACTAATCAATAAATATTCTCCCATGGATAGCTTGATATTATGGCACGTTCAAGAGAAATTTATGGTTCCTCCACTTGCAACCATCACTTGACACTCTAGTGCTAGATATATGAAGAGATTCAATTATTTGGCTATCTTACAATGAATAAAATTATGGGTATTTGCTAAATAAATCAACATTATTACATTTTTATTCTTGATATGTACTTCTATATTGATAGTTCGAGGAGTGGTAATTCCAGCAAATGCATTACAAGATATGGAGATATTCATTTATTCATTATCTAGGGTTTGTTCCTGGTGTATGCCCTCTTCTTTTGACATTTCTTGTTCCTTTTCTTCCTCCTCTTCACAATCTATGTAAAATAATTTCTTCTTAGCACACTTATGACCTTTAGTGTATTTGCTATCACAACTATAACAGATCCATTTTTCTCTTTTTTCTTCGAATTGTTGTGGTGTCAACCATGTAGGTTGTGGAAGTGTAGGGCAACAACACTTTCATCTTTATAGTTGTGAGTGGAAGGGTTCCTTGTTGCCATAATTTTTCTTTCCATTTTTCTTGCCAAACTGAATTCCTTCTACAATGAATCAGGTTCCTAAAGGTGAACCTCATGTTGGATGTTATCCTTTTAAGTCCCTATGAACACATTAATCCTATTTTCCTCTAGAATATCTTTTACCCTAATAATGAATTATCGAAAGTCCTCAATGTGCTCCATCATTGAAACCTTTTGTTTGAGATTTAACAATTGGATAAAAAAATGTTTCTTTTTGTATCCTCGTAGTGTGCTATCATTTCTTGCATAAAAATTGCCTAAGTGACAATTTGTTTATGAGAGCAAAGCCATCGATACCATACAAACTAATTTGGTTGCAAATATAAAGTTTCAATGCGTACCTTTTGTGTGTTATTCACACTATGGAGATCAAAATATTGCTCCATCTTTAGTATCCATGTTATGGGATCCTTGCCATCAAACTTCCTGATATCGATCTTTGGAACATGGTGGTTCTTCAATCCAACATTAGAGTCTATGAAATCATGCTTAACATTTCTTTTGTTCTCATTATGAGTTTCCTTTACTACACTTTCACAATTATTAATAATTTCTTGTAGCAACTTTCTCAAATATGTCTTCAAATCTTCCATGTTTCCTTTAAGTTTTTCTTCTATACCATCCCTCTTAGCTTCCACATTATTCATCTTAGCTTCCACGTCATTCAACTTAGCTTCCACACCTTTCTTTTAACCTTCCATCTTAGCTTCCACAGCTTTCTTTAAACCATCCATATTAGCTTCCACGCCATCCATCTTGGCTTTCATGCCTTTTCTTAAACCATCCATCTTAGCTTCTGTTACTTTTTGTGAGAGTGAATTTTGTTGCACTCGATCTCGCAAGTTTGATATATCATGTTGCATTTCTTCCTCTTCTTCATGAGTCATGCTAGAGATTTTAGGTTTCTTACTAGGTGTTTCCATTTTATTTCTTAGGGGCATCAATTAATGATAATTATGCTTCATTATTCCCTTTGAATTCCTTCAAACTAAATTTTGAAACCAAACTTATGCAAAATTTAAAAAAATACTACACACGTTATTTCAATTTATAGGAGCTCGATATTGAATCTATTATATCTTTGTAATTTTACATCTCCAAGGTATGAAATGTTGTCCTGCAATATCCCTCTAAGTCCTCTTTCCAAAACCGCAAGTCTAATCAAGATTGGATTCTCCAAGAAAGAGTTATGCCAAATCTCCCTTGATGACCTGATTATAGACTGGTTCAGTACAGTGAACTCGTACGAAGCGCCACGTGTCACTGTTTCGACCTTACAACCTGAAACTAATACACATAAAACTATGGCCTGTCCTATTTCTATAACTTTTGATGAAATTTTAATCTGATGCTCAAAGAGAAAGTTATGACAATTTTCTCCAGGTCACATGTTTGAGATGTATTTCAGGAGCTTGCAAACACCCTAACGTCCTTGGATCCTATCTCTTAAACTATACCGATAAAATATCTTCCATTCAAACCCGTGATTCATCTAAAATTTCTTTCAAATGGGTTTTAATTTCAGCATCTACAACATCGTAGAAAAAAATTATAGTGAAAATTCCACAATGACGTGTTTGGAGCAACGAAACCCTAGAATACAAAGCCTCTGACACCAAATGTTATGTAACCAGCTCACAAAATAGAAGAAATGATAGATCAATGACTTCAAAATCACCACTCCGAGGGGGAAAACTCCTTAACATTTCACAAATGAAAAATTCTTGGATGATGCAAATGAAAAAACCTCCTTTATATATATATGAGTCTAAGGGATCACAATATAATCAAAGCTGACATAACAATAATAATATAAGGGAACAACAATAATAATAGTGGGCTTCTATGGGGCACAATAATAAAAATATGGGGACAATAGGGGCACAACAATAATAAAAAGGGCTATAATGATAATAGTAATGGGGGAATCACTAGTATTATAAGGACCTAACAATTAGACTTTGTTTATCAGTGTTAATTAGGAAATATTTTATTTTTCAAGCACAAAGGAATTTAGTTATCAAATATTATCTCTATATAGGTATCATATGTATCCTATGTGAAATCATGATTGGATTGGGGGTGTGTGTGAAATATTCTCATAATCTAAAATTCACCCTTGAGCCTTGTTGATAATTAATGATGACCTAATCCTAGATGACACCTTGCATTGTTTATATAAAAAATCTTCTCCATGATTGCTGCCCTCTACCAATCATCATTTCTACATGTACGTTGTCATATTGCATATTTTTCAAGACTGGAATTTCCATGATGTGAGTGTGACCATTGAAGAATGTTGATATAGTAGTGTATAGATAATTCGGTGTCTCCAAATTCTTTCAAACATAATTCTAAATCTCCTATTGAGTACTTTTAAGAATTTTGAGAAATCGAGAAACTTGAACAATTATGGCACCCGTTCGAATTGAACCATGGTCTGTAAGAGAATTGGTGCAGATGATCAAATACAGGCATAGTTTGTTCTGCTAGTTCAGGTTATATGGAGGAGGAGGATAATACTCCTCTATCAGTTTTGGTTGGGAAAATGAAGAAAAGGAAGACTTTGGAGACACCTGATGCGAGCGCAGGGAAGGAACCAATTGTGGATCAATGTGGCATTGAAGCATAGGGTATTGAAATACAAGGTGAAATTTCCCTTGATGACACCGACACATGTTATGAGTCAATTACTGAACTAATTTTGACACAAGATAAGTTTAATAAGGAAGGTCCCACTCTCTACATGCATACCCAGGTCGAGGAACTAAAACAACATATTTATGGACTTGAGATATTGAACGAGACTATGAAGGAACAAAGCACAGTGTTGCAGCTAAGGAATGTTAAATTAATGGAGGAGGTGCAAGAGCGAAAGAAACAGGGAGACGTGTGGAAATTTCAAGCATCTAAATGCTATGGTCACCTTAGGAAAGTGGTGAAACAACTTAAGAAGGCTCATAGTAAGAAGTCAAAGACAAGGAAGATAGGAATCAATATTTAGATACAGGATTAAAGGGAGTTCTCCAGGCCGCTTTTTTGTAGAAGGTAAGGTTGTGTGAGGATGCACAACAAGATGGGGATGGGAGGATGTTGGTTAGCAAAATTGTACTATTTTTAATATGTATCCTATTTTAAACACACGACCTAAGCCCTTGTTTTAATCATGGAAGCCTATTTATTCCTACACTTCTCTTAAACTTGTACTCATTCCTGCAATTCTTTCATGGTTTTTGTATTAAGGGTTATATATGAAATTAATTGTTAATTAAAAAGATTTAATATCTTATTTGCCTTTGCAACTTATATGTTCTCATTCCTAAGGTCATTTGATAAGGCGAAAGTATTAATCAATGTGGAAGATAAGTTGGTACAAGAATGATTCTTGTAACGTCTGTCGTTCTTGCACTTCCAAGGCAGCTATAAACATCAAATTGGTTCACCGCTTACGGCCGAGACAACTTGAAAAAATATGCAGTTTCTTTTCCAAAATATCAATCATCTTTGCTGGGCTCAGAGCATAGAGGAATACGTGGGATTTCAAGGCTAGGGTTTCGACCGAGAGCCCTCGTTTAGTATTTTGTTAATGGTTGAGAGGCCCATGTTAAACTCTTGTTTTACCTTCTATTGCAACCTTGAGCCGAGACTATATATTTAATAGGGTTTCTAGTGAAAGTTACGTAGTGGTACGCTGAGGAATTTTATACAGACATTGTAATCTTTTTGTGTTGCCATATCTTCTGGGTTGAATTTGGAATCGACAATGTATATTTGCAAATCTTGAAATTTAATACAGAGGACTACACCAGTTATGAATTTTCTTATTCTAGTGTATTTTTAATGTGTTATTTGAGTACCTGAAGTCCCAGATCTTGTAGCAAGGAAATGAGCTGGTTGGGTAGGACCCAGCCAACCCAGCTTGTTCTCCCTTTTTCGTAAGGTGTGTTAAATTTATTTTTATGCAAGGTTTGAACAGATCGTATTTCATTCTTTCATAGTTAATAGGATTTGACTTCTATGTAAGTTGTGTGATTCAGATCCAAAGTGTGTAGGCTTGGGTGTGTTTATTTCCCACTTTTTGGGTTAACCTCGCTTTCCATTGATGCATCTTTAATTTCCTTTTTGCAAAATGACTGTGTTTTGATTTCTTGCAGCGATACATTTTCATTCCTACAAGTGAAGGTTGCTTACTTTACTTCTACAAGTTATATTATTTCCTGTGGGATTCATTTGCTTTCTTTTTCAAATTGTGTTTTATCTCTGAGTGAGTTTCCAGGCATTCTCAACATGAAATTTCAATTTAGAATGAATTTATCTTTATGAGCTGTAATGAAACACTATTTGTATTATATAGATTTGTACTTGCACATGTTTCCCTTGTGGAAGTAACTCAGTTTAACATTGAAATTATTAAAGGGACCTTTAAGCTAAAACTTTTATTTATAATAAGTGTAGATATAATTTACATAATAACAATCATCTCAAGAAGAAGCCTACTAGTATTTGAATCAAATAGTTATTTTTCAAATGAAAGAAGTTCCATGTTCTAGCAAGGAGTTTCTCTTTAACTTTCGAAGTACCTTTCATTTCTGAATGCATGATTAGTTAAATAATATTTTGCTTATGAGTGTTTACTTTCTCACCTCTATTTTGACTTGAAATTTATTCTTAGTTAACAGCCATTTCATTTTCTACAAGTGGTTTGGAAACCTAGTACAGGAACATTGATTTCCTGGTATAGGAACCTCTGTTTCAGTACATGAATCGATATCCTGGTACAGGAATAGAGAGATCTCGTATAGGAATCCAGAGCTCTTATATAAAGGTAAAAATCTTCAGTGTAGGCACAATACATACTTCTAGTGTAGGAACATCACTTTAGTATAGGAACATCGTTCAAGTGCAGGGACATCGTTGCGGTGCAGGAATTATGTTTAGTGTAGGAAGGAAAATCTTTAGCGAAGACAAATGTATTTAACAGTTTAACTATTTCTTGGTCCTACGACTCCACTAAAATAAATCTTAGATATTTATTTTTCATTGATTAGGAATGATTGAAGTTCCTCTTATTGAATTTCTACAAAATACTTTCTTTTTCATTCCAGCACCATAATTCTCTTGGTATTATTTGTCGTGTGATCTTTTGATTATGCAAAATCTAATTAAGAAATATAGTAATAAATTTAGTGAAGGTTCATATCATTTCTTGGCATTTCTTGTGCTACGCCTCTAAGCTTATGTATTGTGCCTACACTATGGCAAACATAGAGATATTGCACATAATTGTAATGGATAATTTTGTTTTTTCACCAAACCAAACACGTCAAGTTGAAGAGCATGGAACATATTCTCCTTTAAGATTGATTCCTTCAACTTACACAAAAATTATTTGTTAAAAGAGATCAATCAAGCTCTTCAAAAGCTCAATTACCCATCAATATCACAATCCACAATGAGCAAGATCTGGAATACTATGTTTCGATATGCGGCATTTTCAAAGAACACCAAATTTAGTAAACGCAGTGAATGTGCTATGTTGAAAGCACAAATGGAGTCAACAACTACAAAAGAGTTGGAAGAAAAGGCATGAGGTAGGCTGAACAAACATAACAAGATCATTATGTGTGGAATATATTGCTAGTATGTGCATAAATTTTGTGAGAGTGGTTTCCAAAGAAGTATTTGAGCATTATCCATGATAAAATGGATAAATAAGGGACTTCAATCCCAAGGCTACGTGTCAAATCAAAATCTATTGTTGGAACAAATTTAGATTTGTCATTGATAAGGATGTTAACAAATGGGCACAAGATAGCAGGTTTTGGTCATTTCTCCCTATCATTTGTACATATGGGATCACAATTTACTATTACATCCCTTGCAAAGTGCTTAAGGGACCTTGAAGACCCACCAATTGATATGTATGGTGTTCTACGTTATGAAAGCGGAAGTTCAAGAAACCCACTTACAAATGCATTACTTTACACCTCTATTTACTCAAAATTTCAAGTGTAACAGGATGATTTTATATCTCATGGAAGACCAAAATGTATAAATGTTTATTTTAAACCTCTTCCTCCACATTTGTTGTTACAGTTGGACCATGCGGCAAGTGATAATAAAAATCACTATCTTTTCATGTTTGTATCACCTTTCACTGCACTTGGTGTCTTCATCACTATTGAGGTTGGGTTCTTTCCTGTGGGGCACATCCATGAGGACATATATAGGACCTATGAAAGAATGTATTCAACCTAAAAGGTAGAGATATATATTATTTACCTTAATTGATGGATACATATCGCATAATTGAAGAAAATCGAGTGTTTCCACCTACACTTATCGACAAGGTCTATGACTTCGAAATTTTCCTTAATGGATACATCAAAGGTGGAAAAAATGCACTAGTTGGACATATTAATGTCTAATACTTCCAATTTCTTATACTCAATGATGGTACAAATAACCCATTAGAGATATTGAGTTGTTAGAAACAATTGAGTTATGGAATATAGATGATGAAGGTAAACCTATAATTCCCATAGGGAAGCCATATTTCTTAGCTTCCAAAATGAATGATGCCTATTTAAAAGAACTAAAGAAATGGATAGAACCATACAAAAATTATGGAAAGACACTATCGAGAATGAGGATTCGCTAATTATTATAGAGGAATGGAAAAATAAATTAGTGTATTGGTAAAGAGTTCTTGATACATTAGATGGAATCTATAATGATAATAAAATAATAGATGGAAGTGATTCATCCTCTGAGGATTTCTGCCCAAGACAAGGCACATTGTTGATGTTGAGTGTAATCCACTCCATGTAATCTCAAGCATTACATATGGATATTTTGTTAGTTTGATATATGAACTAGTATATGTTGGACCCAAATGCAACAAGATAAAGACAACATTCAATCTAATGATTGATGTTGACAAAGGAAAGATGTTGCTAGTTAGATCGGGAAATTAGGATGAATGAGAGATGATTTGGATGGAAAAATCCATCTCAGATATCGTTAGGGATAATGAAAGTGAGAATCTTCATGTAAAGGTTGATTGGTGGAAGCCTATGTTATGGAAACACAATGGAACATTTTTAGAGAAATGTTGGGTACCAAATTTTGAAGACACAGAACTTAGCTCTATTCTCATTAATACCATAGTGTGGCCATGGATGCCAAAGAAAGAACATTGCAAGAAGACCAAGAAAAATAAATATGGTGTAGACGTTGTTCCTGATCTACTTGGGAGAATATATTAAGATTAGGTTGATATTCTTCATGAATGAATTTTCTTTTTTGAAAGATATATTAATATACATTCACACACACTTTTCAATATGTGTTGTATATCAAATATTCTCTTCTTATTATTTTTGGAGGAGTTTTATATATTTTTAGTATTTCAATGCAATCATATGGTGATACAAACTTCATCACAATGCTATAAAATATTTAAGTTTTCAAAGCTTTTTTTTACCAACATGACTTCTCACCATATCAAATATGCATAATCAAATTCAATAATGCACTTAAAAACGACATCTTCTAAACTTGGTATATTAAAGCAATAGTGGAGTCGCTGATTAGTATTCTATTTAATGTAAACCATTCAGAGACTTAATGAATAAACGCTAGAAACTTGTAATAATGTTTGAAGTGATTTTTACTTAATATTCCTTATTATAATTGATAGAAATAAAATTTTCTATTTTGTTGCACTCCAATTTATAAAAAAATGATTGTGATCATTGACCAAGACAACTAGGCTTATAAAATATTTCCTCTTATAGATTTTGAAGTAGTGCCAACATTGTTCGAGTATAAAAAATTTGTACTCAACATAGGAAAAGTAGTTAGTGTCAATTTAAAATGGTCAATAATAGTAAGAAACACAATATTAATATATTGTTAAATAATTTTATAGATAAGAATTGTTTTACAAAATCTATTATTCACTAGTCAAATTGAATACATAAATATAAATATTAATGATTATTGAAATAATATTATGAATCTAAGTTTTAGATGAATATAAATATATTATTTTCCATATAATATCCTTAAACACTCCAGGAATAAAAGCTAAACATTTGTAAAAAGATAATTTATTCAATTTCTCTATTTCCTCTTGTATTTGAAAATAATCAAATTGTACTACTTTGTTACTATTCTAATTCATGATTGATTTTGATCATTAAAATGATTAGTAATATATATTGGACACATTACTATGATCATTTGTCATTAAATAACTTTATACTTAATATATATCTTGCATATTAATCTATTATTCATTAAGTAAGCCTCAATCAACTTAGTTTTTAATACAAAAGTACAAATAATAAATAAAAATAAATTATGATACTACCCTCATTCAACATTTAATTTGATCGTAAAAAAGTATTTTCTCCTGTCAACTCTAAAATGGTGCAAACTTCCTACAATAGTATGTAATGATGATGGTGATAATGATGATTATCATCCACTAAGACCAAATATGGTATATAAGAAGCCATAAAGATATTACTCAAAATTCTTTAGAATTTTATTTTTATGCTCAAAAAGCATTAAAAGAAATGTTTCAAGATCATCATTTTTTTTAGTTAAAATATCAAGCAGGTTGGTAGAGTCACAAATGTTTTGAAATTTAAATCTAATATGAGTATAAATTGAACGATCTAAGAGGGTTTTTTCATCTTCAACCATGTTACTAGTGTTGCAAAGGTGATAGAATTTTAAATTGTGCCAACCCTGTCTTAGTAATAATCATAACTGAACACATACCTGAAATTTACTATATCAGATTATAATTAAATGGGTTAATCATAGTAAAATACCCAACATTTCCCCAGATGCGGGTGAATAGGGAGGCGATCAGCGTGATGGGACAGGGGTGGTGGGAGGCGGCTTGACACCTGCCCACCCTGTACGTGAAGAGGAATGTAAATCGGGGGAGGGCAGCCTGGCATGCAGGCCATTACATTCTCCCGTTAAGTGCTACATGATCCGCTGTTAATGCGTCGGCTCTCGCATGCTGTGACCTGCAAGCGATGGCGACCTCCATTAATGAGGCAATTATGGTGTGGGTTAATCGACAAAGGGAAGACAATTATAAGGAGGAGCAGGGTAATGCTAGCGCGATGTAGCTAGTGGAGGTGTTAAGCTGGGTCCTCTCTGTCAATTCCAAGCCTGAAGCGGAGTTGCTGTGTCTGGTTTGTGCTAATTCTCTCTGGGGCACTGGCCAGAGTTTGGGCTCTGGGAAGTGGCCTCTGTTTTCGAGTCTCGGGTGCATTGGTCTTGTTTCGAGTAAAGATTTTGGAAAGGAGAAGGGGGGACTTCACAGGAAACTGCCTCTCCGCTCTCATTGGCTCTGAGGTTTTTAGTCTCAAGGTTGGCGGTATTCCCTTTGTTATGTTATTCGGCTCTGGAAGGAGGCCTCTTTATTCTTCCTCCCTTAGCTCGAACCTCCTGGACATTGGCCCTGTTCTGAGCGTGGTCGTTCGGTCCTATCCCACCACTGTGGGCTTTCAAGGTTTCAGTGTGGTGTTTGGTGAATTTTCGTCTGAGGCCCCTCCTATTATGGATCGCTTTCAACAGAGATTGGGCTGTCGTCGAGGCCAACCCAAGCGTGCCCCCAATGACTCCAATTTGGACTCGCTGACCACTAGTGCGTTGTTCACTGGGCGCTATCCGAGTACCCGTAGTGGGCGAGGAAGGCGCCGCGCATCCAATCTGCCTCCAGGGCCACCCTCGACAACTGGGTCTGCCATTTTTACTTTCAACAGTTTGCTTCATCGGCCACGGGTCACTGCACACATCACGGTGATGTTTTACGAAACCACGCAATTGGAAGGCACTGATAGTCATACGGGAGGTTCGGGAGCTGCTGATGGTCCTCCCCCTACATTCCAGCTTGGCATTGGTATGATGCCACAGCCTGCACAAGCGGAACCAGGGAGAATTATTCGGGACACGGAGATGCAGCCTGCCAATCCCGGTCCCTCTGCTCAGTTCAACGCTCCTGCTGAGGATGAACAGGAATTCGGCTGGTGCCGAATTGTGGAGGAACAGCCTGATGAGTAGCATGCTTCTGTTGGAGGTAATCCTCCTTCTTTTTGTTCTAGTTTTGGATATCCTCGGCTGCTTCTTAGTCATCTGGGTTTTGGGTCTCTTCCGGCTGCTGACGAATGGATCTCCTGGTTTTGATTGGGATGTATGGGACTCTATGGGTGGTTTTGTTTTGGTCATGGGTTTCTTCGCCTCTGGAAGGAGGCTTAAGTTTGTTTTTTGGAATGATGGCTCTTCTTCAGAGCAATGTACTGACTTCGGTCACCCTGTAAATACCTTCTCTTCTACTTCATAGAATTAATTTTACATAGAAAAAAAAAATACCCAACATTTGTTTCATAAACTAACCTTAACAAACTTACCTTTTAATACAAACCACATAAAAAATATTAAAAGAGATAATGTAAATAATCCAAGATTAAGATGTGAAATATTTTATTTTGCAAGTTTATATAAATTTGTTTTATATAGTTTATCATGATATTTGTTTCACAAAAAATGGTGAATATCTACATTAAAATTAGTGAACTTAGTAATTTTCTAATTCCTCATTTTGAAAAAACTTAATCTAGTTAAAGTTATAAATTCTAGATCCACTAACTGGTTCCAAATTTAATGAAATGTGCTAAAACCAAGAACTTTGGTTGGGCTCTTCTTCTTTACTCCAAATTCAGATATTTTGAAGGAAAATTTCAAACTCACTAGCTTCATCCCTATGAGATAGATATTGTCTTCGATAATGGAGCAGTTAGAATTAGAAATATTGATGAAGAAGAGATCCCCTTCCTTGTTAATGGCCATAGATTAAATCTATATCATAAGCCCTTAACAAGGGAGGAATTTGTCAATTATTTGCAAAACAATTTTGATTTTGAGTTGGTTGAAAAAGGAGGCCCTTCTCCTCATATTCCAACTACATTGTAATCTAAAAAAAAAATTAATTAAAAAAAAGTACAGACATATTGAAAACCAACATTGTTGGCATGTTTATAAAAAAATACTAACTAAAAACCGAGAACTCTTGGCAATTTAGATTTTCACAATCCCTTGTCTTATCTCGTGCCATTGATTGTATTCCCCTCTTTCTCTATTCTAATAAAGATTTTTCAGGGCTAATAATGCTTTTGAGACCTACTTTTTCCTTTAAAGTACTCTCAGAAATCATCAGCTCCTACTAGTACTAACTACATCAACAATAGAAGGGATTTCAAGAAATGTTAAAGGGAACAACGACAAAATCCGTGACATTCTACAACTAATTACAAATTATGCAAGCAATATGAAACTTGCAAATACTTTGAACCTATGGGATTGTCATGCCTACAAAAGTACTTCAAACACACAAAAGAGATAAAACATCAGTATTAAAGGTATGTGTGATAATGTACGCAATTATAATGTTAGGTTATTTTTCATTCGGAAATGATAGACGTAAAAATTATTGAATGATAATGATACACTTCTTTCAATAAATGAGCAAATCATGACCTTATAAAAGTCTTATTCCATTACATGTAGAAATTTACAGGGTAATTCCTCAGAAAGAACACCAAAAGGACACCTCTCACAACCAGATCTCAAATCAATACACCAGTATTTTTGACGTGGTTAAAACCCTCAAAGTGCAAGGAGGGAAATAGTCCACGGCCTGTCCCAACATGGGTACTACAGGCAATTTATTAATCAAAGAATGAAAATTTACATAAGCTTCTCTCATGCACGGATTACCCGAACAATGACCCTCCATGCGCTTTAAATAGAACTCATGGACCAATCGGGTGTCAAGCCACGGATCAAGTGTCGGTAATACCGAGGTGAGAGTGAACCGTCGGATCACTGCATATCGTGACCGTCGGATTGTAAGTTACAAAATGTACAACGGTAAAGAAACACACTTTACCTAACTCTATACTAGACCAAGTTTAACTTAACTATATCCTATGTGTCGGAATATCCTAACATCCCCCCTTAAGAACAACTTGGGATAGGATTGAAGGATTTACAAATATGACACAATAGGAGAAGGAAGGAGGCACTA
This sequence comes from Pinus tabuliformis, assembly GCA_031772625.1. NCBI lineage: Eukaryota > Viridiplantae > Streptophyta > Pinopsida > Pinales > Pinaceae > Pinus > Pinus tabuliformis. The sequence goes on along the minus strand of CM062806.1, from coordinate 285,179,040 downwards.
GAGCCTATCCCCCCTTAGTGACAACTTCCTGAACTCCAAGCATATATCGAAGTTTAGTGAACTTCGCCTCTGTGAGAGCCTTTGTGAAGATTTCTGCAACCTGATCATCTGTTGGACAATATTACACTTCAAGAACATGGTGATGAATGAGCTTTCTGATGAAGTGCATGTGTAGTTCAATGTGTTTGCTGCGTTGATGCTGGACTGGATCTTTGCATAGCTGAATGGCACTTTGATTGTCACACCAAAGTGTGGTTGGATGCTGCTTCTCAAAGCCAAACTCTGATAGGATCTGACGAAGCCACAAGCCTTCCTTACTAGCTTCCACGGCACCACGATACTCTGCTTCTGCTGACGAAAGAGAAATGGCAGCCTGTTTCTTACAAGCCCATGTAATAGGTCCTGAACCAAGAGTGAAGACATAACCGACAGTAGACTTCCGATCATCAGGGTCACCAGCCCAATCAGAATCAGTGAAACCAACTAACATAGGAGCTGCTTTGGCACTGTAATGAATCCCAAACTGTACTGTACCTCAAACATAACGAAGTATTCTTTTAGCTGCTTTCCAATGACTTTCACGGGGGTTTTGCATAAAACGAGCAACAAGGCCAACAACAAAGGAAAGATTAGGACGAGTATGGGTTAAATACAAGAGTTTTTCGACAAGTTGACGGTATAAGGTAGCATCAACTTCAGGAGAAGTACAAGAGACTGAAAGTTTGACTCCAGACTGAAAGGGAGAAGGGGCTGGCTTACAGTCTTCCATGTGAAAATGACGAAGAATATCACAAGCATACTTGGACTGGGAAAGGAAAATACCCTCCTGGGATTGCAAGACTTGAAGACCGAGAAAATAGTGTAAGTGTCCTAAGTCTGTCATTTCAAATTTCTTTTTAAGGCTGGACTTCACATGGTTTATAAGGTTGGTATCACTACCAGTAAGAATAAGATCATCAACATAAAGAACAAGGATGATAAGAGAGTTGCCCACTTTCTTGGTGTAGACAGTATTGTCAGAATGACACCTAGAAAAGCCAGATTCTAAAAGAAAGCTATCCATTTTGGCATACCAAGCCCGAGGAGCTTGCTTGAGGCCATAAAGGGATTTCTTAAGTCGACAAACAAGGCTGGAGTTTGTTTGTATGAAGCCAATGGGTTGTTCCATATAGATTTCTTCCTGCAAGTCCCCATGCAAGAAGGCAGATTTAACATCCATCTGATGGACTTCCCATTTTAAAGAGGCAGCAAGGGAAAGAACAAGGCAGATAGAGTTCATTTTGGCAACAGGGGAGAAGGTTTCAGTGTAGTCAATGCCTTCAACCTGTGAAAAGCCCTTAGCAACGAGACGAGCTTTATGTTTATCAACTTTCCCATCTGGTCCATACTTGGTTCTGTAAACCCATTTACATCTAACAAGTTTGCGTCCCTTTGGTAGAGGAACAAGATCCCATGTATCATTTGTCATCAATGAATGATATTCTTCATTCATAGCTGCTTCCCAATGTGGATGGCCTGAAGCTTCTGCAAAAGTGTCAGGATCATGATTTACTGGAGCTTGAGCCAGTAAAGAAGAGGCTCTTTCAAACTGAGAACGTGTACGTCGCTGATCTGTAGGATCACCGGCAAGATCACCTGCTGCATCCCGAGTAGCACGGACCCATCTTGGAAGTTGAGGATCCTGAGAAGGTGGGGGAGGATTATCATCCTCGCTTTCATCATCTGAAGAAGAAATGTTTTCAAAAGTAGAAGAGATAGGAAGAGGTGGCACATCCGCCGGACTAGGCTCGCAGGCCGATTTATTTTCATCAAACTTTACATCTCTTCTAATGATAACATTTTTGGACTTAAATGGAATAAGTCTATAACCTTTTACATCTTCAGAATATCCAACAAAAGTACATTTCTCACTCTTAGGTTCTAAAGCTTTATGCTTTTCATCTGGAATATGGGCCCATGCTTCACTTCCAAACACACGAAAGTGACTTACATCTGGTTTAATGGAACTCCAAGCTTCTTCTGGAGTGATATTCTCTAGAACCTTAGTAGGAGTGCGATTGATTATATAATTTGCACAATTAATTGCTTCGGCCCAAAAACTAAGACTGAGTCCTTTAGATTGCAGCATACAATTAGCCATTTCCTTTAAGGTGCGATTTTTCCTTTCAGCTACACCATTTTGTTGTGGAGTGTATGGAACAGTATGTTGCATTTGAATTCCATTTTCGGTGCAAAAGTTGATGAATGTGTTTTTAACATATTCTCCACCATTATCAGTTCTTAGCTTAAGAATTTGATGTCCAGATTGTTTTTCAACAAAGGCTTTGAAGGCCAAAAAGGTGTGAAATACTTCGCTCTTGAGTTTTAAGAAGTATACCCAAGTGCGTCTGGAGAAATCATCAATGAAAGTTAAGAAGTACTTGCAGCCAGAGAATGAAGCAACAGGAAGAGGACCACATAAATCACTGTGCACAAGCTGTAAAGGGGCTGAGGCGTGCCAAGAGGCACGTTTGTCAAAACTGTCCCGATGATGTTTTCCGAGTACACATCCGGAACAAACACCATCTCTGCAAGATACCATAGGAAGACCTGTCACCATATTTTCTTTACATAGATGCTGAAGGGAGCGATAGTTTAAGTGACCAAATCGCTCATGCCAAAGTTTGCTCACTTCATCATTATGAGCAACAAATACTGAGGGAAGATTTGATGACCCAAAGTTGTGAAACTTATACAACCTTTTGGAATCATCAGCAAGACCAGTAGCTAGAATCTGTTTAGGATCTTTTAGATCCTTGATTACAACATCATGAGGTGAAAATTCAACAATTTTACCTTCACCTGAATGAGTTATCTGATAGACAGATAGAAGGTTGCAGGATAAGGTTGGAACACATAATACATCATTAAACTGACCATTGTCTAGATGAACAGTTCCAGTCCCTACAACATTAAGAGATCTATCATCACCAACATATATATTTTTGGTGTTACAATCATTTAAAGAAGAAAACATGGCTTGGTTTTTGGCCATGTGACAAGAGGCTCCAGAATCAATGAGCCACTCATGAGAATGAGAAGAAAAAGAAGATACATTTAATGCATAACCAGACTGAGATGATTGACAATGACATGCAGAAAGTGCCATTCCGGAAGTTGAAGTTGAAGTAGGCTCCACATGGATGTTATGTTTCTTCATTGCGGCTTCCAAGGCTTCCATCTTCTTAAAGCATTTAGATTCTAAGTGGCCATCTCGATTACAAAAGTTACAATGTCTATCAGTCTTCTTCCATTTGTTTTTATTGGTCTTATCATTTTGCTGAAATGATCTTTCATTTTGAGGCTGAGATGGTTTAGGACCATTCTTTTGAGGATATGACTTCTTAGGATTCTTTGAATTTGGTTGCTGCTGGGCGGCTAACGCTTTCGTGGAAGAGTTTCCAAGATTAAGAAGACCAAGGTGTAAGAGTTTTTCTTGTTCTCTTATTAAGGAATCACAAAAGGAGTCAAAGGAAGGGGCCTTGTAGTCTTTTCCTTGACAAATGAAAGCTTCCCTTGTAGAATGGAAAGTGGAAACAAATACAGAGTAGGCTGGTCCCAACTTAGTAAGGATGGAATAAATAAGGTTACCATCTTCTTTCTTAACTTTAACACCTTCCAAGAGATATCTAAGGGTCTTGAATTTGGACAAGAAATCTTCAATGCAAGAAAAATTATTAGGATCCAAAGTAAGCAGCTCATTTTCAAGTTGATGGGCTCTAATTTCATTTTTAATCCCAAAAACTTTAGCGAGTTTTTCTAATGCTTCATGAGGAGTCTCAAGTTCTGCAATGTGGAATCTAAGATCAGGAGAAATAGACATCCCTATCAAACCACGTGCTTGATCTTGTCTATTTTCCCATTTTGCAACCTTGTCTTCATCTTTTGGTTTCTTCTCTTGGTCTGTGGCTATTCTGAAGAGACCTTTACTTCTAAGTAAATCTTCCATGTAGGCTACCCATTGGAAGTAGTTAGTGCTGTCAAGAATGACTTGGCATGGACTTTCCATTTTAAAAACCCTGAAGCTGAAGATGCTGAAAGTAAGTGTTCCAATGGATAGATCTCGAAAAAATAGGCGGTTTTTAAAAAAACGGCTCTGAAAAAGGCTTCCGGATGAAGAAGTTATGGCTTTTTGAAAAAAAATTGTTGAAGTTGCCGGCAAAGTGCGCGAATGTGCGGGAATGAAAAAATCCGCCCCCACAAAATGGAGACTTGAACCCAAGACCTCTACTCTCTTAAAATAGCTTTGAACCAATTGATCTATACAAAAAATTTGAGAGAGAGAGAGAGAGAGAGAGAGGGGGGGGGGCCTTGGTTTGCGTGCTTGCCTTGAGAAAGCTCTTTTTCCCTACAAAACACAAAACACAAAACCCAACACGAATATGCAAAGAAAAACGAACCTTGCGGCTCGAAGTTAGCTTTAGCCAAAAAACTAGAAATTTTAAAAAAAATCTCAAAGTTAGCTTTAGCCGAAAAACTAAATATTTTTCTCAATGTTCTTGATTTTCCGAGATCACACTAAGGTGCAGGGAAAAGAGCATACGCATGAGAAAAATCCTTCCTTTCTGTTTCTGATTTGCCCAGATCGCACAGAGTCGCAGGGAAAAGAGCATACACAGAAATGAAAGGTATAGATCCGAGTAAGAAAAAAAAGGCTAAATAAACCGAAACTGAAATAAGCAGAGAGAAAATAACAGTAAACTGCAAAAAAAACATTGTATACCTCCCGATCTGAAAAATGACGCAGCTAGGGCTACCGGAAACCTTTTCGCGTGAAACGAAAGGGGTTCCTCACTGGAACAGATGCTCCGAACGCAACAGAGCAGTCCTCTCGGCCCGAAAGCAGTCAGAAACAACAGATCTAGGAAACGACAGCCGCATGCAGTTCTACCGGCTTCAGATTTGGATCACCAACGGACGCGGCCCTCAAATAGCTCCGATACCATGTAGAAATTTACAGGGTAAGTTCCTCAGAAAGAACACCAAAAGGACACCGCTCACAACCAGATCTCAAATCAATACACCAGTATTTTTGACGTGGTTAAAACCCTCAAAGTGCAAGGAGGGAAACAGTCCACGGCCTGTCCCAACGTGGGTACTACAGGCAATTTATTAATCAAAGAATGAAAATTTACATAAGCTTCTCTCATGCACGGATTACCCGAACAATGACCCTCCATGCGCTTTAAATAGAACTCATGGACCAATCGGGTGTCAAGCCACGGATCAAGTGTCGGTAATACCGAGGTGAGAGTGAACCGTCGGATTGTAAGTTACAAAATGTACAACGGTAAAGAAACACACTTTACCTAACTCTAACCTAACTCTATACTAGACCAAGTTGAACTTAACTATATCCTATGTGTTAGAATATCCTAACATTACATATAATCATAACTTTATCTCTCACTTCAATACCTCTCCATTTTATTCAAAATTACTAAGATTCTAATAATCCTAGAAAAATGGATCTCTGAATCATGGTGAATCATTGATGGAAGAGGTATAATTCCATAGGGAATCATCCACCACCTTAAGAGAAACCTATTTTACTCTAAGCCATCTCCCAACTTACCCCATCATTAGTCCTCTAATTTTGTTACTATCAAAGCCATTATTTATCCTCCATTCATCCCTATGATAAGACTCAATTAAGGACCAATACTTCCCATGGGTGTCATCGTTAGATTTTAGCCCAACGAAGTTAATATTCTTAAAGCATATCCATAGGTCAGAAATCAATTGTAAAAAGTAGGTTGGCTTAATTTGTTAGAGAAATTTGATGGATATGAGGTGGAAGTTACAAGGGAATTCATTCGAATTTTCAATGGAATAGAGGTTGAGATTGGGGACATCAATTTGATCATTATAGAGTCTATAATGGTGGAGGAAATAGGCTTACCTAGAAATAGAGGTATTTGGTTCAAAAATAGAGAGATTGAAGAAAAGGAGTGGACAATATTCCTACAAAAACCTGGGAATGGATACTTCCATTTTCAAAAAAGGGATTCCAGTAACTACTTTGAAAACCAAATGGAGAAATATTTTACTAGTCATTTATAAATGTTTGACTTGTGAAGGCCGATATGGGACATTTTTTTTCTATCATGCTCAGCTATTGTTGCACTTCATTGAAGGAAATGAGATGAATTTATTGTTTTTCCTGCTATTTAGTCTTAAGAAAATGGCCTCTAGTATATGACGTGATGCTATAAATCTTGATAGTGCCATGTATCATCGTCCATTAATAAAAATTGTTGTTGAAGTTCATTTTGGGACTAAGGGAGATAATTGGAAATGTTTTCTACTTCAAAATAATTTTATAGAGGTTCCTTAAGAAGAGGCAGCGATAAAAAATAGGAGAAGTCAACACAGACAATTATAAACCCTAACCCTGAGTGAGTTGATGAAGAAGAGGGTTTAACTATCATGAGCCAAAAGGGATGGAAACGTGTAACACTCTCTTCCCAAACTTACCCAAGCTTATCGGTCCACCAAGGTAAATATGTGATGAAGAGTTATAATGATATGATTCAACTCCCTAAATATAGTTAAGGGAGTGGAATTGATGAACCAAAACTTTACAGACCTCCCTCAGGTGCTACAAGACCCCCAAGAACTAAGCAACTAGCCCAGGTTCCCATCCCCTAAGTTAGCTTAGCTCTTCACTGACCTAAAGTGGCAGTCGATCCCATAACAAGGCCTCCATGTGACTGAAACCCTCTAGTCACTCCCAGAAGCCTGCTTCCCAGTGCCTGCAGTCTTTATCACGCAGTTCTATGCCTGAGACCATGAGATCTTAAGCACTTTTTCAGGGATAGCTTCTCCTGACCGCTTCCCAAATCTCAATGAATATTTCCACAAAAAATAGTATCATAAGGACAAAGCCTTCCATACAAAAATTAGACAAGATCATGACCTAACTAGTTATAACCATGACAGACAATCTGTTAAACACATCATGAACATGTATTCTACAAGTCACAATTACATATCTGAACATAGGGATCTCATGCTTATTTGAGAATCAATAATAAGCTATGATACCCTCTCAAAATAGTTGAAATATAATCTATTAGGTCATGCATTCATTAAACATTCATTTGCTAATTGAAACATGATGAGAGCCATAACTAAAGTCTATCATAAAACCATACTTATAACCAACATATAAATAGAATAATAACTATGATAGAAAAACCATTTTAGCCAAATAATAACAAGTGTAAATACTCACAAATTACCAAAGTAAAATAACCCTTATTAACATATGAAAATCCAACCAAGTGAGGGACTTCCATGTACCACCCGACCATAGATTGGGCTAAACCAAATCTCTCTTTCAACCAATCACCCTCATGCCATATTCCAAGATTGAATGTGGGATCTCATGGAATAAACCAAGAAAAACTAAGGTAGGGCTTCCAGAGGCCAAACCACCTCAACCCTGAACTATTGGTTCCAACTCACAATTGAACATCACTAATCATCACCAGATCAATCTCTATACAAGTTGTCTAGGGCTCAAGAGAATTTGTTCCAACCAAGGCGAGGACTACTAAATCAACTCACATCTACCACTAGGCTCTGAAACATTTGTACAACCAAGGCTTCCACAACTAGTAACTCAACCTACCAAGGGCTCCAACACATTTTTCCAGCCAGGGATTTTAGAACTAGTAAATCAACCCAAGCTATTACAGGGCTTCCAGAGCATTTTTCTAACCAAGGCTCCAAGAATTAGTAACTCAACCCATAGCCATAAGGAACATGAGCACCGATAAGAAAAAACAATGGGAAAACCCAACACACGATGGATATCTAGGAAACAACAAGGCTAGGTAAAACCATTGTCAATGTAGAAAATCCTCCATGCTAATGACAAATCATAGCCAAATATCCACATGCATATACCATGCATGCCAAAAACTAGTAAGGAAACCATACATGCAACTTGATACCTGCAAAGAAAACCCACTGTAGCTATTGATCCACCTGTTCCCTTGTGGTTTCTCGCTTTCCTTTGGCTTATTTTCCAAACCCAATGAAAACTAGAGTTTTCCAAGCATGCTCCGATAATGTTCTAAGTGTGAAAGAGTATGAGAGAGTGAGAGAATAGAAGAAAATTCCAAAGACTGAACTGACAAAAGCCATGAAATTATCCTCATAAGCCTTTTTATCATTGAGGCCTCTATTTTCTTCAATTTCCATTATTTTTCATTCATTTTCCTCCTCACATGAAACTTGTGACCATTCATCTCCCTTTTCTTCTAATTTCCATTATTTTTGATAAATAAAATGCCAATTCATGCCACATTTCCTTTGCAAATTTCCATAGCCATTTATTAATCACAAGTGAACCCCATCACTATGACTTTTCCCAATATTAAACTTGGAATAGATGTCCCATGACCTTGGTATTATATTGTTTTACATGAACTTTTAACTGGGGCTATTACTGGACACCCCCCCCCCTTGGGGGAACACTATCCTCAGTGTTTAGTGACACTTATAAAACAACAAAAAGATATTTCTTATGGAACTTTATAACACATCTTATTGCGGTATTTATAACGACATCGGGCTAAAAACATGATAATCATACCATTTACTGGAGCTTTATAACACAACTCATTATGGTATTTACAATAAAAACCACATATACTCTCATGCACACTTGATTCAACCAATAAATAATCATGCTGCCTATGGAGCTTTATAAACACAACTTGATACAGTATTTAAAATAATATACACATATGCACATTTTCTCAACCAACAAATAAAAGGACATGATGCCTCCATCAACAACAAGAGAATCTAGAGGCTCACACCTCCACCCTCAAAAGTAGTACTAGGATTCACCTTGTTAGAGTCAGTCTTTGCAGCCTTCCACCAATTATCAAACATGCTCTTAGAAAATGGTCTTAGGGTGTCAAAGTCAAATTTTTTCATTTCAGTGAGTCTTTGAGTAAAATTTGATCACTAGGTATTAGGTCAAGGATTGTTTTCACTCCTTCCAAAGTTTTCTAAGTGTTGGTCCATGTCACCACTTGGCTAAGTGTACCATCATTCAAAGAGTGGTCATCATTATTTCAAGTTCCAATGGGTCATTTTACACCTTGTTTGTGCTTCAGTGGTGCTCAGGTAAGGCTCATTTCCCTCTCCCAGGGTTTTGAAGGTAATTTTTGTTGGATGGTCAAATCATCAACAAAACTTGTATCATAATGCTCATACACCTTCCCTTATCCTTAATATACTTTCTTCAGAACTTCCCATCACTGATATCCCTCAAGTTCATCATTTTCCTACAAACCCTAGCTTTTTGCTACACTTTGACACTTTTCTAGGTTAGGCATGTGTTTTTCCCTTTTGGACCCCTTCCCCTTGCTCAATATTTGAAATTCCACTTTCCACTACTTCCTAACATCCCTCCCCACTTCCCAAAATTTTCTCAAGAAATTAGAAGCCCCTCATCCCCTTCATTTCCCTTCATTTCTACAAATCCCCTATTCCACACATTGGGATAGGTTTTGTTCAAATGATGTTTCTGAGCATGAAAATATGAATTTGACAAAAGTGAGAGAGGTTTTTATCCACAACATACCCAAGAAGAAAAAGTTCCTTCTATTTTTACACAGGTTTCATGGTTTGGGAGACATGTCCAAAACATCATTTGCCTCAACAGGGTTGATGCACTTCTCGAGTGACCTTGGGAAAATCAAACATTATCCTAGCTAGAATGACCAAATGACTTTTTTGATGAGTCAAATGATAACTAGACACAAGGAGATTTCCAATAAGTTATCATGAGCTCAATTTGGAGTTGAGGAAGACCTCTAAAAGTTGACTGAAACAGCACTCTGCAATTTGGCAGCCTCATTCTACACATTTTGTCCAATCTTGGGAGATTGAGCATTTGACAAGGCAAATGAACTCCAAATTGAAAAAATCAAGATTTTATCGAAAGTAGACTCGAAAGGATTTCCAACGAGCTATCGCACACCCAATTTGGACACCAGGAAGGCCTCTAAAATTGGCCTGAAAAAAGCGCAATGTGTAGGGAAGGAGGCGTTGCGCGTAGGGAATTTTTTTTAAGTTCAAAAATGAACAGACGTTGTGCGTAGTAGCCAATGCTGCGCTTCTGGGCAAGTGTGTAGAAAGCATAAAAAACTCTCAAATCCTCAAATTTTTGCCAAATCACCTCCAAATTCACCTTGAACAAGTAAGTATTGTTTCTCTACTTGGTGATTAGTTTGCATATGTGAAGTTTTAGATAATGTTTTCACTCCCTATATGAAACCCTAGTTTTCACTATAAAACCCTAGTCATTTTTTTTTTCATATCACCTAGTGTCATAACTAAAACCCTTTACTTATCATTCCCTTCACTCTCATCACATTCTACGACCTATTTATCAATCACTAAACCTTCCCCTCCCTCTCATGGTTTGTCCATAGCTACTAATAACTCACAGCCATCCCTACAAACCCTAGAGCATACTATTCATCCCGTACATTGTTTGAAACTATGCAAACTAAGAAAATTTATTAAACATGGATAGAGGTGACTATGACTATGATGAGGAGAAAACAAGTGATAGTTCAGTGGAGAGAAGAAGGCAACAGTGAAAGCCTCATAAGGGAGGCAAGATCGCAAGAGAAGAGCCAACTAACCTAAGAGAACTATAGGCCCTGCCATTGGCAGTTTCATGTTTTAGACACCTTGGCTGCTATGAATTATTGTGAACATGTTGAGAGAGTGCAATATCACCTAGAGCTCACTAGACCTTTTGCAGCAACTAGGCAAGTGTTTTCTCCACGAGATGTGGAAGGGGCCTTTCCTTCTACATCGAAAAAATAGGTACAGGTTGAGCAGCTAAACAAAAGGAAGGAAAAGATACAGGAGTATGACTTGGATGATAAGAAAGAAAGAGAGTTTGAGTTGGAAGAACATGATGAGCCTAAGCAGCATGACACTGAGGTTATTGATCTAGAGCCTCAAGAGAGGGAAATTGTCAAAGATATCATCATTCAGGAGAAAGAAGCTCAAGTACAAACCTTAATGGATAATTTAGAGAGAGAAAAGTTTTTCATCGCTTATCTCAAATAGGAGAACAAACAATCAAGTGATAAATAGGTCCTCATGGAGCTTGAACTACTGAAAGTAAAGAGGCAAAATGACAAGAATGCTTATGTCACTTTGACTTCTATCGAGCAATAAATTGGAAAGGATAGGGAGACTTGGCTTAAAAGGTTCAATCCACATCTTGAAGGGATCATTGAGAAGGCCAACAGGGACAATAAAATGCTTAGACACATGGGATACCATTATGTGACCTGCAACAAAATTTGTAACATGAGGATTAGAAAGTTAAAGGCCAGGCTAAGGAGAGCTTTGGAAGGAAAAAAGGAGCAAGATGGATTAAATACGTTGGTTGAAGCCTCCCTAGCCCATCAAAGTAGTTGATGGTGGTGTCTCATGCCAAATTTGGGCAGCTTTTGAAGAAATTTTGTTATTTTGAAATTTTGGAAATTCAAAACAAAGAAAATTTGCCCAGAAGGCGTTGCGCTTTTTCTAGGGGAATCCAATGCACAAATGGTTCACATTTTTAGATTGATTCCATCAAGAACATGCACCCTACCAATTTTTAGAATTTTTGAAGTAAATTTAGTCCACCAGAAGGTCCAAAAACACCCAAAATTTAACCTCTCTGCTAGTTTTTGGACACACATAAAAAACCTTGGAAAAATTGGTTTTTGAGGGGGCAAGTGAGCTCCAAATCCAAAAATTCTAGATGTTACAGAAACTAGACTTGAAGACCTTTCTAATGAGATATCGCAGGCTCAATTTTGATTAAGGGAAGGCCTCCAAAAGTGGACTGAAAGTGGCACTGTGCATAGGACTAATGGCGCTACGCGTAGGGCATTTTTCACTCAAGATTACTTTTTTGCCTAATTTCGTCTATTTTCTTGATTTCTCTCTCACACAAGTAATTTTACTGATGTAATTAATGCCATGGATTTTAAATTTAATAGTCAAACACTAGTAAATGGTAGATTCATGGACAAAAAGTGGTTTTTAGTGTAATGAATCTATTTCCACTCTTGTAGAGGCGTGTTGTTTGACTACCTAGATTCTTGTTCTTAGTTTAGAAATGGTTGAAACAACTCCTCTTCTCATGGATTTGACCCCTGATGGATAGGATGAGTGGTTTAGATTTCTATATAAAGTATTCTCTTTGTCATTTGCAAGGGTTTGATTCAGCTGGATGCTCATGTACTAAACACATATCACTTTGTAGCAATTTTCGCAGGAAACTAATAAAGTTGTAGCTACTTTTATGAGATCCCTACAGTATGGAATTTAGCATGTGTTTATTCTTCTATTATTATGTTCTCATGTTATTTATGTATTTCATATAATTTCTTCTGATTGGTTGTTTTCAAGTCAGATAGGTGGAATACATTAGGTTTTAATGCTCTACCTTGGGAAAATACCAGTATTTCATGTCTTTTCTACTGTTTAGGAAGGATTCATGACCTTCTCATGCCCTTCTTATCTCCTCACACAAGCCTAAGGTGCTAAAGCTCATACCTACCTTGCCCCATAAAATACCCTACAATTTTGACCTAGTTTCCCAAACCCAAATTTCCTAGCTCCTCCTGATCTGGCAAAAACACAAACAACTTTAATCAAAACCTTTGAGCTACTATACCTAGCATAAAATCTTGTTCCTGATCTAGTCATCTTCACTGAGATTCATAAGGAGAGATCCCTCTTCCGACCTAGTGGGGCTAGCTACTAGGTTAAGCGTGGTTTGTGGTTACCCTAGAATTGCCTCCCTTTAGCCTGAGGTCAATCTAGGTGAACATAGTGGTGACCATACTAGGGAACGTAGTGTTATGTTCCTCAACAAAATGTATCAAGTTTAGATCTGATTGTTGATGGTGGACAACGATCACACATTGAAAAGCTTAAATCATTCACCTAGCCACTCCAATTCAGTTTCGAGATCAGATACAAGGAGTCCATTGGAGGATGAACCTGACCAGCAGAAACATGAAAGGCCAATATGGAAAGATCAGGTATTGAAGTTTTAATTTCATCCAAGACATTACGTTCTTTTTTATAAACTATTTCCTCTCTTTTCGCGAGAATGTCAAGAAGGCTTTACAAACTATATTGTGTTTGAGAAAATATCCTAGATCTAAATGTGATTCCTTCTCTTTGAAAATTGTGAATAGAAAATATTCACATGCCTTTGATCTTGATCAAGACACTTCTTTCGAATCTTATGATGACTCTCTTCAAACTGATGAGCCTCAAGAGACCAAGACTGATTCTACTCCTTCTGTACATATTCCTATCCCTTGTAAAATTCCAGATAGATACAAGCCTCTGATTTTACCTCCTATATCCCATGCTTTCCCTAAAAATAATTACCTATATCTACCAAGATTTGATGGTGAACGTGAAAATATCATTGCTGAGAGACATGTAATGAATTTTGAGTCTTTTCTTGACCTTTTTGAAGTTGATGAAGAGGATGTTAGTGTTAGGCGTTTTGCTCTTTCTTTGCAAGGAAAATTCAAGAGTTGGTTCAAAACCTTGCCTGATGCGAGCATCTCAGATTTCCAGAAGTTCGTCAAAGTTTTCCTCGACAAGTGGGTGGTCAGTCAGAATCCTTTCTTGATTCTAGAAGAATATAACCAGCTGAAAAGACTACCAGGGGAGACAGTGCAACAATTTTCTACCAAGTTTAACCAAGTCTATTTTTCGATGCTGGTTAATATAAGACCTCCTCTTAAATCCGCTTTCTTACACTACCCGGAATCCTTTCATCCGGAAATGGAGTTTCCACTGAGAGAAAGGAACCTTGCAAACCTGAATAGATGTAAAACAATGTAGTAGATGTAGAGGCTAATCTGTTGATCATAAGGGCAAAGTTGAAGGAAGAAAAGATGAAGAACATAGATCTAGAGGAATCGAAATCTTTAGAGTTAAAGCTTGACATTTTGGTAAGTGCAGTAGAAGAGATGATGTAAAATATCACCAGAAGGAATGAATATGATGTTCAAGACCATGGCTCGCTAATTGAAGAAGAACAAGTGGCTGATCCAACACATTTTCTTCTTATCCCAGTTGTCATAGATCTGATAATGATTGTTTTATAGATCATCTTAGAGAATAGAGACCTGTTGATATGACATGTATGCTTGATGATGTGTTTTATACTAATGATTTCCCTAAGTTTGATCAGTATGATGATGATTATGTTCTCCAAATAGAAGCTAATCTTGCCGACAAATCAGCAACTGGTTTGTGGAAGGAGGAAGTTCACTTTCAACAGATTGAATACAGTGATCAACCGATGAATATCAGCTGTGTAAGTGAAGAAGAAAGTGCAGAAAAATTTGAAGTAAGTGAAGGATCTTTCCCTTTTTGTTTTACTTCGTTTCAGTTCATCAGAGACAACTTTCATGCAAACAAGAATCAATTTTCGAGAAATTTTGATATTGACCATCTAGAGGGCAATGAAATCCTTGTTCAAGACTTCTCATATCTAGATTTGCAGCCTCTGAAAGTCATTGAATGTTAGGTTACAGATGATGACTTGGAATCTGGAACATATGATCAAACGATGCAAGATGATTCCATACCATTATGTCTTAAATCATTTTCGATTTTGAAGGGAATTTTGCATAGTATATCTTCAAATGAGCAGCCTGTCGAAAATCATGCAACTCATTGCAACCAATAGAAAATGGGTTGCAACAGTATTTTCAGGTTTTTCACGATCCAATAGCTGATGTGTTGGATGATGTCTGTAGTCAAAGTCCTTCTCCATTAGCTAACTATGAGCTTGAAAAAAGTATTGATACAAACTTGATCTGGCAGCCGGTTTCTTTTTCATTTTTAGCAATAGTCTTGTCACAAAGCTCAGATGAAAGTTTGCATTCATGGTATGAGGAGAAGCGAAGTAATCCATTGGATGAGCTAATTCCTAGTGCACATGAATTTCAAGATCCTTATGCAGTATTTTTGGAGTCTTATAGAGCATCCATATTATTCAATTTGGGAAAATTTGGATTTGTTTACAAGTTTTCATGGGAGTTGCATTGTAGTAGTTCTCTCTTCTTTCTCATAAAGAAGCACTTGCAGATAATTCAAACGATAGCTAGAATGCTTACTTGGTTGTATTGGTTGTTTCATTTCACTTGATCAGGTGATGAATGAAACCGTTAGAGTAGGTTTTATTGAATAATCTTCACTTTGAGCGTCTTTTCCAGTTTGTTAGTTGTGTTTAAGTATTGAGTTTGTGTCTTTGAGTCATCAGTATTCAATCATGTATTTTAGATTGATTTATTCTTACTCCATGCCCAATGGATAAGGCTACTAGGTCTATGATGTTCTTGGCACCTCCAAGGAGCTACCATCCCCAATGGAGCCAATGTTAGAGTCAGTCTTTGTAGCCTTCCACCAATGATCAAACATGCTCTTACAAAGTGGTCTTAAGGTGTAAAAGTCAAATTTTGTCATTTCAGTGAGTCTTCGAGTAAAATTTGATCACTAGGGATTAGGTCAAGGATTGTTTTCACTACTTCCAAAGTTTTCTAAGTTTCGATCCATGTCACCATTCATCTGAGTGTACCATCATTCAAAGAGTGGCCATCATTATTTCAAGTTCCAATGGGTCATTTTACACCTTGTTTGTGCTTCTATGGTGCTTAGGTAAGGCTCATTTCCCTCTCCTAGCATTTTAAAGGTATTTTTTCTTGGATGGTCAAATCATCAACAAAAGTTGTATCATAATGCTCATACACCTTCCCCTATCCTTAATATACCTTCTTAAGCACTTTCCATCATATATATCCCTAAAATTCATCATTTTCCTACAAACCCTAGCTTTTTGCTACAATTTAACACTTTTCTATGTTAGGCTTGTGTTTTTCCCTTTTGGACCCCTTCCCCTTGCTCAATATTTGCAATTTCACTTTCCCTTGCTTCCTAACATCCCTCGATGCTTCCCAAAATTTTCTCAAGAAATTAGAAAGCCCTCATCCCCTTCATTTCCCTTCATTTGTACAAATCCCCTGCTCCACACATTGGGATAGGTTTTATTCAAATGAAGTTTCTGAGCATGAAATATGAATTTGACAAATGCGAGAGAGGGTTTTATCCATAATATACCCAAGAAGAAAAAAATATTTCAGATTTTACATAGGTCTCATGGTTTGGGAGAAATGTCCAAAACATCATTTGCCTCAGGAGGGTTGATGCACTTCTGGAGTGACTTTGGGAAAATCAAAATTCATCTTAGCTAGGATGACCAAATGACTTTTGCGATGAGTCAAATGATAACTTACACAATGATATTTCCAATGAGCTATCATGATCTCAATTTGGAGTTGAAGAAGAAATCCAAAAGTTTACTGAAACAACACTCTGCATTTTGGCAGCCTCATTCTGCACATTTTGACCAGTCTTGGGAGATTGAACTTTTGATAGGGCAAATGAACTCCAAATTGAAAAATTCAAGATGTTCTAGAAGTTAGACTTGACAAGAGTTCCAAAGATCTATCCCATGTCCAATTTGGATGCCAGGAAGACCTCCAAAAGTGGCCTGAAAAAAGCACTACAGATAGGGAAGGAGGCGTTGCGTAGAGCAGTGCGCTGCATGTAGGAATTTTTTTTTAGTTCAAAAATGAACGGGCACTCTGTGTATGAGCCAATATCGTGCTTCTGGGCAAGTGTGTTGTGCTTAGGGTAGAAGCATCAAAAACTCTCGAATCCTCAAATTTTTTCCAAATCACCTCCAAATTCACCTTGAACAAGTAAGTATTATTTCTCTACTTGGTCATTAGTTTGCATATGTGAAGTTTTAGATAATTTTTTAACTCCTTATATGAAACCCTATTTTTCACTATAAAACCCTAGTCATTTTGTTTTTCCTATCACCTAGTCTCATAACTGAAACCCTTTACTTATCATTCCCTTCACTCTAATCACATTATACCACATGTTTATCACTCCCTAAACCTTCCCCTCCCTCTCATGGTTTGTCCATTGCTACTAAAACTCACTCACACCCATCCCTACAAACCCTAGAGCATACTATTCATCACGTACATTATCTAAAACTATGAAAACTGAGAAAATTGATTAAACATGGATAGAGATGACTATGACTATGATGAGGATACAACAAGTGATAGTTAAGTGGAGAGGAGAACACAACAGCAAAAGCCTCATAAGGGAGGCAAGATCACAAGAGAAGAGCCAACTAACCTAAGAGAACTGCATGCCTCTCCATTGGCAGTTTCATGTTTTAGACACCTTGGCTGCTATGAATTATTGTGAATAGGTTGAGAGAGTGCAATATCACCCGAAGCTCACTAGACTTTTTGCAGCAGCTAGGCAAGTGTTTTCTCCATGGGATGTGGATGGGGCCTTGCCTTCTACATCGACAAAACAGGTACAGGTTGAGCAGTTGAACAAATGGAAGGAAAAGTTGCAAGAGGATGACTTGGATGATGAGCAAGAAAGAGAGTTTGAGTTGGAAGAACATGATGAGCTTAAGCAGCATGACACTAAGGTTATTGATCTAGAGGCTCAAGAGAGGGAAGTTGTCAAAGATATCATCATTCAGGAGAAAGAATCTCATGTACAAGCCTTGATGGATAACTTAGAGAGAGAAAAGTTTGTCATCACTTACCTGGAACAGGAGAACAAACAATTAAGTGATAAACAGGTCCTCATGGAGCTTGATCTATTGAAAGTAAAGAGGCGAAGTGACAAGGAGGCTTATGTCACTTTGACTCCTATCGAGCAAGAAATTGAAAAGGATAGGGAGACATGGCTTGAAAGGTTCAACCTACATCTTGAAGGTCTCATTGAGAATGCCAAAGAGTACAAGAAAATGCTTAGACACATGGCATACCATTATATGACCCGGAACAAAATTTGTAACATGAGGATTAGAAAGTTAAAGGCTAGGCTAAGGAGAGCTTTGGAAGGCAAAAAGGAGAAAAATAGATTAAAGATGTTGGATGAGGCCTCCCTGGCCCATCAAATTAGTTGATGGTGGTGTCTCATGCTAGATTTGGGTAGCTTTTGAATAAATTTTGTCATTTTGAAATTTTGGAAATTCAAAACACAGAAGATTTGCCCAGAATCCACCACCAGCACTGCTCTTTTTCTAGGGGCTTCCAATGCACAAATGGTTTACATTTTTGGATTCAGGGCATCAAGGACATGTAGCCTACCAATTTTTAGAATTTTTGAAGCACATTTAGTCCACCAGAAGGTCGAAAAACACCCAAAATTTGTCTTGTCTGCCAGTTTTTGGACACACAGAAGCAACCTTGGGCGAATTGGTTTTTGAGGGGGCAAATGAGCTCCAAATCCACAAATTCCAGATGTTCCAGAAACTAGACTTGAAGACCTCTCCAATGAGTTATCATGGGCTCAATTTGGATTAAGGGAAGGCCTCCAAAAGTGGACTCAAAGTTGCGTTGCGCGTGGGACCAATGACGCTGCGTGTAGGGAATTTTTCACTCAGGATGACGTTTTTGCCTAATTTCGCCTATTTTCTTGATTTCTCCCTCATGAAAGTGAATTTTATGATGTAGTTAATGCCATGGATTGTAAATGTAATAGTTAGACACTATTATATGGTAGATTCATGGACAAAAAGTGGTTTTGAGGGTAATGAATATGTTTCCACTCTTGTAGAGGCAAGTTGTTTGATTGCCTGGATTCCTATTCTTAGATTAGAAATGGTTGAAACAACTCCTCTTCTCATGGATTCGACCCCTGATTACTAGGATGAGTGGTTTAGATGTCTATATCAAGTATTCTCTTTGTCATTTGCAAGGGTTGGATTTAGTTGGATGCTCATGTACTGAACACATATCACTTTGTAGTAGTTTTGGCAGGAAACTAATAAAGTTGCAACTATTTTTATGGGATCCCTATGGTATGTCCTTTAGCATGTGTTTCTTCTTCTGTTATTATGTTCTCATGTTATTTATGTATGCCTCTTTCATATAATTTCTTCTGATTAGTTGTTTTCAAGTTAGATAGGTGAAATACATTAGGTTTTAATGCTCTGACTTGGGAAAACACCAGTATTTCATGTCTTTTCTACTGTTTAGGAAGGATTCATGACCTTCTCATGCCCTTCTTAGCTTCTCACCAGTCTAGCATTTCACCCCATCAAGCCTAAGGTACTAAAGCTCATACCTACCTTGCCCCATAGAATCCCTTGCAATTTTGACGTAGTTTCCCAGCTCCTCCTGATCTGGAAAAAACACCAACAACTTCAATCAAAACCTTTGAGCTACTACACCTAGTATAAAATCTTGTTCCTGATCTAGGCATCTTGACTGAGATTCATAAGGAGAGAGCCCTCTCCCGACCTAGTAGGGCTAGCTACTAGGTCAAGCGTGGTTTCTAGTTACCCTAGAATTGCCTACCTTCAACCTGAGGTCAATATAGGTGATAACACACCTCCTTCCCAGGAAGTGTAGAATCCACTACCAAAGTCAAGCCCGCTTCCAATGTCCAATGTTATAATCTTGTGCCACTTTTCCTCTGAGTGAACACTTATCGTCTCATTGTTCCAATGCGCACTCCCAATGTGCATCTGATTCGATCTAACAATGCTAATGACAAGAAAAAATCCATCCCCCTACCTTCCCTTCTCTACTACATAATCCCTTCAGAAATCTAGTCACCCCCTTTCATGCAGTCACACACCTTCGAAGTTCCATGGGCATCCCCTTCTCTTCTACATAGCCCCTCGGGTGACCCCTCATTTGGAAAGGTTTCCTTGCATAAAAAGTCCAAAAAACAAGGCATATCCTTGACTTAAAACCATCATACCTGTCATAGAATGCTCATGGAAATCAATGGAAACTATTAGGTACCAATGTCCCATAATGACCTTGCTCCTGAACTATTTCTTACCAGCATATTGCTACCTATTCCATTTCCTTTTTCTGCTACTACTAATTCATGCGGTTAGTTTCAATGACCCAATATGGCATTTTCATGATCCCCTATACCAAGCACATAATTCCCGTTGGAGTCAAAATAAATTGAGATAAATTCAAATCATACCTCATTGGTAGCTTTTCAATAAGGTACACTTGTAATCTTGCTTACTTCTTGCCACAACAAGTCAAACTAGTTGTTTGATGAAATTATCATGTATAAACATATCACATTTGGTTAGATCAAAACAAAAACATCATAATTGAAACCATAGATCACATGTAACCATCATAAAATAGAATCATAGATCACATGTAATAATCATGAATCAAAATCACAAATCACATGCATAATAAAAAATGAAATAAATGTTGATAACTATCCTTTAATTGGTCCTTTTCTTCTACCTTTGTCATTTATCCTTTTCATACACACACGAAATCGGTTACCACATGTGGGAAGCATCCATTACCTTTTATTCTCTTCAACCATGTACGCGTACACACAAATTACATCACACACATACACCCACACATGACATATAACACCACAAAATAGATGCACCTATACCCGACATACAACATAACACACACACCTACACTTGATGTACAAAATGACACATACACCTACACCTAATGTACAAATACAACACATATACATACACAAAGTCTAACATAAAGAATACACGTCACAATACCACAACTACACAATGCACGTACATTGTACCACATTTACAGAACCCAACAGGTACGACATGTACAAAATACCACATGTACACAACAAAACATGTATGACATATACACAATACCCCATGTACAATAGTACCCCATGTACAACATGTACACAATACCACATGTACACAACACCACCTGCACACAACACCACATGTATAATCATGCACACAACATCATATGTACATAGAACCAACATATAGAACATGCACACAACACGATATGTACATATCACTACATGTACAACATGTATATATCACCATATCTACACAACATTGCATATCCAACATGTGCACAACACCATATGTACATAGCATCACATATCCAACATGCGCACAACACCATATGCACCCAACAATGCATATCCAACATGTACATAGCACCTTATGTAGAAAACATCACACCTCAAACATGTACACAACACCGACACTGTACATCCTAAGACCATATTGTCTTTACCAAGCAACCCTTCTTCCGGTGTCTTTCCACTAGCCATGCATGTCCCAACATGCTATAAAGCACACTGCTTTCATTCTGCTCATGTATACTTCAACCTTACCTACCATAGCATAAACACAAAAATAGTATAATAACATAATATAAATTCATATCCACATGATACTTACCTCATAGATCTGTCAGGGCTACTCTTCCACTTGATTCTTCATAAGACCAGGAACCTCTTCATGTCATTCACTTGCATAAGAAATCTTTCCTCAACAAACATGATCCTTAATGACCCTTTCATAAAATGGCATACATATGTATATGTATGTGTGTGTGTATATATATATATATATATATATATATATATATATATATATATATATATATATATCTATATATATATATATATATATATATCTATATATATATATATATATATATCTATATATATATATATATATATATATATATATATATATCTATATATATATATATATATATATATATATATATATATATATATATATATATATATAAACATTATCATAAAACAACCATGACCCTTGAAAACCTTGATTGACAACGACATACACACATACATACATATATGCATATATAGGCATAAGTATAATCATGATCAATACATAATTAATAGATATCATAATGTCAAGGTTAAGATAACTTCCTTACCCATGCACAACATTCACAACATTGAGAAAAATAGTTCCCAACATAGCCAAGCAATTTGATGCCCCAAATCTATTTACTTCACCTTTCTTGTTACCTTTCTTGTTATTGTCCTTCCACCATCCATTTACCCCAATGAATCTGACCAATCTAGTTGACTATCATATTCTTACCTCAAGATTCCCTTATACATGCACCAAGATTCATCTCTCCCCAAGCTCCATTAACTTTCCTCTTTCCCCATCCAATACCCAAGACCTTCAAACATACAAGGCAAGAACAAAAGAAAACAAGAAGAAAACCATGAAAACAAATAACAATACATCACCACAAACAATGTGTTATGGCCATACACTAGACATAAACAAAACTACAAGTAAAAATCAAACAAGTAACAAAAGATTGAAAGCATAAAGCTAGCAACAAACATAATGACTCAATCCCCATGGGTTCCTAATTCTTCCAATGGAATGCTCAACCTGAGCCTTCTTCAATATTTGATGGTAGTCTATTTTGTTGTGTGATCCTCTGTATCATACTACCATAAAAACATAACTGTTGTTGTATTATAAAATATAATAATATACTAATTACCTTACCTTATCATACCAATCAAGATTACTTGTAAGTAAACAAGTACATATATCATCTCTCAAGGAACTCCAATTCCTTGACGGATCTAGTCATAACTAGAAACCAATTTTTATACCTGCCAAATACATGTTCATGAATATAGCACATACCCACATAATTTCAAATAAAATCAAGGTTAAGAAGAATTATTATACACATGCAAGTGCTCATTCTTTTGGAATTGTGGATTCCAAACAAAGCCAAAGAAATTCTCACCGATTCATTTTTTTGACCTTTTTACCTTGCTGCAATCAAGTCTTACTATGTACTGTCACAACAACCAACTATTAGCTATATACACAAATAAAAAATTACCTTGTCACACTTATACCAATCATGTTTCCTTGCAATTGTACACACATGTCTGTTACATGTTCGAAGCATCAAGGCATTGTATTTATTAATTTGAAATCAACCTTTACCAAGAATAATAAACATGTCATAATGAACTCAGAGTGATAGTCAAAATGCTACAGCTATCAGCTACTTACACTCAAGTGTATATCAATTGTCTCAGCATGTAATGTTTTAGTACAAACATCTTAAAAAATATCATTCATTCATGCAATCTTATAGACACATACTCATATCAGGTAATTAATCAAACATTAAAACAATAGATATACGACATAATAGACACCCAAGACTCAATCACCAAATAGGCAACATAATCAAACAGCAAATAGAAAACATAATAAAAATAATACCTCAATGTGTCTTAGGGGAGGCTATTACATCTGCACAAGTCAGTCCAAATTACTACGACCCAATATCAAAAATATATCTACTCATACCTAAATATTGTAACGATAGTTGTCTAAGGTTTTGTGCTGCAACCTCTTTTTAATAATCTGCTTCTCCTTGTCTATCTTAGAAAGAATGTCAATATCATAACATACCAATGACATCACGATGACAAAAAATGCATACAATGAACTCATACATAACAACCATAACCATGATAATGCATGCATAACAATCACATATACAACTAACATGCATGCTTAACAAACACATTACGCCCATCCATTCCAAGTGTTGAACCATGCTCTCTTAACACTATGCAACATCCTCCTCCCACACTTACCCAAGCTTGTTGGTCCCCAAGGGTAGATATGTGGTGAAGAGTTACTATGATATGATTCAACTCCCTAATTATAGTTAAGGAAGTGGAACTGATGAACAAACACTTTACAGACCTCCCTCAGATGTTATAGGACCCCCAGGAGCTAACTAACTAGCCCAAGTGCCCATCTGTTATGAAGAATTTGGTATCTACGTATAAATTTTAATTCCCTAGACAATATGTATATCTAGAACAACAATTTAAAGCACTTTAACCTTTCTTTATAAACAATAGATAAGACAAAGAGAATGAGAGAACCTACTTGTACTTTCGCTTTCCTCTTGCCTCCTTTGTATCGATCCCATCACTCCTTCTTGTACTTAACACGCTTGAGAAGTACCTGTAAACATCAACAAAAGAAAAAGAACCGATCAACGAAAAATATGTATTGATTACAATTAAATGGAATCAGATACATTCACACATATAAGCATCACATATCAAGATAAACACGTGGAACAAGGTGCAAATACTTTATTGAATAGAAGGAAGGATTACAACCATGAAGCCTGATTCGAAGTCACTCCTCCAACTTTGGTTCCATCCACATCACATCATGAGCATGACAATCTGGCAACATAATGACACTTACAATAGTCTCAATTCTCAAACTAACATTAACTCCTTACAATCATCAAAGTCAAGCCCCTTGATCACTTAGATGAGTGGTCAATTTATAGGAAGACGGAGGAGGTTTTGTCATCAATGAGGGTATTGAATGGCCTTCCAAACTTAGAATTAGTTCCATGGAGGAAGGGATGAGAGGATAGGATGTATCTAAACTCATTCCAAATTCATTTTCGAGCTCATAGAATATGATAAGTGTGGGAATTGTTTAGAATTCTCCAGAAGATAAGAATATTCTCAAAACCCTATGTGATTTTTGCTCAATCTAGCCCAACGTAGGTGAAAGAGGGCCTAAGAGATCTACAAAGCACCCTGGCATGGACTCAATTGCTATGCAGCGCACCCTCACATAGGCCAAACTACGCTGGTCCCGCTAGAGGTCATTTCAGGATATCTTCAGGCCATGAAACTGTTTGGGAAGGAGACATTCAAAACGTTGACTTGTTTAGGGCATGTAGCAACTGAAATTATGGTTTGATGAGCCCTAAAACACTGATCTAGATGATAGGAGTGATGTGCCCAAATGGATATGTAATACCATCCCCTAAGTTAACTTAGCTTTTCATTGACCTTAACCCCCAGTCTCTCCCATGAAAAGGCCTCCATGTGACTAAAAACCTCCACTCACTCCCACAGGCCTGCTTCCAAAAGACTGTAGTCTTTTTCAAGCAGTTATGTTCCTACGACCATGAGATGTGAGGCACTTTTTCAGGGATAGTCTCCTAATCATTGCCAAAAACATGATAACACTTTCTATAAAAATGAATAACATAAGAACAAATACTTCCATACAAAACTTAAACAAGATATTGACCTAACCAAGCCTAACCATGACAAACAAACAGTCAAACATATTACGAAAATGTAATCCGCATGTCACAATTACATATTTGAACATAATGATCTTATACTTATCTAAGAATCGACAATAAGGTCAAATTCCCTCTCACAATAACTGCAATATCATATATTAGGTCATGTATTCATTAACCATTCATTTACTAATCAAAACATGATGAGATCCATAACTAAAGTTTGTCCTAAAACCATGCTTATAACCAACATATAAGTAGAATAATAACAATGATATACAAACCACTTAAGCCACATAATAACAAGTGTAAATATTCACAAATTACAAGAGGAAAAGAGCTCTTATTGACATATGTAAATCCAACCAAGTCAACGACTTCCACGTACCACTCGACCATAGATTGAACTGAACCAAATATCTCTTTTAGCCAATCACCCCCATGCCATATTCCGAGCATGAATGTGGGATCTCATGGAATAAACCAAGCAAAACCAAGGTAGGGCTTCTAGAGGCTAAACCACCTCAACCCTCAACCAGTGATTCCACCTCAGGGTCAGACATCACTAACCATCACCAGATCGGTTTCTATCAAAGTTTTCAAAGGGCTCTAGAGCATTTGTTCGAACCAAGGCTTCTAAGACTAGTAACTCAACCCACAAATATTGCCGGGGTCTAGAGAATTTCTCCAAACAAGGCTTCCATGTAACTCAAACCACCATGCCATCCAGAGCATTTGTCCAACTAGGGAATTGAGGACTGGTAACACAACCCACCATGGCCTCCAAAGAGTTTGTCGAACTAGAGCTTCTAGGACTAGTAACTCACCCCAAGCTATTACATGGATTCTAGTGTGTTTGTCCAATCAAGGCTACAGGAACTAATAACTCAACCCATAGACATAAGTAACAGGAGCACCAATCAGAAAAAAAAAAGGGGAAAAGCCCACAACACCATAGCTATCTAGGAAATGGAAAGGTGAGGCAAAACCACTATCAATCCTGGAAATCCTCCATGCCAATGACAGATCATAGCCAAATAGCAGCATGCATATACCATGCATGCCAAAAACTAGCAAGGAAGGCATGCATGCAACTCAATACATACAAGGAAAAATCATTGTAGTTTCTGATCCATCTATTCCTCTGCATTTTCTTACTTTCCTTTGCCTTCTTTTCCAAATCCAATAAAAACTAGAGTGCTCCAATCATGCTCTAAGAACGCTCTAAGTGTGCACGAGTATGAGAGAATGAGAGAATATAAGGAAGTGCCCAAGACTAAACTAACAAAAGCCATGAACTGATCCTTAGAAGTG
Organism: Pinus tabuliformis; assembly: GCA_031772625.1. NCBI lineage: Eukaryota > Viridiplantae > Streptophyta > Pinopsida > Pinales > Pinaceae > Pinus > Pinus tabuliformis. Next base: position 285,152,623 of record CM062806.1, on the reverse strand, counting down.
TTTTCATCATCGAGGCCTCTATTTTCTTCAATTTCCATTGTTTTCCCTCCATTTTCCTCCTCACATGAAACTTGTGACCATTAATCTCCCCTTTCTCCTAATTTCCATTATTTTCATAAATAAAATGCCAATTCGTGCCACTTCGACTTTACCATTTTATTTTCCAATTTCCATAACCATTTATTAATCACAAGTGATCTCTGTCACTATGTTTTTTCCCAACATTAATCTTGGATTACGTGTCCCATGACCTTGGTCTTATATTTTTTTACATGAATTTTTAACCAGGGCTATTACAAAACTCTACTAGATGAGTTGGAAGATAATAATCTTCTCCACCAGCTTTTGGAGAAAATTAAACAAGAAAAGGTGAAATAAAATGTTAGAAGAAAGAAAGGCAACTCAAACATCAACTAACCAAATGTAGATAAGGAGACAAAGACATTGAATAAGGAATAGAAGTAAATGCAGAAACTAGGAAATAGGAGAAAAGTCATACTAATGGAGTCTGCACCAAACTTGATAAGGAGCAAGCGCATTTCTAAATGATCAATCGAACAATAACGAACAGACCCTCTAGAAAATATTAACCTTGAAGAAGAAGATGAGTTCAAAGTAGAAGTAGAAGCATAATCGCCATTTTATCAAGCTCCAAATCCAACAAGGAAAACACCTAAATTTAATCCTATTTAACAACAAATTTATGTCTACATGGAAACACTGTTGTAGAGGGCACAACACATGGTAAATTCCCCTCTCCAAAATGAATATGAATATACATTTCTTGAAGAAGTCCCTTTGACTGATACCATTCCTTAGAAATAAAAAGGAATTGTAGATGATTTAAAACAAGATATACATGAGTTAGAAATATTAAACAAGCACTTGAAAGAAGAAAATGATGCAGTGAAAATACAAAATGAAATTTCTAGGGCTCAAGATGATAATATGTTGCTAAAATTATGCCACTATTATAAGAAAAACAAGAAACTCAAGGAAAACAAAAAGATTCTCAAGAACACAATCAGAGGATTATAGGGAAGGATCTTAATGATAAAACCAAGACTAGCTATCAATGTTAAAAGTCAAAGGGGATCTACTAGCTTGGATGTCCTAATTCAAGCTTCGGACATAATTCAATAAACGTAATTTTTTTCCAATTTTTAAGTTTTGTTGCATGAGGACATGCAAAATATTTGTGTGGGGGAATGTTGAGGTCCTGAATTGTCCTCTTTTTGACACTACCTTTCCTTCATCTCCATCTTTTCTATCATAATTTTGTTACATTTTCAAGCTATAAGGTCACTCCATATATTCTCAGATACAATAAAAATGTATCATTCATTCAAAGTTTATAGTATTTAGTTTATTTATGAAATTTAATCCAAAACATTTCTATAGCTACCAAATTTCACTAATTCTGCAACTAACAAAAGGTTATGTTGTCAAATCCATGGTTAGACAGGTTCCAACATGGTTGAAGGAGAACAAAGAATATAGGTAGATGAAAAGTGGTGAACATATGGACATCCACATATTACATTGATATGACAACTCATAGGGTTCGAGAAATTAGATGGTCAAACCAGAATTTAACTCTAGTTATAATACTCTAGATTTACAGAATTTGAAGGTAGATTGTGGCATCATCAACCAAGCGCAAAGCTAGAATTTGAAGGTAGATCGTGGCATCATCAACCAAGTGCATAGTTGAACGAGAAAGGTTTGGAATCAAATCCATGACATGGAAAATGAAAATGTTCTCCTGATTTTCCCTTTTCGTAGCAAATCATGATAAGAATGATTCCTATTTTAATTTAGTCACTTAGATGTCAAAAATAAACTAGCTTCTCGGCTTATATCTCTTCAAACTATTATTCAAAAGATATTATAAATATTCTTGGAGTGAAAAAATGAATAATCCTTAAGTGTGTAATGATTTTTCTTTTACAATATCTTTGTTTTTAATACAAATACTCTATTTCTCTTTATGATTAATAGTGTTCCTAAAGTTCCTTAATGCTTGAACCCGACAGGAGGCCCCCCTGAAGAGTTGTAAGTCAATTTAATTGTACATTTTATTTTATTTTATTAGTATTTTTATGATTCTCTCTGTCAATGATTTGTTTTATGACATGGTTTATTTAACACTACTTTTTTTATGCGGGTTGAGTGCTCATTCATAAATTATAAACACCTAAAACATTTCTTTCTTTAGTTCACTTCTTCTAGTTGTTTTTTTAATACCAAATTGCACAAGTTTAATGATCTCAATTGTTCACACACACACAAGTAATCTATCAAGTCTTGTAGTTGAATTGATCTCTTTTTATGGTTTTTGTTTTGAGGTAATTTTTTAGTCAACACAATCGAATTGAATGAATTTCTTTTAGAAGTAGATTTCAATGTCCTTCATATACCAATTTTCATTTCAATGCAATATATTTAACTTCAATTTTCTTCTCTTAGAATAGTTTGTATATTGAATTTCAATTATTCTCATAAACTAGTTTTCATTTTTAATTATTTCAATATAATAGTTTTCATTTCAAGTCAATAGAATAGTTTTCATTCTGTCATTTCCAATTTTTTTCTTTTAAAGACATTTTAGTTTTAATAGACCTTATGGAAAAAAATATGTGTGCCTCTCTAAAGAGAATTGAACTTGAGGAATTTGAGATTGCTTTGCATTTAATTTGATAATCAAAGGTAGAACTCCTAGCATATATAGTGCACATAAACTTCACAAGTACACAAACCTTAGTTTGACAATTTAATGAAGTAATTTAACTACCACTTAAAAGTTACCCTACACTACCCCCTACCCCCTCTGAGCTCTTTCGAAACAATTCACTAAGGCCAAAATTAGAAATCCCATGAACCCTTATGCCTCTGTTAGATAATGACCATGATTTTAGTTGGTTAACACACTAGAACTTCCAAATATGGCCCTCAGAAGAGCGGATTTCCTCCTCCAACCCTATCCATTCTCAAGAAAAAAATCAAACTTTTGAATCATAAAATGAATTAGCAGGTGAATACTGAGAGGGATGTAAAGTTACCTTAGTTGTAGACAAAGTTCACTCCTTTATATAATGCCTAGGAACCCCATCCAAGCTTTGCCTCCATGATAACTACCAACTCCCAACTTTTCTTTCCTTTACTAGTTGAAGGTCTCAAACATCATAGCTTACTCTCATTTCACCATTCCAACCATCCAAGCTTTGCCTCCATGATAACTACCAACTCCCAAATTTTCTTTCCTTCACTAGTTGAGGGTCTCAAACATCATAACTTACTCTCATTTCACCATTCCAACCATCCTTCCCATCAAATGCTTCTGACGTTGCAGGGTTGAATCCAGGGCTTAGCATGTTCCAGTGACCAATTTGTTCTAAATTCACTCTATATTTTGACCACCACACTCGTACCATAACCTAAAAACTTATGAGTGTTGTTTTTGCAGTCCCTCGGACCTATATATCACTTGCACTTTTTGTATCCTTCCTTGTATAAGTGTGCTTACCATCTACCCTCCTTGTATAAGTGTTCTTACCATCTACCCTCTTACACTTCATATCCACCATGCATGGGGAGATTTAATGCCCCCATGGGCTGATTTCTTGCCATGTTATTCTCCCCCATTGGAGAAAAAATTTATCTTTTCTGAATGTATGAAAATATGTTAAAATTATTATATTTAAAGGTATTTGACAAATGTGAAGATATATTCCTTATACGTCACTAACAAGTCATTCCAAGTGGAGTAATATTATTTAATAATTATTTTCATTGTTTATTGCTTTTTACCTATTATGTTTGAAATATAAAGTAATAATTCCACTTTAGTAATTATATTATTGGATAAATTGAGCTCAGTATTAAATTACTAACATGTAAATGAATTGTCATAACAAAACTAGTGTAAATGAACTTAGTCCTTGTTCATCAATATTGCTCCCCTTAGACGATTGGGTTAAAACAAACCATCAAAGGTTCAATGTTCAAGTTTCTTCATCGTACTTAAGATATCTCATTTTTCAATGACAAGACATAATCAAATAGTAATACAAATTATTAAGTTAAAACTAAGTCTTAAAAGAGTTGACTATCATCTTCAAATTTGTTAAGAATTTATTATAAATATTTGGTTTGCTTTTTTTTTTTCCTGATAAAATGATAATAAACAATAAAGTATTTGACTAATATCCACATACAAATTTATATTGTTAATTGTTAGAGATGTGTGAATTCTATTTTATGGAAGGAAACTAATTTTAGGAGGTGGAACACCTTCTCTCACACACTTTTCTAAGCATGCCTCATTTAAATTATCTTATTAATATTAACTTACCAATTTGGATTATTAGAGATGTGTGGTTTCCCTTTTATTGAAGGAAACCAACTTTAGGAGGTCTAGGACACACACACACAAACACACAAATATATATATATACATATATATATATATATATATATATATATATATATATATATATATATATATATATATATATATATATATATATATATATATATATATATATAGATAGATAGATATATATCCCAACCCCAAGGTATATATAAGTTGATGAAAATTAAATCCATATTAGAATCTCAAAGGGTTGAAGCCTATCTTAGAAGTTCAACACTATAAAATTTGAAAAATCAATATTTTAGTTAACATTTTTTAAATGAAGGGTATACTTAATTTACCATCTTAATGGAAGTTCAATTATTTTTTGCAATCTTTCCTTATGGAAAATTTACATAAAAATATACCTTTCAACATAATCAAATTTCATCATACCTGCAAATGTTGTAAATCTACTAGACACTCTACAAATATGAAAATGTAGAATAGTTATAAGTTGTATGTCAAGAATCATAGTTTGTATTCTATTTCATATTATACAAAGATATACAATGTGTATGTTTAATGTTGGAATCGATGGCTCTAATGTAGGCTTCCAATGTTGTAAAATCATATTAGAATTTAAAATGATAATCATAGAAAATATTTATAAGTGGCAATTTTATAATTATCACATGTATTGTGTTTCATATCAAAGAAGGATACACTCTCATGCAATTTTAAAATCTGTTAATTAAAATGTTGGTCATAATATATTTTGGCCATTGTGCATGTAAATATCCTTCATTGGTAGATTGAGATACCAATGTCCATTCAAGGCCAACATGTCAAACCATAACCTACAATTAAAAATATCCTATGGCGTTTTTGTGTGGTTGTCATTTGCTAGGAATAATCATACAACGATGCACAAATTTTAATATACTCATATATTCCATGTTGCTTAAAGTTGAAATAAACTAGATTGAACATTATCCTAGATGTTAATATCAAGGAAATTAACTTTATACATACATTTTTGACATTTAAATAAATTTTGAAACATTGTTACTATTCTAAACAAGTTTTGCATAGTAGGTTCTCCTTGCCCCTTAGTAAAAAAATAGTGAAACTATCAATATGTTGAAAGAATTAGTTACTATAGTTTGTAAAATGTATCTTTGGGTTCAGGTTTGACAATGGAGATACACAACTATATTGCATTGGTTGAAAACCGATTCATGGTAGTTAGAAATTACAAAACAACCAAATTGTTTTGAAATATGCTCCTATAAGATAGACAACTAATTAGAAATAAATTGTTGATGTTTGAAATTCCATTAATTAACAAAAGAAAAGATGATTGCAATATGTTGAAACCTCTCATTATAACCATAAGTTTAAAATTGGAATTAAAAAATAATAATTACGGTAATACATATTGCAAAACAATGAGTCATGGTTCTCATCTGAAGTTTCTTGTCATTAAATTGTTATTGGGTGTGGAAGCCATAGCTATTTTTAGTTATTTTTACACTTTACTTGTGGACTAAGTGAATTTTCCCCCAAAACTTTATAGTGGTTAGGATAAAAAGTCTTTGATCAACCTCAACCCTTGAAATGGTAATTTTCAGATTATGTCATTTGTTATTAAATTGCTTTGAAATATGCTCCTATAAGATAGAAAACTAACATTATTTGTTATTTTTCATATTATTTCATTTGTTATTTGATGATTTGTATGGTAATTTTATAATTATCTTATGTAAATATGAAAATATAAAAAATAACTTATAAATGAAAATTTGTTAATGTTTGAAATTCCACTAATTAACACAAAAAAGATGATTGGAATATGTTAACAACAACTCTCATTATAACCATAAATTTAAAATTCGAATTAAAAAATAATAATAACATTAATACATAGGGAGAAATTTGTGGGGAGAGTTGAGGGAGCAGGGGTAAGGTGGTTGAACCCTAGCTGCCTCTACCCCTAGTTCGTGCCTTTCCTTTGTTTCATGACCTGGTCTCCAGTGGCTTCCCGAATGTTACCGATGTTGCTCGATGGAAGAGTTTATTTCACATTGGTTTTGTTATCATCCCTTTGTTTCAGGGGGACAGTTTGAGCGAGTGGGGGCGAGGGGGTTGCCCTAGCCGTCTCTTCCCCTAGTTCGTGCCTTTCCATTATACATGACCAGGTCCCTACGACTTCTCATTTTCTGTTGATGCTTTTTTGGAGGGATATTGCGTGTTTTCCTGTTTGGGTTTGGTGCCGAGGTTTGTTGTTGGTGGTACAGATGGTGTGGCCTTCTTTATAGACATTGCCATGGGTGCCCCCTTCTAGTGCTATGTTTTTGCTTTACATTGCTTGTAGGTTTTAACCTCGTACAAAAATTACCCACATACAAATTCTAACAAGAGAAGATAAACAATAGTGAGATCATAACACATAAAACAAAAATACATAGATATTTTCCCCTCGATGCCAAAACCGGGACTACTACATTGATTTTTCATTATGTTCCTTTCAATGTTACAATATATATATATATATATATATATATATATATATATATATATATATATAGACATGCTGAAGCATCCAATAACATGGACTGAAAAGCATCGCGCTCAAAACCACGTGCGAAAACCATGCACAAAACCATAGGTAGGTCCGCCCACATAATATAGGGTCCAAAAAAAAATTCCCCATGACGTTGCCCCGAACCCCATAGAGGGGGGTTAACTGTCCCCCTCAAAGCCCCTGTGACCCCTCGCTGCGCAGTTGGAACAACAAAAGGGGCGCTCTGCCCCCCCTCTAACCCCCCAGTTTAATTAGGGGAGCTAGTTGTGGAAAGAATATAAACAAACCCAACATTCTCCCACTTGTTATTTTCTTTCCATAAGGGGCCACAAGAGAGCTTAGTCATTTATCTAACCCTACAATGTCCATTATTTCTCTACACGAAGAGAACTTCTTAGAGCTCACAGATTTTTTGAACGCATTTGCAGTATTCTTCAAAGTGTCCACCTTTAATAACAACACCTTTTTGTCTTCTATCATATCCCTCACAAAGTGATACTGAACATCAATATGCTTTGTCTTTGAATGATAAGCAGGGTTCTTTTCCTATAACATTTCACTTTGGCTATCACAGTCTATCCTTAGAGCTCCTTGTACTAACCCCATACTTGAACAAAATCTCTACAATGAAACTGCTTCCTTGCTTGCATGAGTGGCTGCCATGTATTCTGCCTCTGTAGTTGATAGTGCCACTATAGCTTGTTTCTTACTCATCCAACTATATGCACCTCCAAATAGGTTAAACACATACCCACTTGTAGATCTTCTCTGATCCAGATCTCCAGCCGAGTATGCATCAACAAATCCATGAATATCCAACACTCTGTCCAATCCTAGTCTTCCCTAGTAGCACAAACCATAATCACTAGTGCCAAACAAATACCTGAAAACCGCTTCCCTGTTGTCCAGTTCTCCTTCCCTGGTTTTGACATGAACCTGCTCAATACTCCCATTGCATGTGCAATGTCCAGTCTAGTATAGACCATCACATACATCAGCCTACCGGCTACACTTGCATATGGAACACGAGACATGTCCTCTTCCTCTTCTTGTGCCTTGGGACACTATTCAGCAGATAACTTCACACCTACAGGAATATGACCCTGTTGTGACCAGCAAAACCCCCCCCCCTTTAATTTAAGTGTTATCCAAAATACTAAATGTATGGGGACCCTTAGTTAAAATTTAGGAAAAGCAAGAGTAGGGCTTAAATTTCTTTTCCGCAAAATAAAGTTACCATCGTAAGCTTAGGAAACGCCTTCGAATACTTAAAACCTAAATTTATGATAAAGGAAAAATCTTTAAAAATCGCATCATAAAACGGTAGTAGAACGCCACCATTCAGGTACAATCTCGACATGTACAAGATTCGGGTATTAAACAACTATCGCATCGCAATAAGTAAAACTAATAAGAAAAAACTTCAAGATTTACCGATTTGCGATGACGTTGATCGCAAGATCACATATCACAGGAAACAGGCTAACGAAATTTGGCAAACATAAAACTTCTACGATCTGCAATATTACGATATCGCGATATAATGATGGTTGCGATGTTAAGCCAGACCAACGCTGCGATGGCACGATCTACGATGTTGTGAAGCAAATCGCAAAATCGCTCCATCGCGGATCTTTCGGGCACAATATTCAAGAAAATCCATTTGCCATAAGCTGACTCATGATCATGCGCTTTAAATGCTAATAAAGGAGTTAGTTGTCAGTTATTAATAAAATATGAACGCGTGCTTTTCAAAGAATCACTTCATGTAAGGTGGTGTATTTGGTATGTCTGTTGCATTTAAAACTCTCCCAATACCTTTCCTGGTCAGTGATTTCCACTTCACTTGTGAATTGCTGGAACGAAGAACAGAGGGCGATACAAGGCAATACACAGGTTGAAATGGGGAAGAAAAACAAGGCTTAGAACTCCGAAGTGGGGGAAATGGCACCTTTATATACAGACACAGCTTGTAACGGAGACGAAGGGATATCAACCTGGGAAGGCATGTACAGACTGCTCGAAGACGATAATCCTAGAGTAATGAAGGTTACTGCTATCGCTGACTCTTCCGAAGCATCCCTAGAAGTGCTAGCACGCTCATTCCTACATCGGATAGCAGCGAGGCCCAAAATTCTCCCATACACGGACATGATCAAGTGGATACTTGATAGCGTAGAAATGAGAAATAGAAAGTTCAATATTCAAGGAAAAGGGCTTATCGGGTCATTCGCTGCGCAGGATTTAAATCTTATGTATCATATGCCTGAGCCGCAGGCAACTTATAATACACAATTCATAGAAAAATTTGTGGCGGAGAACCCGAACATGTCAGAGACCACCAAAGATTGGTCCAGAAAGAATGATCCGCTGAAGAAAGATAAACACGGTATGTACAGTACTGGTTCCCTTACTTCCCCATATTGTTTTGCTACTGCCATGCTCTGTAGATTATTTGGAATGCTAGATATCAATAAATTTTCATCCGAATGGTTACCATTACTAGATGCTGCCACAAACGCCACTATTGTGGATTGGGCCAAGATTTTATCTGATAACCTAATCACGGCTATTGTCAGTTACCGGTCCAAAAGATCTACGTCCCAAAGGGTTTATCCTCCTTTTTACCTAGCCGCATATGTTATGGATTCAATATGTTATGTGTCTAAATTCCCTGTTATGGGTTGGAAGTGGACAACTCAAGACCCCTTACCCATCCATGTCTATCATAAGATATTGTGGGACTCTCAGTTCACTCCATATTTCTACCATATTTGTCACGGACTTATCCTGCCCTTGTATAGAATGTTGTATGATAAAGACCCCCCGAGGTGCTCACCTGAAGCACAAATAGATATCATCCCCATCGCAAGATGGTTCAGAGAAGAAATGTTCACTTATGTTAGAGTATTTGGAAGCATTGTACCCCCTCATGTTCTACCTTTGTATATCCCTGATAAACTTCTAGCTCGAGAAATTGCATATCAAACATGTTCAGAACGCAGCCTAACTAAAGATTTAAAGGACAAAAAGAAGGCTATATGGCAGCAGTTTCCTGTGGCTTGTGGGGCCTTTTCGCTATTCGATGTAGGTCACAAGTTCACCGAAGTACAGAATATGATGTGTCTACAATTATTTAAATTCCCGGGAAGACCATTTGACCCAAATGAGGTTGCCCAGAATTTCACAACGACATTCAAGATAAAAGTGTTCTTTGGGAAAAATGATTTATTTGATGATATATTCCAAAATAAAATCTCACTTCAAGAAATTTTGCGGGAAGCCCAATTTCAATTATCTCCAGAAGACTTTCAAAATTTCATGGTATACAAGGAAAGAAGACTAGCCAGTGCTCCTCTAGAAAAGCTGCGACTGTCTGCCAGAGAACCGACTCCAAGCATTAGCCTCAGTGGGAATTCAAGCACTAATGGATCTAAATCTAAGTATGTACAAGAAATGCCTGAACATTCTAAAAGATCCGGAAACGACCAAGATAGGGTTGAAGACTCACCTAAAGACACTGCTCAGTCAATGGAACTTCCACAACAGTAGGTTATTACCTCCCTGCTGAGAGATCCTCCCCCCGTCATCATTGAAGCACCACCCGCCACAACAAAATTAGATAAGGAATGGGAAACCTTCAACGAACTGATCAATCTTGAAGGACAAGCCCCAAAAACACCTGTGAACAATACACAGGTAGCACGGGAAGTGGTCCCAACCATAGTCAGCAATGTCTCAGAAACAGAGCATATTCCTATCGCTTCGTCTTCTGAGCTTCTACTTAATGTAGAAGAAATTCCCCCTCTGGACATATTTTATAGTCCCCAACATAAAGCAGTGGTAAGAAGACAGAGAAAGAATAGGAAGTTAGAAAATACACTTTCTCCGGATGCTGAGCAATTAGACGTCTTATGGAAAGATCCTACCAGTAATCCGACTGAAAATCTCACCAAACTATCTCAGATCGTAGGAGCGTATGCCTCTGCAACTATTGAAAAAGCATCAAAAGTACAACAATTGTTGAAAGAACGAGAAGATCATATACAAGTACTGCAACTACAATTTCAACAAGCCAATACTAATAATGAGGCACACAACAGCTTGAAAAGTTGCAGGAAGACTTCCAGCAAATGCAAATAGGTTATCAGAGAAGTTTGGAAGAAAAGGGAAAATAGCTACAGGATTTACAAGAGATGCATAGAGATGACCCTAAGCTTACAAAGTTTATTTCAGAATCTATTGCCTTGAATGAACAACTACTGCAGTAGCAAGAAGTATTGGGCCAAAAGATATCACAGTGGAATTATTATTGCGAAATGAGTGACTATGATCTGATTGACAAACGAGTGACTGAGTACTTGGCTTGGCAGGATGAAGACGAGGGAAAAAGAGAAGGCGCACCCATGATAAATTAGAATCATAAAGAGTTGCTCTTCAATAAGTGGGACGACCAAGTCAGGGAGGCAGAACAAGCAGTAGAAACAGTGGCCACGACAGCAAGCATTCTTATCGACTGTGTAAATGAGAATTTGCACAGAGAAAATTTAATCGCAGAAACCACCCCGGGGTATTTACCAAATAAACTACAACTAGAGGTGGAATGGAAGCAGAGAGCGCAAGAAAATGGAAAAGCAATCCAAGCACTAAATAGGTTAAATTGGGAATGTTACTGGGCATACTTGGTGACGCCGCATAGTCAGTGGATGACTGTGAAATGTATCATAAACGTGGCCGAAAAGGTGGTGCTAGCTCTCATCGATTTCGTTTTCTCAGCCCAGCTCAAAGCAGAAGTCAGCCAGCCGACTCTCCTTAGACCAATGCTGAATACATGCAGTTTTAAAGACCAGATACAAAAGTAGTTTAGTTATGAATTTAATTTTCGCTTTAAATTTTGCTTAGAAAAAGGGCGGTCATTTGAAAACCGCATCCTGAATTTTTGTAAATAAACTATTATTAGAATTAGGAAGTAGTATTTAAACCCTTCTCATGCATTTAGAGAAGGGTCCAGAAATTTATCAAAAAATTGCCCTCACAACATGCACTTTTGCACCCTTAGAGGAGGTTTTGGTGAATGAATGGATCAAGATTTGTTGATGTTTGCATTTGATATCTGCTACTGATGTTGCACTTCTGTACTCTTAGTAGATGTTAGAGCAAGGAGAGATAAATCATTGTTGCTTGAAGCTTATGAGTAGGACCAGTCATAAATGGTACTTTTATCTCTTGACCATTTCTGCTTATATGTTAAAGTAATATACAGTTTTTAGTTGTTTATATGTTATTACATGAATGCTTGAGTTATCATTTGGCACTTTTGTATGGTGGTAGCTATTTATTTATGTTTAATGTATGAATAGCTTATTATGCGATATGTTGTTCACAACTATTTTGCCTAACTTTTTATGCAAAGTGGTTCATCTTAATTGATTTCTTTTCTTATAATCGCTGAATGATCTTTATTACTAGTTGTTATTTGAAATCTCTTTAGATCGCATAATAGAAGAATGACATCCCGGGTTAGCATAGATTAGATGTGCTGTTTTTATTAGATTACAATAGAATAGAATTATATTAAAGTTTGAATTAGAATAACTTAGATAGTTACTGTTAGATCAACAACATCCAATTCTACACACACACACACCCATAGATTGGGAAACTGGTCCCATTATCCCTAGTTAGACCCGCTATACCAAACGGATAAGGAGCTACCAACCAAGGTCCGGATCAGGTGGGTATCCCCCTTGTTGTCGACCCGATTTTCAGGGCTTCAACTTATTTGGCACTAGAAGGAGGGCCTGAACATGTTGTTTGTTGGAGTTGTTTGCAATTGTGACATTTGTATTAGGATGCTTCTCTCAAACTTCCCATTTGGAGTTGCATGTTCGTGCCTCTTCCAACACTCCACCCGAAGTGGTAAGACTCTTGTCTCAGGTAAAATTCAATGGTAATAGTGTTACAAGGAAAAGTGTCTATTTAGAACTGCTCTATCCCACTAAGGTGTGACAGCTGCCTTAGAAACAAACAGAGAAAAACTACTTTTGTATTTCCTTTATGAACTATAGATAGAGAGGAATAGAAAGAACCAACCTGTGTCTTGCACTAATCCTTTGATCCAATCCCTCTCTTCTTTGATAGTCTCCAGCTACCTGCTCCCTTACCTTCCCAGCTTCACAAAGTACTTGTAAGATCACAGAAGAAGAACACTATACAAAGATATGGATCTATATTCATAAACAACTTAGGATCAGATTTAAGTTAACCATACAAATGTAACAAGCATCAATGATACAAAAGCATGGAGGAAAAACTCAAATAGTTTTTATTGATAAACAAGAAAATATCCAGGAGGAGTTACAACCGATGGTTCTTGACCCATCATCAACCTCCCAGCAAAGAAGCCCCTCTTCACCTCAAACAAAGCATAGATCATCCAATACTCTGATGTTTCTCTCAAAAACCAACAACAATTCCTTACAATATGCAAAATTTCAGCCCCCGGATCTCTGGGATGAGGGATCCGTATATAGATATCTGTAAGGAGGATGAGTCAGCTTGTGATTTGATTATTGTCTTCTCTCTGTCAGTTCTTGCTTCCACTTGGAGACTGAAGGTCTCTTACTCATCCTTGGTCGAATTCAGTGAGGCAAGTGTCACAGGAGAAGATTCTGGAAGCTTCCATTGTCTCTCCACCTCGCGGAATGACACTGCCATTTGTCATTTCTCGCCAATCGCACCCCACAGAAGGGACTTTTTAAATGCAACACACCCTCACAGTGTATTTAGGTGCAATGCAACGCACCTAGCTAGTGGAGCAGCTGCAATGATCGTGTTTTGACATATTCTGAGCAGTTTCTGGTGGAGAACTTCTGGGAGAAGCTGTAATCTGTTGACCTTGTTCCTTTAGGGGTTAGAACAACACTTTTAGGGACTTAGGAGCCCTTGGTTTATGGACATTTCATGCTTGGAGTTGTAGGGCACAAAAATGTCTATAACAGTTGCCCCCTAAAGTATGAGGTCGTTAACCTTTTGGTGTCGGGTGAAATGCTTTATTATGAGGATCCGAAGTTCTTTCAATGCTGGGAGGAGACCTGTAATAAGATACAATACAATAAATTATCTTCGTACTGTTTTCATGATCTAGCTGAGGCGGGCATTCCCATGCTCAGCTTTATAAATTCATTTTCATGTACATAGGACAAACAATCGTCTGAGGGTAGAGTGATGATTCTGATAGAGCCATCATCCTTTTGGTAGGATGATTATCTGTGCTGCAATGTTGTACATTTGATGTCTTTATTTTCCTGAATATATATCGCAGACCAGATGGATGAAACTAGATCCGGGGTCTTCAATCTAGTCTGATCTTTACTCGAAGTACAAGTCGATCCATGTGAGAAATGTTTTGAAGTCGAACATGGAAAGACATCGCTTGATTACCAGTGAATGATATAACCTGTTAACAAGCACGAGAGGAATCACCGATAATGATGATGATCCGCAAGGTACTACAGTACAATTCACGTGGTGTGAATAAAGGACTTGGCGTCGAACACCACGCAAAAGCTTTCGGTCGAAGGTCATTGATGTAAACCTGTAGCCGGAATTGAGAAACTTGCCATTGAGGTATGCAAGCTTCAAAGTACTGAATGGGGCGTTCCTAGATCAACTTCTTGGATAATGAGCTGATGTCGAAAAGAAGTGATCCATCACAGGAGGGCCTTAATGAATCCCACATCAATGACACGGAACGGAGCAAATGATTTTGATAGAGGTGAAAACGATATGATGATATAATGTTCAGGGTGGCGGTCATGAAAGAATGGAGTATAGTGTATGGTAGTGGGTGAGACACAGGTGACTTCTCTGGATGACTTCTCTTGAACATATCGGCGACACTCATGTGATGGATTGGTAGCATTAACCCCAAATTTGGATGGTATGGTGTGACCATGGCGATGTGACCGGTGAATGAAACAACCCAACCCGACTCAGACACGGAGTGGAAGTGTCATGTTCAAGAGCGACTTGCTACCAATAAAGATTCTTTGAGTTTTCTTCCCAATTTTCCCCAGTCATTGCTGACCAGTACCTCTTTATTTTTGTCAAGCTTGAGGAGGATAACATACGCTTGCTCTATAATTTTCCCTTCGGGCAAACCCATCGCTATGTTTTAACGAGCCTAGCGATAGTGAAACTTGTTCTCATCTAAAGACAAGTTTGTCGCTATTAATCTTTTTAACGAGTTTAACGACAAAGATAACTCGGTCCTTTTCAATTTTAGAGAGTCTGAAAAGGAACGTAAAGGTAACTCCAAAATTCCTTTTTCGTCATCTAATCCCTTAAGTCCCAAAAAGTATAAAACAATACAGAAGGGATGAATTTTCGATAGTTTTAACGATCCGAACAAAACAAGTGCTTGATCTTTTTGTGTAATAATCCCTCAGGTCCAAAAAGATTAAAATCTAGATGAGGGATAGCACTTCCTGTCCCTTTAACGAGCTGGAAGGCCAAGGACTCGGCAATCTTTTCATATTTTACGAGTCAGTTGAAAAGAGCTTAAAGGAGACTCGTCTTTTGAGGAACGAGTGATAAAACGGGTAGCAGCTGATTCCAGGTAAGGTTTGGAATTTTCCAATCACGGCAGTGTCACAAGGATGGCTAGTGAAATCACTCTTCGCAACTGTTCCTCAAAATGGGTAAACAATCAAATGGAGGTGAATGATCGGCCAATGAAAAAGTGGAGGTGACGATGCAAACATGACCAAGGTTTTAATGGCTGAAGTACTACATTCACGATGGTTATTTACTGGGGAATAGTTCTTTTTTTAACAAGCTTAAACACGAGTGGAAACATTTGCTCATGTCTTATGTTTATTTTTTAACGAGCTTGAGCTATGTGCTAAAACTACTCGATTAATCCAGTCTTGTGATAAGAATGTCTCATATAAAAACAACAACTTTTAGAGTTTTTCCCCACATCATTTCTTTATGCAAGTTAGGAAACGACCAATCCAAAAAACAAATAAATGATCGCTCTTTGCTTGCACTCCAAAAGGTTTGCATGCCCCCAGGTATAAAACAGAGTTTCAAGGTTACCTCTTCATTATTCCATTAAAACATTTGTTTACTGAGAGAGGCCTACCTCTTACAGGTTACCCAAATATTGCTCTATTCACAGCGCAAAAAAAACACTTCTTCGGCGATGTCTATCGAAATAAACAAAGGTGAGCGACGATGCCCGCCAACTCACATAACTTTGACAAGAGAATCTTGTTCTAGAATAACCCCCTCTTCCAATCACGGACGGGGGTACAGACTAGTCATATTCTCCTGCGGAAACCTACCCTATACCCGAAGTTTTCCTGCCGAAGCAGACCAGGGTGCATGCCCCCTGGGTTTCAGTCATATCCCTCCGAATCACTCGCGCTCATCGGGTGGACGGACTGGAGATTGAGACATTTCTTGCGTGAAAAGACCATTTAGGGATGGTATATGACTATTTGCTATGCGTGATCCGGGAAATGAAAGCTGGTCCACGAGCTTGACCACTCTTCCTTCGTGCGGAAAACACATCACTCTAAAGAGTGATGAGACAATGGCTCTCATGCAATAAATATAGTCTCATCCAAGGAGTAGATTGTAATCCAGGGGTCCTTGAACTACCATCACGTTCATGTGAACGGTTTTCCCTCTCAATGTTATGGGCACATTGGGAAGGATCCCTAACGGTCGACTGGTTCCTTTATCAAATCCTATCAGATTTCTCATCTCAGGCAAAAGCGGTGGCGAACCAAGCGCTTTCCAAGCAGTTGAGGAAAGGATACTCACAGAAGCCCCCTCATCTATGATGGTACCAGCCATAACCATTCTATATATTTGAACAGTAATTCGGAATGGTACACTGGCTGGTAAATGGGGTCTGCCTAGTTGATTCCAGTCGAAGGAGACAACTAGGTTGCTTGGAGGTGGGACTGAATAGATGGCCGGGTACGACTCTGACGAACTTCCTTCCTGCGGTAAAGGAACGGGTAAATTGCCCCCATGTTCGTTGGAGTCTGTGCTTATGAAAAGAATTTGGATGGTGTCATCCTTGTTCTCTTCAGTGATTGTATCATCCAAAGATGGAACCTCTGAAGGCAAGACCGGGTCAACTGCCGCCTCGACCTTTTGACTTTCGTCTGGTATGGATTCAGATGGTTTATCTTCAATGATAGGTGCTTCAGCCGACCACCTGAGCAGGCCGGCCGGATTTTCAACTAGTGACGGACTCGGCAAGAGTTTTTTATATCCAGGAGGAAGTCGTAACGGTGAAACCGGACGATCATCCAAAACTCTTTTAGCTTCGTCCAAGAAGGGACAACGGTGGACGACATGATCACCTTCGCACAGTTTACAAGGAAATCTATATTTTCCTTTTTGTCCTAGGGCTTCACTTTCACTAGTTGACGATGTTTTTTCAACATGATCATCAGAGGTTGACGACACTGGGTTGTGCAAACGAGGAGACCAGTCCCTTAAGATCCGAGGGATGCAGGGACAATCTCTGTGAAAGTGGTCTCCTTTGCAAATGACACATGGCGATTTAGGCCTGTTCGGTGCAGTGTGTGGATTTTTGTTAGACGACATTCGTTTGCCCCCATTCACTTTTGGCTCCTTCTTCTTCTTCTCTTTCTTCTTCTTTTCCTTCTTCTCCTTAGGAACTTCACTTTTGGCTTTACCAACCCCATCAAGCGAAGAGGAAGGAGGAGAGGAAGAATTAGAGGAAGTAGAAGGTTGGTGGGTAACTCTGGACTCGTCTAATTGTTGATTATATTGTTCAGGAGTAGTGGTGTTCTGAACGACAGAAGTTGAGAAGAGCCATACAGGAAAACCAATTGTTAGTCCTGGAAGTGACAATGTGGCCATATGGGGTGCACCAACATCTCCCAAGAGGAGAAGGGACTAGGATTTCCTCCAAGGGGAATTCCTTGGTTGGTGGACTCCATTTTCTCAACCCAAGATCAACGTAGGAAAGGGGTAATGAATATTCCGTTTAAAATAAATTTTAGACGCTTTGACACAACTTGTTTTTTTAGTTTTTAAGAGTTGAGAAAAAACAAAAGATGACTCTAGTCAGCTTCGATTTTTAATGAGCCTGAAGTGACAAGTGCTCAGATGGACCTTTTCCGTTAAGGAGTCTGAAAAGGAACGAAAGGGACTACTCTGGAGATCTAGGTAGAGGGAGTACCAAACCAATCGTAAAACTGCAGAATACTTTTTATGGTACGGCAGTCAATATTCCCGAATGCTGTGTTCAGTGCATTGCGATCGATAGGGCGGCAGACACGGCTTCCTAAGGATAAAGAATTTAAGCCTATAGTGGTCTCCCAAAATATACTCGACGGTACGTGGGAGCACAAGTCCGTACTGGCACTTATCGTCTCAAAGTGGAGGAATCACCTAACCATCAGTGAGAACAACAGTTACCAGGTTTTACGACACCGAAATACGTCTCTAGACTAGACCTCTAAATGTTGTGCGTTAAGTTCCAAAGCGTTGTTAGATTCATTGAATTTATTTTAAGTTGATCTTGCTTATGAAGTTTGCCTTTTGGGTTCACCACGAGATGTAGATGTAATTCCTAAAATGCAATCTAAAGATGATAAACAAACTTTTATCTCTTTTGTGCAATGAAAATCCTAGCTACTAGGGGAAAAGAAAGACAATCTTTTTACAAAGAGCAAAGAGCACACTGTAAATGCACTTTCCTAAATCAAGCCAAACAGACTGTCTATATGAAAATGCACATGCATGTATTTATTTTCGACTTTCTTACTATTGATGCTAAAAAGAAAGTTGATGTACAAATCTGAATTTCTTTTCAAGCGACAAATATAAACAAGTTCTTTTTCAAAATAAAAAACAGAGATGATTCCGACACCTTACGATTTCGAAATGAACACTCTTTCTTGACACTAGAAAATCACAAATTCATACCAAAGGCAATAGTAACAGTATAATCGATCATCAACAACAATCAAACTTTCTCCTATGATCGAAATCGACACTTGCGACAGATCCAAATCAAAGGACGAGAGTACGACTATTCTACTTTTGCAATGGAAAACTGTAAACGATTCAACAAACACACAAAAAACATCTACAGTTCTTTTGTACAAAGGAGGCGGAATAACAACAAGGAAAAGGGATTTCAAACAGACATATACTGATCACAGGCAGCAAAATTCAGAGATAGAACTGGAAAGAATGAAGCACAAGAACCACAACTGCACAGGGCTAGTCTGATCAGCGCACCTGTAACACAGAGAATCTGAAATGCAGCACAGGTTTCCCTTTTGGGAAGTGCGCTGAAATTCAGGATCTCTTAACAATACCTGCACTCGGCCAGAAACGAGAATCTGTCCGGGTTCCGGGTCACAGTTTGTAGTTCAGTCTTTGGTTTTTGGCCAAGTAAAATCAATCAGTAATTCAACAATCAGGCGTAGATCTAAGGAGGATCTAAGAGCTATCACAAGGGCAATCAGATAGTTTGTGAATCAGTTGTTCAAATCATAAATAGATCCAGTGAATGGATTGAAGCAGCAGATGTCTACTTTGCATTTGTTATAGCAAATGCAGTTCGAATGCCACTTATAAGTTTATGAAACAAACAAACAAAGAATGATAAACAAACAAACTAATTAAGTCCCCAGTATGGTCGCCATTTTGTTACAGGGAAAAGTGTCTATTTAGAACTACTCTATCCCACTAAGGTGTGACAGCTGCCTTAGAAACAAACAGAGAAAAACTACTTTTTTATTTCCTTTATGAACTATAGATAGAGAGGAATAGAAAGAACCAACCTATGTCTTGCGCTAATCCTTTGATCCAATCCCTCTCTTCTTTGATAGTCTCTAGCTACCTGTTCCCTTACTTGCCCAGCTTCACAAAGTACGTGTATGATCAGAGAAGAAGAACACTATACAAAGACATGGATCTATATTCATAAACAACTTAGGATCAGATTTAAGTTAACCATACAAATGTAACAAGCATCAATGATACAAAAGCATGGAGGAAAAACTCAAATAGTTTTTATTGATAAACAAGAAAAGATCTAGGAGGAGTTACAACCAATGGTTCCTGACCCAGCATCAACCTCCCATCAAAGAAGCCCCTCTTCACCTCAAACAAAGCATAGATCACCCAATACTCTGATGTTTGTCTCAAAAACCAACAACAATTCCTTACAATATGCAAAATTCCAGCCCCCGGATCTCTGGGATGAGGGATCCATATATAGATATCTGTAAGGAGGATGAGTCAACTTGTGATTTGATTAGTGTCTTCTCTCTATCAGTTCTTGCTTCCACTTGGAGACTGAAGGCCTCTTACTCATCCTTGGTCAAATTTAGTGAGGCAAGTGTCACAGGAGAAGATTCTGGAAGGTTCCATTGTCTCTCCACCTCGCGGAATGACACTGCCATTTGTCATTTCTCGCCCATCGCACCACAAAGAAGGGACTTTTGAAATGCAGCGCACCCTCACAGTGTATTTAGGTGCAATGCAACGCACCTAGCCAGTGGAGCAGCTGAAATGATCCTGTTTTGACTTATTCTGAGCAGTTTATGGTGGAGAACTTCTGGGAGAATTTGTAATCTGTTGACCTTGTTCCTTTAGGGGTTAGAACAACACTTTTAGGGACTTAGGAGCCCTTGGTTTATGTACATTTTATGATTGGAGTTGTAGGGCACAAAAATGTCTATAACAAAGAGTAATTCTTCTGCTTTTAAACATGCCCTTCAATTTATTCAAAATGTTTCAAGTTCGAACTTTCAAGGAATTGATGAAGGCATTTTATGCAGAATTTTTACTCTCACATTTGTAGCGGAAGCTAGAAACTGGTGTAGAACCCTCCCAGTTGCCTCAATTCACAGCTGGGACCAATTTGTCACGGCTTTCATTTGTAAATTTGATTTCTATGATTACGATCAGGTATATGATGAAATTGAATATCTATGTAAAGAAGATGAGTCTGTTAGAGATTTTAATATTCGATTTCATCTTAATTGTTTGAAATATGAAGTTGAGAATGAACTCATGAATGAAGAATCTTTAGATTGTGTTGAGCATAACTATTCCCTGCCTCCTATCCCCGATCCAGTAGAAATTAGTCCAAGCTTTGTTCCATTTTCTTCTAATGTGAATGTGAATTCCAATTTGGATGCGCGAATAAGTCATGATGAAGAAACTTCCCAAAGCTTAGGGGAAATGCCTGATCTAATACAAGAAGATGAAAGTGGGAATGTTGAAAGAGAGCCTGCCTTGGAACCAGAAAGTAACTTTAGACAAAGTTAGATAATATGATCGCAAGTCGACAAATGCAGATGCCAAGGTTAGAACAACGAAGTAATCCTCTTTAGAAAAACATAAGCACACAAAGGTATGATTTAAAGCCCAAAATCTACGATGAATGTGATGAAAAAAGGTTTTTTCACGATGATATTTTCAAATGCATTATTTCAGAATCACATTTTTCTCTTTATCCTGATGTTTTTAGTGATGATAATTCCCCCCCCCCCCAGTATTAATGATATCTCAGAAAGTACAGAGGATTATCCAAATGAATCACCATTAGATTTTCAAGATAAAGAGGCAGCTATAGAACACCCTTTTGACATTTACAAACATGAATGGCTTGACCTCCCCTTTTTGAATATACTGGATGAAAAAGAAAAATCTAGGGAATCCTGTAAAGTCATTTATGATAGCTACTTTGATGATTAAGATGTTGATTTATCTCGAGTAAATCAACAGAAATCTGAGAATGAGAGATATTCTAAACCAAGAATTATTTCAGCCAATCCTCATTCCAGAGTGGCAGATCATTTACATGATTTCACTACCCAAGAGAATATTCCAATCTATGATTCATACCATGAGAAAACCTTCATGCCTCTTCCAAATCATAATTTGTTTTCTAATTCACAAGATG
Source organism: Pinus tabuliformis (assembly GCA_031772625.1). NCBI lineage: Eukaryota > Viridiplantae > Streptophyta > Pinopsida > Pinales > Pinaceae > Pinus > Pinus tabuliformis. The sequence continues at coordinate 285,130,702 of CM062806.1, read as the reverse complement.
GAATTCGAAATTACTCGAATCCCACAATTTTGGCCAATTCTTGTGAAAGAGAAGATATTTCAAATCAATCCTAGTTGTATTATAACACTAGTTGTACAGATAGTCATTGCATTCTTTTTCGCTTGCACTCATTTTGTATAAAATCAGATTGTGTTTTAAATTTCAATTTTCAGACTCTTGATAGATTAATATGGCATACTGAGCACCTTGCTGACAAACATTTCAGTGAGGTTTTACTATTTTGGAATATTGAATTGTGTCTAGGAAATGTAGAACTTCTTCAATTCCAAGTGCAATAAATATCAGCTTTTCTTGAAAAACTTCTATCTTATCCAAAACATCATCAACAAAAGGAGGTATTTTTGGAGAATTGCCGACAATTCAGGGTAATTGATAATTGTCTTTTGATAAATTTCCATCCATTCTTTATTGATTCATTCAGTGAGATATACTTGGAAACTTTCCTTTCATTAGAAAATGTCAAAGGCCTAACTTTCACACATAATAGAATACAGGCTATCAAAACCAAAAACTCATATTCACAGCCTAGCCTGTCATCTTTCCTATTGCACGATTACCAATCCATAACAGAAACTCATCTTGATTTTTATGATCCAATAGGTATCCAATTGGAAAGAAGATTTCACAAGAAAGAGATTTCAGTCAGAGTTCTGACCACAATTACACTTTCTAATTTCACATTCAACGTTGTCAGTCTAGGGAAAAATTTATTCTTAACACTGATATTTGAAAGGTACATACATGGAGGAATAAAAATGGAAAGATGGTTACACTGGAAATATCATTATACCTAGTTGATTTTCTGTGTATAGTTAAAATAGGAGTAGGAGTAATTTAGCTAGGTTGTTGGGTGGATAGTTTATTTTTAACAGTTAGCAGGTAAAATAAGAGAAGAAATTATCCCTATCATGTACATAATCCAAGGGAATAGTTACCTCTCATTTCTTTAAATATGTTTCTCCCTAATAAAATCTGTTGTGGTTGACAGCATTTGACATTTACTAAAGACACCAATTCTCTTTCAGATTTTGAACTTTTCGATTGTATAAATAGCAAATCTTTTGGAAAATTGATCTTTATTATTGACAGATACTGTTAAAAAACTTTAGCCTAGATATGATACTAGTTTCAACTTCATAAAGTCTGACGAAAGCAACCTTTAGTAAAGAAATTGTTTTATCTCAGTACAATGAAAGGTATCAATAAAAAAATGAAGATTCTCTGTAGAACAGCTGTTTCCAAAAACTCTATTATTGTCATCCAGAGCCATCTTAAGGAAACAATGACTTCCTCCCTGCTAAGGAAGATCGCAACTTTCAGAGGGATAATCCAAGGATACACTATATCTTGAAGAATGAGAGGTCTCATCACGAGTCGGCTTATCATGATCACAGATATTATAACTTGTTGACTTTGCCAATACTGTCCACCACAACATGGCAATGACTCAAGATTGTTGTGATCAAAAGACAAGGGGTCTCATCATGAGCCAGCTTGTTCAGCAAAGTTATAAATCAGTGAGTGACTGTGTCATAATTTGGCTACCAAACCAAGACATTGTTCTTTAAGAATTAAAAAGAAAATCAAAGCAATAAGTGTGGATATGGATTCTTTCTTTGAAAATTGTAGGTCACCTTAAGTAGGATACAGGATCATTGTTGGGTAGCAGGTAACCCTGTCGAGGCTATAAACGCCTGCTGGCAGTAGAGGCTCTACCTACGACAAATGAGCATATTTAAAACTGGTATATAGAGGAGACTTTGTTTTATCTTTACAAAACCAAGTAATGAATGATATAAATACAAGGACTAACCTGAGGAAACTAATAGCCAAAGCGGAAAATTGAAACAAAATATCATTGACAGTTTAGAGCATAATGTGCTTTGTCTTTCCATAATGAAGTTTAATTTTCTGAAAAATTTTCTGTTTTGGAAGTTTGAAAAATTCAATAGAAAAGTAGAGATAACTAGTTCTCCCAAGTGAATCGCCAAGTGTTGTGACCAGCAACAACCCCCCCCTTTTCATTTAAGTGTTATCCAAAATACTAAATGTATGGGGACCCTTAGTTAAAATTTAGGAAAAGCAAGAGTAGGGATTAAATTTCTTTTCCGCAAAATAAAGTTACCATCGTAAGCTTAGGAAACTCCTTCGAATACTTAAAACCTAAGTTTATGATAAAGGAAAAATCTTTAAAAATTGCATCATAAAATGGTAGTAGAACGCCACCATTCAGGTACAATCCCGGCATGTGCGAGATTCTGGTATTAAACAACTATTGCGTCACAATAAGTAAAACTAATAAGAAAAAACTTCAAGATTTACCAATTTGCGATGACGATGATCGCAAGATCGCATATCGCAAGAAATAGGCTAACGAAATTTGGCAAACATAAAACTTCTGTGATCTGTGATATTGTGATATCGTGATATAATGATGGTTGAGATATTAAGCCAGACCAACACTGCGATGGTGCGATCTGTGATGTTGCGAAGCAAATCGCAAAATGGCTCCATCGCGGATCTTTCGGGCACGGTATTCAAGAAAAGCCATTTGCCATAAGTTGACTCATGATCATGCGCTTTAAATGATAATAAAGGAGTTATTTGTCAGTTATTAATAAAATATGAACGCGTGCTTTTCAAATAATCACTTCACATAAGGTGGTGTATTTGGTATGTCTGCTGCATTTAAAACTCTCCCATCACCTTTCCTAGTCAGTCGTTTCCACTTCACTTGTGAATTGCAAGAACGGAGAACGAAGGGCGATACAAGGCAATACGCAGGTTGAAATGGCGAAGAAAAATAAGGCTCAGAGCTCCGAAGTGAAGGAAATGGCACCTTTATATACAGACACAGCTTGTAACAGAGACGCAGGGATATCAACGTGGGAAGGCATGTACAGACTGCTTGAAGAAGAGAATCCCAGAGTAATGAAGGTTACTGTTGTCATCGACTCACAGGGCTCTTCCGAAGCATCCCTGGAAGAGCTAGCATGCTCATTCCTACATCGGATAACAGCGAGGCCCAAAATTCTCCCATACACGGACATGATCAAGTGGATACTTGATAGCGCAGAAATGAGAAATAGACAGTTCAAGATTCAAGGACAAGGGCTCATCAAGTCATTTGCTGCGCAGGATTTAAAGCTTATGTATCATCTGCCTAAGCCGCAGGCAACTTATAATACGCAATTCATAGAAAAATTTGTGGCGGAGAACCCGAACCTATCGGAGACCACCAAAGATTGGTCCAGAAAGGATGAACCACTGAAGAAAGATAAACACGGTATGTAGAGTACTGGTTCCCTTACTTCCCCATATTGTTTTGCTGCTGCCATGCTCTGTAGATTATTTGGAAAGCCAGATATCAATAAATTTTCATCTGAATGGTTACCATTACTAGATGTTGCCACAAACGCCACTATTGTGGATTGGGCCAAGATTTTATCTGATAACCTAATCACGGCTATTGTCAGTTACCGGTCCAAAAGATCTACGTCCCAAAGGGTTTATCCTCCTTTTTACCTAGCCACATATGTTATGGATTCAATATGTTATGTGTCTAAATTCCTTGTTATGGGTAGGAAGTGGACAACTCAAGACCCCTTACCCATCCATGTCTATCATAAGATATTGTGGGACTCTCAGTTCACTCCATATTTCTACCAGATTTGTCACGGACTTATCTTGCCCTTGTATAGAATGGTGTATGATAAACACCCCCCGAGGTGCTCACCTAAAGCACAAATAGATATCATCCCCATCACAAGATGGTTCAGAGAAGAAATGTTCACTTATGTTAGAGTATTTGGAAGCACTATATCCCCTCATGTTCTACCTTTGTATATCCCTGATAAACTTCTAGCTCGAGAAATTTCATATCAAACCTGTTCAGAAGGCGGCCTAACTAAAGATTTAAAGGACAAAAAGAAGGCTATATGGCCACAGTTTCCTGTGGCTTGTGGGGCCTTTTCACTGTTCGATGTATGTCACACGTTCACCGAAGTACAGAATATGACGTGTCTACAATTATTTAAATTCCCGGGAAGACCATTTGACCCAAATGAGGTACCCAGAATTTCACAACGAGAGTCAAGATAAAAGTGTTCTTTGGGAAAAAGGATTTATTTGATGATATATTCCAAAATAAAAGCTCACTTCAAGAAATTTTGAGGGAAGCCCAATTGCAATTATCTCCAGAAGACATTCAAAATTTCTTGGTATACAGGGAAAGAAGACAAGCCAGTGTTCCTCTAGAAAAGTTGCGACTGTCTGCCAGAGAACCGACTCTAAGCGTTAGCCTCAGTGGGAATTCAAGCACTAACGGATCTAAATCTAATTCTGTACAAGAAATGACTGAACATTCTAAAAGATCTGAAAACGACCAAGATAGGGCCAAAGAGTCAGCTAAAGACACTACTCAGTCAATGGAGCTTCCACAAGAGCAGGTTATTACCTCCCCACTGAGAGATCCTCCCCCCCTCGTCATTGAAGCACCACCCATCACAACAGAATTAGATAAGCTATGGGAAACCTTCAACGAACTGATAAATCTTGAACGACAAGCCCCAAAAACACCTGTGAACAATACACAGGTAGAACAGGAAGTGGTCCCAACCATAGTCAACAATGTCTCAGAAACATAGCATATTCCTATCGCTTCGTCTTCTGAGCTTCTACTTAATGTAGAATAAATTCCCCCTTTGGACATATTTTATAGTCCCCGACATAAAGCAGTGGTAAGAAGACAGAGAAATAAGAGGAAGTTAGAAAATACACTTTCTCAGGATGCTGAGCAATTAGACGTCTTATGGAAAGATCCTACCAGTAATCCGACTGAAAATCTCACCAAACTATCTCAGATCGCAGGAGCGTATGCCTCTGCAACTATTGACAAAGCATCAGAAGTACAACAATTGTTGAAAGAACGAGAATATCAGATACAGGTACTGCAACTACAATTGCAACAAGCAAATACTAATAATGAGGCACACAAACAGCTTGAAAAGTTGCAGGAAGACTTCCAGCAAATGCAAATAGGTTATCAGAGAAGTTTGGACGAAAAGGGAAAACAATTACATGATTTACAAGAGATGCACAGGGACAACCCTAAGCTTACAGAGTTTATTTCAGAATCTATTGCCTTCAATGAACAACTACTGCAATAGCAAGAAGTGTTGGGCCAAAAGATATCACAGTGGAATTATTATTACGAAATGAGTGATAAGATCACTAATCAAGTGGTCGACTTACGAAGTGGCTATGATCTGATTGACAAATGGGTGACTGAGTACTTGGCTTGGCAGGATGAAGACGAGGGAAAAAGAGTAGGCACACCCAGGATAAATGACAATCATAAAGAGTTGCTCTTCAACAAGTGGGACGATCAAGTCAAGGAGGCAGAACAAGCATCAGAAAACAATGGCCACGAAAACAAGCATTCTTATCGACTGTGTAAATGAGAATTTGCACAGAGCAAATTTAATCGCAGAAACCACCCCGAGGTATTTACCAAACAAACTACAACTAGAGGCGGAATGGAAGCAGAGAGTGCAAGAAAAGGGAAAAGCAATCCAAGCACTAAACAGGTTAAATTGGGAATGTTACTGGACATACTTGGTGAAGCTGCATAGTCAGTGCATGACTGTGAAATGTATCATAAATGCGGCCGAAAAGGTGGTGCCAGCTCTCATCGATTCTATTTTCTCAGCCCAACTCAAAGCAGAAGTCAGCCAGCCGACTCTCCTTAGACCAATGCTGAATACATGCAGTTTTAAAGACTAGATACAAAAGTAGTTTAGTTATGAATTTAATTTTCGCTTTAAATTTTGCTTAGAAAAAGGGTGGTCATTTGAAAACCGCATCCTGAATTTTTGTAAATAAACTATTATTAGAATTAGGAAGTAGTATTTAAACCCTTCTCATGCATTTAGAGAAGGGTCCAGAAATTTATCAAAAACTTGTCCTCAGAACAAGCACTTTTCCACCCTCAGAGGAGGTTTTGGTGAATGAATGGATCAATATTTGTTGATGTTTGCATTTGATATCTGCTACTGATGTTTCACTTCTATACTCTTAGTAGATGTTAGAGCAAGGAGAGATAAATCATTGTTGCTTGAAGCTTATGAGTAGGACCAGTCATAAATGGTACTTTTATCTCTTGACCATTTCTGCTTATATGTTAAAGTAATATACAATTTTTAGTTGTTTATATGTTATTACATGAATGCTTGAGTTATCATTTGGCACTTTTGTACAATGGTAGCTATTTATTTATGTTTAATGTATGAATAGCTTATTATGTGATATGTTTTTCACAACTGTTTTGCCTAACTTTTTATGCCAAGTGGTTCATCTTAATTGATTTCTTTTCTTATAATCACTTAATGATCTTTATTACCAGTTGTTATTTGAAATCTCTTTAGATCGCATAATAGAAGAATGACATCCCAGGTTAGCATAGATTAGATGTGTTGTTTTTATTAGATTACAATAGAATAGAATTAGATCAAAGTTTGAATCAGAATAGCTTAGATAGTTACTGTTAGATCAGAAACATCCAATTCTACACACACACACCCATAGATTGGGAAACTGGTCCCATTATCCCCAGTCGGACCCGCTATACCAAACGGATAAGGAGCTACCAACCAAGGTCCGGACTGGGCGTGTATCCCCCTTGTTGTCGACCCGATTTTCGGGGCTTCAACAGACCCTTCACCAGTTCACTATCCTACATATTAAGCCTCTGCAGTATTGTCTCGACATACTTCCTCTGGTTTAACTAGAGCTTCCTCTTTGCCTGATCTCTTTTAATTTTCATTCCCAAAATATAGTTTGTAGCACCAATATCTTTCATGTCGAATTTGGAGGACAATTGGGTGTTCAAATCCTAGATAATTTCTTTGTCATTTCCAACCAGCAACATATCATCGACATCCAAAACCAGATAAATAACACGGTCCCCAATTAATTTAAAATACATAGTGATATGCCTTGCTTATGGTGAAGCCAAGTCCCCATATAAATGTATCAAATTTTTGATACCACATCCTTGGTGACTGTTTTAGCCCATATAGAGACTTTTTTAACTTGCATACCAGTTCTTTATTACCCTCACCACAAAGCATTGAAGTTGCTTCATGTATATCTCCTCTTCCAGATCCCCATGAAGAAATGTTGTCTTCACATCCATCTGTTCTACCTCAAAATCAAAATTAGTAGCAACAGATAAAAGTAATCAAATAGAAGCTACCTTGAAAACAAGAGAAAAAATACCACCAAAATCAATTCCCGGAACCTGGGAATAACCTTTTTCTACCAACCGAGCTTTGTATTTCTCCACCTTTCCTTTTTCATTTGTCTTCTTCTTGAACACCCATTTTCTACTAATTGGTTTCCTTCCAGCAGACAACTCCACCAGATCCAAGCCTCATTTTTGTGCAAAGATGTCATTTCATCAACCATGGCCTATTTCCAGAGTTTTGCATCCTTTGAATCTACTGGTTCTTTCAAAGTTCTGGGATCATCATCAGTAATAGATAAATAAAAAATTGAACAAAAAGTAGATGGACTATACCTTTTTGGCTGCCTTCTTTCTCGAATGGATCTTCTAACACCCAGAATTTGTGGATCTTCAACTTTTGATTCCCCTTCTGCTATAAACTATGATTCTTACTCCTTTAGGTCAAACTCTATCTTCTCAGGTTCCTTTCGTTGGAATATATGTTTAATAACATGTTTCACCTCTCTGAACACAACATCTCAGCTGTACACAACCTTCCTTGTTACTGGGTTCCAAACTTTATAACCCTTTAAACCATCCTTATACCCAGTAAAGATGCACTTTTCATATTTTCTATCGAACTTTGTTATTTTATCCTTTGGAACATGTACATATGCATCACATCCAAATACCCTCATATGTGAAAGAGAGGGTTTCGTATCCTCCAACGTTGATGAAGGTGATCTGTTGACCAGAACATGCATTCTCCACCGCCTCTACCGAGAATTCCTATCCTAACCTGGCACCACTAAGCATGCTTCTTGCCCTTTCCATCAACCTCTTGTCCACTCTTTCTGCAACTCCATTTTTCTCAGGTGTGTATGGAGTAGTCTTCTATCGTGCAATACCACATTTCTTACAAAATTCTTCAAATTCCTTCTTTCAAAACTCTCCACCATTATCTGTCCTCAGCACCTTTATCTTACTCTCTGTCTAGTTTTCCACTATAGCCTTAAATTCTTTATACCTATCAAAAACTTTGAATTTCTTCTTAAGGAAATATATCCATGTATTCCTTGAGAATTCATCTATAAATGATACATAGTACATAGACTTACCGAGTGATGGAACCTTCATAGGTCCAAACACATCACTTTGCACAAGAAATAATATATGTTTTGCCATCTTACCACCAGAGGGGAAACTCACCCAATTCTACTTCCCATATACAAAATTTTCATAGAAATCAAAATCTAGAGAGCTATTAGTCATACCTTCTACCATACCTTTACCATGAAGTAATTGAAGGCCCTTCTCTCCAATATTTCCAAGCCTTTTATGCCATAACATGGTATTTTCTCCAGAGACCACTATATTAACTGCTCCACTTTCAGAAACCACAGAACTATTGCACCCATTAATAACAATACTACATTGCAACTAGTACAAATTTTCAATCCAAACTCCCTACATCAATACCAGTGCTCCCTGAACCATATTGCAAGTATCTTTCTCGAACACTATTTTTACACAGGCATCATCCATCTTGCTTACAAAAATCATATTTTTGTCTAATGCAGGAATATCCAGAACACCCGAAAGTACTCTAATCCTTCCACCTTGCAACTTCAACTTGAATTTTCTGTGACCAATACTTCTAGCCTTCCTCTCATCCTCCAAGAAGACATCACCACCATCACGTTTCTCATACTCGTAGAACCACTCTATGGGGAGTGAAGTGAAAGGATGCACCTTAGTCAATCAACCATGCCTCATGATCTACAAGTGTACTTGAAGAAGCCAAGTACACATCCCCACCTTCACCTGAGGTGGTTTTCGCCTCTACAGAAGCGGCATCATCAGATCCCTTTCCTTTGGTAGGAGCTTTAGATTTACAGTCCCTTTTGTAGTGCCCTTCCTTCTCGCATTTCTAGCACACCTTTACGATTTTTCCTGGAGATTTAGATCTCCCTCTAGATTTAGATCTCCCACACGATGACTTTTTTTTTTTCTGTTCTTGGACTGTCCTCGTACAAAAAAGGCATCACCATTCTGGCTCTCCATATTTTTCCGTCTCATCTCCTCCGTCAGCAGGGATGAGACTAATTCATCAAACTACAAGGCAGTTGCATTGTAGCAATTGCAATAACCAGACTATCCCACGAATCTAGTAGAGAACACAACAAACTGATGCACTTATCTTAATCTGGAATTTTAATATCAACAGATAATAACTAACTTACCACAATATTTAATGTGTTTAGATGCTCTGTCACCATGTCTCCATCTTTCATCCCCAGGTTATACAGATTTTTCCATAGGAACAGTTTATTCACCAGAGACATAGATTGGTACAAAGTCCCTAACTTGCCCACAAAGATTTCATGTAAGTTCCCATGATACATCCAAAAATACCGAATCTAAAACACAACTGTATTGTTCTTTTTGCCTTCTAATCCAACTTCTTCCATTCTTCATTGTACACTCCTGTTGGTTTAGTACCCAGATCTACCACGATACACTGATCTTTATCCACCAATAGATCCTCCATCTTTAGTTTTCACAACTAAAAACTCTGACCATTAAATTTCTTGATCCCTATCTTTCCACTGCTAACCATCTTCTTTCACCACAAGGATCGATCCTACAGATCTCCCACTGAATAGGGTCTACCACAAGCCCAAGCCAAACCCCTCAGCAAAAAAGGTGTCCCCTTGAAGCCAAATTAGCTCTGATATCAAAGGCAGGTTTTAACCTCGTATAGAAATTAAGCGAGAGAATAACACATAATACAAATATACACAGATATTTTCCCCTCGATCCCAAAACTAGGACTACCAAATTAATTTTTCATTACATTCCTTTCAATGTTACAATACATACATATAGATGTCGAAGCATCCAATACCATGTACTGAAAACTATCGCGCCCAAAACGATGTGCGAAAACCATGCACAAAAACATAGGTAGGTACGCCCACCTAATATAGGGTCCAAAAAAAAATCCCCAGGGCGCCACCCCAGACCTTGTACAGGGGGGTTAACCATCCCCCTCAAACCCCCTGTGACCACCCCACTATGCAGTCAGCACAACGAAGGGGGGGCTCGGCCCCCCCTCTAACCCCCCGATTTGACTTGGGCAGCTAGTCGTCGAAAGAATATAACAAAACCCAACATTCTTTGAGTTGTTATTTTCTTTCCACAGGGGGCCACAGGAGAGCTTAATCATTTATCCACCTCAGTAATGTCCATTGTTTCTCTACATCAAGAGAATTTCTCAGAGCTCACAAAATTTGTCAATGCATATGCAATATTCTTCAAAGTGTCCACCTTTACAAGCAACACCTTTTTGTCTTCTATCATATCCCTCAAAAAGTGATACTGAACATCAATGTTCTTTTTCTTTGAATGGTAAGCAGGGTTCTTTTCAAAGAAAATTTCACTTTGGCTATCACATCTACCCCCTTGTGACCCCCACGCTGCACTGTCGGCTCAATGAAGGGGGGGTCTAAACCCCCGGTTTAACTAGGGGAGCTATTTGTGGAAAGAATATAACACAACCCAATATTGTTTTTGTAGTAGGTTTCATTGAGGTTTATGCCATTTTCTTTCTACTACCCTATTTCTAGGATTTTTGTTTCGGGTTCTTGGGTAGCCTGTGCCCTGGATATATTCTAAATTTTGATATTTTTTTTGCCATAGCAACATGTATGTGTCTGCGTCACAGGTCATTTTCCATCTCTTCTTGCCTCTGTGGGGTTTTGGCTCCTGTTCCTTTAAGTTTTTTTTGTGTGTACAAAGGGTATGGACATAGTCAACATGAGTTTTTGACACACACTTACTAGGAATTCATCATTGAAGACCAATAATTGCAACGGTCTATCCCCATCACGATGCAATTTGAGAATATTTTCTGATCCTCTCGAAACAAGAAGAAAAACTCGTTGGTTGCATCAGTGTAGTGCGTGTGTGGTCCAAAACATCTACGGGCATCACAAACTTGTTATTTCCTCAAACTTACATGGCCTTAACGATCATAGTCCCTCTAAGAAGCTAGCCGAGAAGGGGAACCTCCACATAGCTAGCTAGCAGGTTGAGGTCTCCTTCATTATCGGAATTAACCAGACAAACCGCTCCAACAACTAAGAACGACCATACACCACCACCCATAGAATCAAGAAAGAGATCTCAATCTATCAATCCTTATTATGTCTAGACCTAGTAAGTTTCCTCATGTTGAGTCAAATTAAGTTGCAGGATCCACTACTAGTGGTTCCCTTCCATCAGCTCCTTTAAGTTTCATCCTTGCGACCATAAGAGGGCACCCACCTAAATTTGGAGTATGGTTGCAAGGTTGAAACTTAGAGGACTTGATGGAAGGGAACCACCAGGAGTGAAGCCTGCGGCTTAATTTGACTCAACATGAGGAAACTTACCAGGTCCAAACATAGTAAGGATTGATAGATTGAGAACTATTTCTTGACTTTATGGGTGGCGGTGCATGACCATTCTTAGTCGGTGGAGCGATTTTTCTAGTTAATTACAATAACAAACGAGACCTCAGCCTGCTAACTAGATACATGGAGGTTCCCCTTCATATCTAGCTTTTTAGAGGGACTATGGTAATTTAGGCCATGGAAGTTTGAGGCAATAACAATTTTGTGATGCCCTTAGATGTTTTGTCCCACATTCGTGTTACACTGATGCAGCCAACAAGTTTTTTTTCCTGGTTTGATAGGATCGAGAAATCTTCTTAAATTGCATCGTGATGCGAATAGACCATTACAATTATTGGTCTTCAACGAGGAATTCCTAGTAAGCGTGTGTGATCAACTTGTGTTGACTACATCCCTACCCTTTGTACACACCACCAAAACTTGAAAGAAAAGGAGCCAAAACCTTTTTTAGGGCTTTTGATTGGTACTCTCTTTTGGAGTTTTCTATTTGGACATAACAACACTGTAAGTGGATTTTGACCACTATTCTAAATATGCTATCAACACGTACAACATGTAATTTTATGATATTATCAATGAAAATTTTTTTCTCTGTGAAAAATTAGTAATACATATTGAAAAACAATGTATGAGTCATGGTTCTCATCCAAAGTTTCATGTCATTAAATTGTTCTTGGGTGAGGAAGCCATATCTATTATTAGTTATTTTAACATTTTTCTTGTGGACTAGGTGAATTTCCTGCCAAAGAAATTGTAGTGGTTAGGATAAGAACTTTCTTTGATCAACCTCAACTCTTCAAATAACTCTTGAAATAATGGGTATTGTCCTGATGATGAGTCTTGTTATAGACTAGAAACGTCGACTCTTAAATGGCTACTGTGGGATTATCTGTGAGGAATAAACAATATTAAGATACCCTCGACAAAAATATTCAAACAATCAACATGTGAAAAATACATTACTAGAAATTATGGGTTGTTAGTTACTGTAAATAATAGTATTTATTTACTTCTCATAATTAATATCAATTTCTCATAATTATTATCCATTATAACAAGCAACAACTCACAATTAATTACTGATATATTTTTCACATGTTTTTCATGACCATGAATAAATTTTATTTCTATTTCTATGATATTAATTGTGAGTTCTTAGTTCTTTTCTTTTTTAAATGCAATCTATTCCATTGATTACCATAATTATGGATTTCACATGAAATTTTAATGTTAATTTATCAAAGACTGCTTAATTAGACTATCAATAAATATTTGATAGATAAATATAATTTAATAGTATGTCAATATAAAATATTAATTAAGAGTTCGTTATCCAATTTTACAAACACCCATAAAGGGTTAAGCTAAACATTAATTTTGAATTCATATAATTGAACGCATTCTACATTCTCATAAAAATTATTTGGGTGCATTTTAATGTCAAAGTTGAAGTGGGATATCCATCAACTTTCCAATGTGTCAGGGAAATGATACTTTAAGCAATTAGATATACAAATTATTAAATTATTTATGATCAAATCAAACGATTTTTGCTTACACCAATTATATCAATTGAAATCAATGCATTGATTTTAGTATACATGCATTAATGCATTGATTTCAATGTACATGCAATTGATTCAACATTGCTACTTTGTTTCTATTCAACCTATTCTTTTGTAGCTCTTGAGATACTTCTAAATAATATTCTCTATGTTTTAACAAACTAAGGAAACTGAGTACATTTAAAATGAATAGATCCATCTCAGACATATACATATACATAATTTTGATCATGTACAAATTGTGCAACTATACTAAAAAACTAAAAACTAAAGAATATAGATTGATATTGACTTTCAACCAAGTGAGGAAATTGAGTAAATTGAAAATTATCAGATTAATCTTAGAAATATACATAATGATGATCAAATAAAAAAAATGTGATCACCATGATTGAAACCAACCAAAATCCATCCTAATTTTCAATCTATCAAACATCGAGAGGGATCAAATATTTTGAGGTGCAAACTCTTCCACAAGTTTTGTACACTAAAAGAGGTTCACACTTTCAAATATTTGATCTTCTCAATGCTTAATAGATCCAAGATTAATATGAATCTAAATCGATTTAAAATCTCAACTTAAAAATACATCATTTGTCTTACCTATTCCATAATTTTATATTTTCAATTGATATGTCGATATTAAAAAATCCTAAAAATTTAATATATAAAATTACTAAGTACATATTCAACATTTTAATAGAACTTATGATCTATCCTCTACAAAAATTTCATGATAAAATTTGACCTCATCATGACTTTTAAATTGTTGACTTTTATATAAAAATATGTATTTTAATTTGATTTTAATATTCTCAAAATACTTGACAATGCATTCTCAACTTCCTTGTCTCACTATTTGTTTTACTCTCCATTTTTTATGCACACTATTCGTAACTAACTAATTATTTTGACCATTGATATAGAATATTCACCAATTAATTGACATGAATATGTCACAACTAATACCATATTTTACACGATCCTTTTAAAAGTTGTAAATTATAATATAAATATATCTTACATTTTTTGTGAGCAAAATATGCATGTTTTTAATCTCAATTAAAAACTAATATTTAGCTACTCCACACCTCTTATTAATAAAAATTAAAAACTCTTTTGTGAAGGAAATATCCCAACTAACATGGTGGATCCAAAAACCAAAGTGTTATACCAACTAACGTGGTGGGAGTGTATGTCTCCCTTGTGTATACTCCAAAAACCACCCAACCTTTTGCATTAGTTAATTTCGTGCCTTCACTCAATATATAATTCAAAACTGAAAGTGGAATCTCTTTAAGTCACATCATGAAAAGCATTTATTATGGATGAATATAAAATTTATTTAATCTTGACATTTACGTTATCCTCAATCTTGAAACAAACCCATTCCAAGAAAGACAAGCATACCTTCTACACGTACTAGGCAACAACGTGTGGAGAAGAGACCAACCACAAGTCCTCATAATGACACCTATACCCTTGCAACCCTGGTACTCCCGCAGATGGAGATGTGAATTTTTTACTTTTGTGTACCTCTGTTTCATTAATCTATGCATTGAGAAATAACATATTAAATCTAATGGCCAATCACATTGCATAAAAAAAATTTAAATTATTGTTAAAAAATATTAAATTTCAATATGCAAAGTAAAACTATAGAAAATTTACAATTTTTTTCAGTCAACCCTAAATTAATAAGGTTGACTACAAACTCAATACAATATCCATGCATGGTTACACAGATAATAACTTGATTTCCCAAGGAGAATCATTCATACAAATTGAGCATGTGATTTACCATCACTACCATACATGCTCCACATAGACATTATAAACTCTTATTTTCTCATATATCACAATTCGTCTTAAGCTTTCCAACTTGAGGTTAGTCCTCATGAATTAGCCATCAAGATTTGTCATAATGCTAACTCAATTCACAAGTTATTGATGGTAGGATTAGTTTTCCCAAAAGGAAGGAGTCGAATCATCCAATCCTCTTGGAGCCTTACTCCACCCCAATTTTTCACGATCATATGAATTAAATGTTACTCAAAATCCCTAAAGTGGATCTCAACAAATTGGATGGTTCTAACCACACAAGTTGAGTCACTCAGATGGACCATTATTTTTCCTTGCATGGCATCACAAATAACTTGATGCAACTTCATTTGGGTGTCTTACATTTAGATCCTAAACATTGACAGTGGTGGAAATGGCATAAAAGGTCCCACTAAGGTTATATTACTTTGATACAATTTCTCATCAAACTTTGTGAATGCTTTGAAAAAACACTCATTATTTGGGACGATTTCCTGAGCTTAAACAATATAATCAATCAAAGATCATCTCTTATTTTGTAATAACCCTAGTTATATTTCTCACTTATTTTAAGCTTTGTAAGTTTAATTAAATTAGATGGGCTAAGTTGGGGACATAGATTCCAAAGATGAGGTAGAGGGAGAATACTACTTGGGATGTTGATTGTTTTAGTGGTAGCCATGGAGGTTGACAGGTGGCAAGAAAGAGACAAGGGACTAAGTGGCATCATGGTGATTGGCTTGCAATATTCTAGCAGGTAGAACAAGGATGATAAAGCAAATAAACAAAAAAATCAAGCGAAATGGGGCAGGTGGAACAACATTGTTTGGTGAAAAGGATTACCACGACATATTGGAAAACAACCACCAAGGAGGTGGGATTCGAAGAGATATATGAATAAGAGGAGAAATTGATCATGTGATCATGTCCTAAGTGGAAAAAATGCTGAAATTTTGAATTGCTCAGAATTGGTTGAAACCAGAACGACCAGATAGGCCTTGTTTAAATGATTCTGTATCCGTGAACGACACTCAAATCTGACACCATATGGAGGAGTTATCACATTTTGAAAATGCCCAATAAACTGCAAAATTTGAATTTTAAAAAAATTAAAAAAGAATATTTTGAGGAATATTCCCCAAAATATTCGCGGGAATATTTTTTTTTGGAAGGCCAATGAATGGACACCACATGTCCTGCCCAGAGGCCACCCCATGGCCCCAAGGCTACAGTTTTGTATGGAAAAATTTTGGCACTTCATAGGATTCAATCGCGGGTCTCCACGCTGCCAGCCCACAGGTTTGATTGGCCCACCCATGCGTTGGTTCTTACCAACCTAAGGTCACAATGCATATTTAAGTTTGATTAAGGTTTCATTTGGGCACAAAAAGGGGCCAGCCCCTTATCCATATGACCAGAGCGCGGAACCAAAGGCCTAGACTCGGCAGATAACCTTCAACCCCGACGGTTAAGGGCACGTGGTCACATGCAACATTACCGCCAGTAGTTACGGTTAGCTGGTGGTCAGTTTGGCGAAGTCCGCCATTTTTGACACAGTTGCCAAATTTAGTCGGGCTAACTCCCAGTTAAGCCAAGTTTAGTGGAGTTTCTTCAGGGGAGACTGGACAAAAATTCTGGAGGCCATAACTTTGGCTAGGGAGATCCTTTTTGGCAGATTTTTTTGTTTTGATTTTTGGTATTCTGAGCATTCCAGAGCCAGTGGTATAGGTTTTAGAGCCAACAAGGCTCATATTCAGGTGTTTTTTAGTAAAGAAGCTTGGAGAGCCATCAGGGCCTAGGGAGTGTTGGAGCTATATTGGGATATGGTTAGCCACTGGAGGTGAAACAAAAGTCATTCTTGACTATTTTCTGTGTTCTGAACTCATTTTCATAGCTTATTTTTCCTGTTTAGGCTTTCTTATCACTGTATAACCATTTTTAGCATCTAATAAGAGCAAGGACATGCCCATCTGGGGGCCTTCGACCCAACAGATGTAGCCCAAGAGGGGTGAACTGCCTTATCAACTACTATGTTATATTATGTAATTTTATCTTGGTGTGTTTTTTAGATTTGATATGCTAAACAGTAAAAGGAAATAACACTCATTCACATATAAGGCTCAGAAATTTACCAAAAACACTTTGTTTGAATTGCAAGACACCAGTAACAGTTTGCACATATAATTTAATGGAAATGAATACCTTGAACAACAAAAACAAGTAGATTCATTTTCATATCAGAAATGCAAATCAAGGGCAGAAAAAAATGTTCATAGAAAAGAGAGGACACGTCCTACTACATGAAAGTACGAGGATTACGAACAAAGGAGAAATCAAAATTTTACATGAGTCAGATGTAGGAATAGAGGTAGTCATAATTGAACAAACATTCAGAACACACCTTTAAGAGAAAATAATGATCTTTGGATGCATGAGTGGGAGAGAAGTGTAAAAGTATAGGAGGATTGATAACAAAATTTAGTAGAGGCAGGAGGTAAGGAAAGGAGAGATAGTACACAGTTTGGGATAGTGTCATCACAATTCTGGTGCTGAAATTTACGAGGTTCTTGAAACTCTTCTTCTAGTAGTCTAATTTGGTTAAAATCCACAACCAAGACCCCTTGCTCACCCTCCTGAATCTATCTCTCGTACTTTCATGTAGCAGGACGTGTCCTCTCTTTTCTATGAACATTTTTTTCTGCCCTTGATTTGCATTTCTGGTCTGAAAATGAAACTACTTGTTTTTGTTGTTCAAGGTATTCATTTCCATTAAATTATATGTGCAAACTGTTACTGGTGTCTTGCAATTGAAACAAAGAGTTTTTGGTAAATTTATGAGTCTTATGTGTGAATTGTTGGCATTATGAGACAAGTGTTGTATTGTTAGAAATAATACTGAGAGGGGGGGTGAACCAGTATTATCACATCAATAAAACTTTTTCATTTCCATATTCAGATTCATATATGCTACTTCCACAACTTCTTATGATTCAGTTAGTTGATCCTTAATGAGTGCATTAGAACCTTATCAACCATATTAATAGTAAATAGGTGCAGTAAAATAGAACAGCTCATCACACATAAGCCACACACATGAACACCATGATATAAGGTGGAAACCCAATGTGGGAGAAAACCACCTGCTGCAAGTCATCTCAATCTTCTTCTTAATAAGAAAATCCTTTTACAATATTTATGTACTGGTGCAGTCTTATACCAGTACGTAGGCTTCTACCTGCAGAGAGCTACAACCCTCTCTCGTTCTCCAGTCTCTCCTGGAAGGGAGCTACAACCCCCATAGTTCTTGTACTAGTCGATCCATTTACTAGTACGTAGGTTGCTACCTGCTACAATGCTCCAAAGTTTTCAACTGCTACTAGAAGGGAGCTACCACCCCCTTAGCTCTTGTACTAGCTAAGATACTAGTACGTAGGCGCCAGCCTACAATCTTCTCTCCTACAGGTACCACGTTTCATACATTTTCAGACTGGATACTCCTGAAGCACAACACATAATCTGAAAGGCCATGTTTCATCCAATTTTCATACTCGACCCATTAATATCATTGAAGCGCATAATCAATCAATCTTCTGAATCACCCAAACACCAGATCAATACATATTCAAGGATATTATATGTGTTAGCACCCAGATCCAGTCCATCAGATCACATAAATATGAGTCATTATAATCCTGATCCAATATTAGTTCTCATCCATCAATACTGAAGCTAAACACACTCAACCAAACAGGATATGTAAAATACTGACACCTTTAAACTATCATCAGAACCCATCAACAACCAGAACCACCTGTGACTTCAAATATCATAACAATGAACCAAACCTACATACATACGCGCTTACACCAAAGCCAACCCGCATACAGATCTATAAATATTCAAACATGACTTGCAGCGATTTCAAACTTAAGTTATACCCAGTTCAGATCATTACAAGCGTCAGTATACAGATCTAGAATAAGCATAATCAAATATATAGAGATAGTTCATTTCAAACCATTTGATCTCGATCTATCCTTAGATCTTGTTCTCCATCAACCGGTGAGATCCCTCTTTAGCTCACATCCAGATCTACACCATAACCCAATCACAGTATTCCAGATCTAGCACTTTATCAGATATTCAATAATTCATATAATGCTTTGCCAAATGATCTCCTTCATCTTTTATAGTCTTAGGCCTTTCACAATACCACGGTCCAAAACCATAATAACACAATACCACGGACCCAATACTTGGGATCAACACTTTTGGATGCAATACCACAGACCAAAACCATAGGATCAAAGACTGTCGGACTAATACCATGAACCAACCATGAAAGTGCGTGAGATCAACACTTTTGGATGCAATACCACAGACCAAAACCATAGGATCAAAAACTGTCGGACTAATACCATGAACCAACCATGAAAGTGTGTGAAATTTTCTCTTGCATGAAGGGAACTTTTCTCTACATGAAAGTGCGTAAACTTTTCTCTACATGAAATAAACTTTTCTCTGCATAAAATTGCGTGAACATTTCTCTACATGAAATAAACTCTTCTCTACATATAAGTGCGTGAACTTTTCTCTACATGAAATAAAATTTTCTCTGCATAAAAGTGCGTGAACTTTTCTCTACATGGAATAAAATTTTCTCTGCATAAAAGTGCATGAAATTTTCTCTACATGGAATAAACGTTTCTCTGCATAAAAGTGTGTGAACTTTTCTCTACATGGAATAAACTTTTCTCTGCATAAAAGTGCGTGAACGTTTCTATACATGAAGGAAACTTTGTTGCACTATAATTTATCAAATAAATTTGCTGCACTATAATTGATCATTTGTGTGATTTGCCATCAAGGACAACGCTTGTCTCATAATGCCAACAATCTCCCCCTTTGGACTTGATGGCAAAGCTAACTTGTCACACGTAGAACTATCATCTGATTCCTTTGAGTTGTCCTGCACCCCAGGCATTCAGTCACATCTAATGTCTCTTCTTGAAGATTCATCTAGTTATATATAAGTGAGTTGATCTTCTATGAGTTGTTTGCCATCAAGTACAACACATGCATCATAATGCCAACAATCTCCCCCTTTGGACTTGATGGCAACAATAACAAATCACTCTCCCCCTTTGACATCAAGGGCAAAGGGTGAACCAAGATATTCTCTATCCTAGAAAGGCATTCTGCTGTTCATACTCCCCCTGAGTACCTATTGAAATCTCTGAATGAGCTCCCCCTTTGTATATGCTAAGGTATACCAATCTGTTTATGCTACATGCTGAAAGCTCTGCTCTTTCTGAATTGTGTTGTTCATGCTCCCCCTGACTGTAGGAAAGCTCTACAAAAGATGTTCTCCAAGAAAGAGATAGAGATGTATTGTAGCAATATTCAGACCAGCATCCATGATCTCCTTCTGTTCTTCCTCCATAATGCCAACAATGCATGATATGCTCCCCCTGAACCTGTGCCATTCGATCTTCGACCAATGTACGCATATACTTCAGATGAACCTTGCGTACAACCAACAATCAGAAGAGATTCAACAACAAGATGATACATCAACAACCCCCAGCTTTTGCCTGAGGTATTCAAAGGTCTCCCTAGGCAATGGTTTGGTGAGTATATCAGCAACCTGTTCCTTAGAAGGAACATACTCCAACTTGACCTTTTATTCAAGCACTTGTTCCTGGAGAAAGTGATACTTGATTGGTATGTGCTTGGTTTTTGAGTGCATGATTTGGTTCTTTGAAATGCTGATTGCACTTGTATTATCACATAAGATGGAGATAGGTGGTGTACAAGTGATTTGAAAATCCTGCAGGGTCTACATCATCCAAAGGAGTTTAGTGCAGCAAGATGCAGCAGCAACATATTCTGCTTCAGCTGTAGACAAGGCAATCGAACTCGGTTTCTTGTTGAACCAAGATACTAATCTGGAACCCATAAATAATGCACCACCACTTGTGCTCTTCCTATCATCCACGCTTCCGGCCCAATCTGCATCAGTATAAGCATGAAGTGTGAGATCTATATCTCTAGGATACCATAAGCCATAATTTTGAGTCCCTTGAAGATATTTGAAGATTCTCTTTACTGCCTGAAGATGAGTTTCCTTTGGATTTTCCTGAAATCTTCCAACTATTCCCACTGCATGCATGATGTCTGGTCAGGTACCTGTCAAATAAAGTAGACTTCCAATCATAGGTCTGTAGGTTGGTTGATGTACTGCTGCTAATTCATCATTTGCACTGAGGCTACATCCTGTGACCATGGGTGTACATACTGGTTTTGCATCTTCCATGCCATATTTCTTCAAAATCTGCTTGAGATACTTGGTTTGAGACAAGAAGATCCCTCCTTCCTTTTGTTGGATTTGCAGGCCAAGAAAATATGTCAATTCTCCAAGCAAGGACATTTCGAATTCTTTCTGCATCACCAAGGCAAAGCTTTGACTCATAGATTCTTCATTGTTGCCAGAGATAATGTCATATACATACACAACAAGTATTAGAAATTTGCCATTTTCAATTTTTATATAAAGATTGCTATCTGCTGATCCTTTTGAAAAACCTTGTTGATGAAGATATTTGTCCAAAAGATAGTACCAAGCCCTTGGAGCTTGTTTAAGACCATAGAGGGCCTTTTTCAGTATGCATACAAGATTTGGATCATTTCCAAGAATGAACCCATTTGGCTGCTCAATGTATACTTCTTCTTCTAAGTCTCCATTCAGAAAGGCTGATTTCACGTCTGTTTGAAATACTTTGAACTTTTGAAAGCTTGAGAGAGCAAGGAACATTCGGATGGCCTCAAGTCTTGCAAAAGGAGCAAAATTTTTCTCAAAATCTATTCCTTCTTGCTGCGCATACCCTTTACAAACAAGTCTTGCCTTGTTTCTAATTACTTCCCCATTTTCATTCAACTTATTTTTGAAGACCCATTTTGTCCCTATAACATTCTTATCCTTTGGTCTAGGAACCAACTCCCAAGTGTTGTTATTTTCGATCTGCTCAAGTTCTTCATCCATTGCTTTGACCCAACATTCATCTTTGCATGCCTCTTTTACATTTTGTGGTTCAGTGGAGGAGAGTAATGCCAAATAGCTTGAAGCTTCTGCAATTGTTCTTCTTGTTTGTACACCTGCTTCTTTCTACCCCAAAATCTGAGATTCTGGATGATTCTTCTGAACGTACCGGGATGGAGTCTTCTCTTCTATTCTTGTCTGTTCCTCTGGTGCTCCTTGAGGTTCTTCTTCTTCATCATTCTGTCTTTGAGGGTAGTGTTCATATTCTTCGATATTTTCATGATTTACTTTCCTAGGAATGTATCCCTTTTCATCAACCACTACATCAATGCTGTCAACAATTCTTCGAAGTCTTTTATTGTAGCACTTATATGCTTTGCTGTGTGGAGAATAACCAAGAATAATGCCTTCCTCTGCTCTAGGTTCAAGTTTGCCAAGTTGCTCATCAGTATTCTTAATAGAGCATTTGCTCCCAAAGATTTTGATGTGCTTTACCGAAGGAGTCTCACCATACCAGAGATCATGAGGAGTTTGAGTGTTGTTTACTCGGACATTTGTTTTGTTGAGAATAACAACCGCAACATATGCGGCTTCACCCCAGAAAGTTGCGGGAGTTCCAGACTCGTCCAGCATAGCACGAGCCATTTGTTGGACTGTTCTGTTCATCCTTTCCACCGCTCCATTTTGCTGAGGAGTTCTAGCTATAGAGAATTATCTTCTTATCCCATGTTCTTCACAGAAATCGAAAAATTCATTTGAGGTAAACTCCCCACCTCTGTCAGACCTGAGGCACTTAATTTTGTAGCCTGATTCATTTTCAACCAAGGCTTTGAAGGATTTGAATTTCTCGAATACTTCGTCATTGTGCTTCATAAGTCCTAACCAAACAAACCTGGAGAAATCGTCAATGAATAATATCAAGTATTCTTCTCCTCGAGGTGTCCTTTTCCTAAATGGACCACATACATCTGTATGGACTAGCTCAAGAGGCATGATAGCTGATCCTTCCTTCTCTAGAAAGTTAGTTCTGGTTTGCTTTCCAAACTGACATGATTTGCATATGGTGTTGTCTGGAATTTTGATATTTGGAAGACCACGAACTGCCTGATATTTGCATGCTTTCCTTATTTGTGAAAATCTTAGATGCCCCAACCTCCGGTGCCATAACCAGTGTTCATCATCCTTGCTAAAATAACATTGTTGTTGTCCTTCTTCAAATATGTATAGATTATTTGGAGTTTTTCTACCTTTGATCACTGTTTCACCTGTATCAAGATCACGAACACGACATCCGTTTGATCTAAATATCACCTCGGTTCCTTGATCACACATCTGGCTGACACTTAGAAGATTATGCTTCAATCCATCAACATACAAAACATTTCTAGATTTGACCTTTTCTTTTAACTGAGCAGTGCCTTTTCCTTTTATAGCTGTAGGAGTATCATTTCCAAAAGAAAATTTCTTTCCCTTTTCTAAAGCAGAATATGATTCAAGTTTTTCTTTATCACCTGTCATATGTTTCGAACGTCCACTGTCAATGTACCATAGATTTTCTTGTCCTTCTGCATAAAATTCTATCCCACATCTTTTTGTTTGTAGTTCCTTTATTCTCCATGTTCTGGTGCTTGAGGCTTGTTCCTTTGTCTGCTGAAACCTGCTCCTGCATTCAGAATCTTCATGACCAAAGTTATTGCAAACAAAGAAATATCCATTAAAGTACCTTGAATGTGATGATCTTTCTGCATGATGGTCTTGAACCCTTCTTCTTCTACATCTGGCTGCAACATGTCCAAGATTATGACATACATAACATTCAACATTATTCATAGGAGGAGTAAAATATTTTCTTTGAAGAATTTCTTTCCTTGGTTGATGATGAGATTGACCTTTCATATCCTTATTGAGCATTTCAGATTTTGCAGTAGAGTCCCTTGTCTTACTTTGTGAACTAGATTCACCTTCAATAGATTCATGAAAACCAAGACCAGTTTTGATAGCAGGAGACCTTTGACTATTAAGAATATCATCCAAGACTTTAGTACTATCTTGAAATCGTAACAGTTTATCCTTTTCTTCTAATTTATCTTTTAGAATATTTACCTCAACTTGATGTTGCTCTTCCTTTTCAAGATACTGCTTCTTCACATTTTCTTCAGCATTTCTTTCTTCTTCCAACTGACGTCTTAGTTCAAGAACTTCATTTTCATGAGCTTGGAGTAGTTCTTTATTCTGCTTCTTTGATTCTTCAAGATCTTCTTTTAGCGAGCGGATCGTGGCTTCAAGACTTTCATAGTAACTCGATCTATCTCTGAGTTTCTTGATGGTTGTGCTTCTTTCATTGACTTCATCTCTTAGTGATGTTACTTCATCCTGCAACTTTTGATATCTGTCCTTAAATAACTTCCTTACCTTGTTTCCTTCCTCTAGTTGAGCTTTTAGTTTGGCAGCTTCTTCCTTGAAGACACATTCCCTTTTGTTCAATAGATCTTGGTGATCTCTAATTTTGTCTGTAAGCCTTTTAAATTCTACCTCTATTTGATATCTTTCTTGCTCACCCATAAAATAAAATTCAGTTGTTTCGCTATCACTTTCATCTTTTCCAAATGGATAGATAGTTGGAACATCAGAGGATAAAAAATTCATACCTGATAGTTCATCTTCATTTTGAAATGATTCTGAATCTGAAGTGCTTCTTCCACATAATCCCCAATCGATTCTCCCACTGTCATAGTTCTTCTGAGATGTCTTCTTCTGCTTAGGCGCTTTCTTCTTAAGCTTCTTTCCCATTGTTCCATGGATCTCCTTCAAGCGATCAAGCTTCTACAAAAGGACCCGCTTTGATACCAATTGTTGGAAATAATACTGAGAGGGGGGGGGTGAATCAGTGTTATCACATCAATAAAACTTTTTCATTTCCATATTCAGATTCATATATGCTACTTCCACAACTTCTTAGGATTCAATTAGTTGATCCTTAATGAGTGCATTAGAACATTATCAACCATATTAACAGTAAACAGGTGCAGTAAAATAGAACAGATCATCACACATAAGCCACACACATGAACACCATGATATAAGGTGGAAACCCAATGTGGGAGAAAACTACCTGTTGCAAGTCATCTCAATCTTCTTCTTAATAAGAAAATCCTTTTACAATATTTCTGTACTGGTGCAGTCTTATACCAATAAGTAGGCTTCTACCTGCAGAGAGCTACAACCCTCTCTCGTTCTCCAGTCTCTCCTGGAAGGGAGCTACAACCCCCATAGTTCTTGTACTAGCCAATCCATTTACTAGTACACAGGCTGCTACCTGCTACAATGCTCCAAAGTTTTCAACTGCTACTAGAAGGGAGCTACCACCCCCTTAGCTCTTGTACTAGCTAAGATACTAGTACGTAGGCGCCGACCTACAATCGTCTCTCCTACAGGTACCACGTTTAATACATTTTCAGACTGGATACTCCTGAAACACAACACATAATCTAAAAGGCCACGTTTCATCCAATTTTCATACTGGACCCATTAATATCATTGAAGCGCATAATCAATCAATATTATGAATCACCCAAACACCAAATCAATACATATACAAGGATAATATATGTGTTAGCACCCAGATCTAGTCCATCAGATCACATAAATATGAGTCATTATGATCCTGATCCAATATTAGTTCTCATCCATCAATATTGAAGCTAAACACACTCAACCAAATAGGATATGCAGAATACTGACACCTTTAAACTATCATCAGAACCCATCAACAACCAGAACCACCTATGACTTCAAATATCATAACAATGAACCTAACCTGCATACATACGCGCTTACACCAAAGCCAACCCGCATACAGATCTATAAATATTCAAACATGACTTGCAGCGATTTCAAACTTAAGTTATACCCAGTTCAGATCATTACAAGCATCAGTATACAGATCTAGAATAAGCATAATCAAATATATAAAGATAGTTCAGTTCAAACCATTTGATCTCGATCTATCCTTAGATCTTGTTCTCCATCAACCAGTGAGATCCCTCTTTAGCTCAGATCCAGACCTGCACCATAACCCAATCACAGTATTCCAGATCTAGCACTTTATCAGATATCCAATAATTCATATAATGCTTTTCCAAATGATCTCCTTCCTCTTTTATAGTCTTAGGCCTTTCACAATACCACGGTCCAAAACCATAATAACACAATACCACAGACCCAATACTTGGGATCAACACTTTTGGATGCAATACCACGGACCAAAACCATAGGATCAAAAACTGTCGGACTAATACCATGAACCAACCATGAAAGTGCGTGAGATCAAAACTTTTGGATGCAATACCACGAACCAAAACCATAGGATCAAAAACTGTCGGCCTAATACCATGAACCAACCATGAAAGTGTGTGAACTTTTCTCTTGCATGAAGGGAACTTTTCTCTACATGAAAGTGCGTAAACTTTTCTCTACATGAAATAAACTTCTCTGCATAAAAGTGCGTGAACATTTCTCTACATGAAATAAAATCTTCTCTGCATAAAAGTGCGTGAACTTTTCTCTATATGAAATAAACTTTTCTCTACATAAAAGTGCGTGAACTTTTCTCTACATGGAATAAACGTTTCTCTGCATAAAAGTGCGTGAACTTTTCTCTACATGGAATAAACTTTTCTCTGCATAAAAGTGCGTGAACTTTTCTCTACATGGAATAAACTTTTCTCTGCATAAAAGTGCATGAACTTTTCTCTACATGAAGGAAAATTTGTTGCACTATAATTTATCAAATAAATTTGTTGCACTATAATTTATCATTTGTGTGATTTTCCATCAAGGACAACACTTGTCTCATAATGCCAACAATTCACACATAAGACTCAGAAATTTACCAAAAACACTTTGTTTCAATTACAAGACACCAGTAACAATTTGCACATATAATTTAATGGAAATGAATACCTTGAACAACAAAAACAAGTAGTTTCATTTTCAGATCAGAAACGCAAATCAAGGGCAGAAAAAAATGTTCATAGAAAAGAGAGGACACATCCTGCTACATGAAAGTACGAGGATTACGAACAAAGGAGAAATCAAGCTTTTACATGAGTCAGATGTAGGAATAGAGGTAGTCATAATTGAACAAACATTCAGAACACACCTTTAAGAGAAAATAATGATCTTTGGATGCATGAGCGGGAGAGCAGTGTAAAAGTATAGGAGGATTGATAAGAAAATTTAGTACAGGCAGGAGGTAAGGAAAGGAGAGATAGTACACAGTTTGTGATAGTGTCATCACAGTTCTGGTGCTGAAATTTACGAGGTTCTTGAAACTCTTCTTCTAGTAGGCTAATTTGGTTAAAATCCACAACCAAGACCCCTTTCTCACCCTCTTGAATCTATCTCGAGGATGACAATTGCAAGTGACTATGGTTGTAGCTCATCTCTGTTTCAAGAACCTAGTATGTTGGGTCCCTATAATACTAGTGATTACTGCATTACTATTGTAGTTATACCCCTTATTGATATTTTTGTGCCCCTATGTCCCCCATATTGTTATTACTGTGCCCCACAGAATCCCTCTATTGTTATTTTTTTGGCTTTATATTATTATTGTTAGGTCGGCTGGATTATATTGTGACTCCTTAGACTCCTATATATAGAAAGGAGGTTTTGTCATTTGAATCATCCAAGAATTGTTCATTTATGTAATGTAAAGGAGGTTTCCCCCTCGAAGAGGATGAATTCTAAGGTGTTGATCTATATTTTCTATCTTTTCTTGAGCTGGTTTCATAACATTTGGTATCAGAGCTTTGGATTCTAGGGTTTCGCTGCTCCAAACATGTCATCGTGGCATTTTCACTATAACTTTTTTTCTGTGACGTTTCAGAAGTTTCAAAAAAATGATATTTGAGAAGAAATTGTGCTGAACCTCGGGTCTGAATTTCAGAGCTTTTCGCGCTATATTTGCGGAGATATGATCTGAGGAAGTTGGTCTTTTTGCAGACTCCTGAATTACATTCCAAAACAGGTGACCTGGGGAAACTTGTCATAGCTTTCTCTCTGGGGATCGG
Organism: Pinus tabuliformis; assembly: GCA_031772625.1. Taxonomy (NCBI): domain Eukaryota; kingdom Viridiplantae; phylum Streptophyta; class Pinopsida; order Pinales; family Pinaceae; genus Pinus; species Pinus tabuliformis. The sequence continues at coordinate 285,102,500 of CM062806.1, read as the reverse complement.
ATTGAAATTTTGTAAGAAGGTACAGAAAGAGGACGGACTCTAGTTTCTTGTATGCATTTTTCAGATCCAAAGGTCGAAACAGTGACTCGTGCCACGTCGTACAAGTTCGCTCTACTAAACTAGTCTATAATCAAGTCACTGTGGGAGATTTCGCATAACTCTTCTGTGGAGAATCCAATTTGGGTTAGACTTGTGGCATTGGAAAGAGGACATAGAGGGCTACTATAGGTCACAAATTCAGAACTAGATGATCGAAAAGTACAGAGATACATCAGAGGCAATATCGAGCTCCTACAAAGTGAAAAAAGGTGTGTAGATTTTCTTAAATTTTTGCTTAAGATCGGTTTGAAAATTATTTTGAAGGAATTATTATCGGTAACTGATGCCCCGAGGAAAGAAAATGAAAACACCAAGTAAGGAACCTGAAAGCTCTAGTATGACTCACGAAGAAGAGGAAGAAATGCTACATGATATATCAAAATTACAAGAACAAGTGCAACAAATGTCACGCTCACAAAAGCTAACAGAAGCTAAGATAAATGGCATGGAATCTAAGATAAAGGGCGTGGAAGCTAAGATGGATGATTGGAAGATAGATTTGAAGACAGACATGGAAGAATTGAAGATAGATTTGAACACAAACTTGAAGACAGGCATGACAGATATGAAGACGGATTTGACAAATTTTCTACAAGAAATACTTACTAATGGTGAAAAGGTAGTGAAGGAAACTCATGATGCGAAAAAAAGAAATGTTGATCATGATATCATAGACTCTAATGTTGGATCGAAGAATCACCATATTCCAAAAATCGATATGAGGAAGTTTGATGGCAAGGATCCTGCCACATGGATATTACAGATGCAGCAGTTCTTCGATCTCAATAATGTGCAAAACACACAAAAGGTACGTATGGAAACTTTATATTTGGAACCAAATCAGTTTGTATGGTATCAATGGCTTCGCTCTCGTAAACAATTTATCACTTGGGCAATTTTTACGGAAGAATTGATAGCACATTATGAGGATACAAAAAGCAACACTTTTTTTAGCCAATTGATAAGTCTCAAACAAAAGGGTTCAATAATGGAGCACATTGAGGAGTTCCAAAAATTGAACATAAGGGTAAAAGATATTCCAGAGGATCATAGGATTGATGTGTTCATAGGGTCTTTAAAGGATAATATCCAACATGATGTTCGCCTTTGGGAACCTGATTCATTAGAAAAGGAATTCAGGTTAGCAAGAAAAATGGAAAGCAAAATTATGGCAACTAGGAAGCATACCACTCACAACTATAAAGACGGAAGCATTGTTGCCCCTAGTCTTCCACAACCTATAAGGTTGACACCACAACAATTGGAAGAAAAAAGAGCAAAATGGCTTTGTTACAGTTTTGATAGACACTAAAGGTCATAAGGGTGCTGAGAAGAAGTATTCTACATAGATTGTGAAGAAGAAGAAGAAAAGGAGCAAGAAAGGTCAAAAGAAGAGGATATACTCCAGGAACAAAGCCTAGATGAAGAACAAATAAATCTGACCATATCTTGTAATGCATTGGCGAGAATTACCACTCCTCGAACCATCAAGATAGAAGGACAAATCAAGAAGAAAAAGGTAATAGTGTTGATTGATTCAGGGAGCACCCACAATTTTATTCGTTGTAGGGTAGCAAAAGAATTGAATTGCTTCCTATATCCAGCACTAGAGTGTCAAGTGATGATTGCAAATGGAGGAACAATAAATTGCTCGGGAAAGTGCCATAATATCAAGCTAGCCATGGGAGAATATGTATTGACTAGCCCAACGCTTTCCATTCCAATGGGAGGTGTTGATGTTGTACTAGGAGTCCAATCGCTACAATCCTTGGGTACAATAGCTTTTAATTTTCAAGAACTTTTCATGAAATTTTCTGTGGAAGGAAAGGAAGTTGAATTAAGGGGTATTGTAGGGAAACCAGGAAAGATAATCAGCTCTAATGGTATGACAAAGCTTCTAAAAAAGGATCAAAGAGGTGTAATTGCACAATTATGTTCGCTAGATGTTTCCACATCGGAATCATCTATTTCTCTAGATCTCCAAAAAGTCCTGGACAATCATTCCAAGGTATTTGAGACTCCCAAAGGTCTCCCACCTATGTGTGATCATGATCATGCTATTCATCTGATTCCAGGAAGTGTTCCTCCAAACATCAGGCCGTACAGATATCCCTATGTCCAAAAGAGTGAAATTGAACATATGGTTGCAAAACTACTAGAGGCTAGTATAATTCAACCGAGTCAAAGTTCTTTCTCTACTCCAGTAGTATTGGTGCGCAAGAAGGATGGATCATGGCACATGTGTCCAGATTATAGGGAGCTCAACAAGCTCACTATTAAAGATAATTTTCCCATTCCTGTCATTGATGAATTACTGGATGAATTGCATGGATCAATTTACTTCACCAAGTTGGATCTTCGTTCAGGATATCATCAAATCAGAATGAAGATTGAAGACATTCCGAAAACAACATTTAGAACTCATGAGGGTCATTATAAATTTTTGGTCATGCCTTTTGGCCTTACCAATGCACCTTCAACATTTCAAGGTTTGATGAATTCAATTTTCAAACCATTCCTTAGAAATTTTGTGTTAGTATTTTTTGATGATATACTAATCTACAGCAAGTCTTGGAAGGATCATGTTGAACATGTTGACAGGGTGCTACAACTATTGGAGGAGAAACAATTATATGCAAAAAGATCCAAATGTTTCTTTGGAGTCCAGGAGGTGGAATATTTGGGTCATATTGTATCTCATGAAGGAGTTAAGGTAGACCCTAGCAAAATTAAAGCCATTAAGGAATGGAAAATCCCCACATCCATAAAGCATCTGCGAGGATTTCTTGGGTTGACAGGGTATTATCGCAAGTTTGTTAAGAATTATGGGAGAATAGCAGCACCTCTAACAACATTATTGAAGAAAGATGCATTTTCATGGACTCCGGAACCAACAAAGTCCTTTGAACATCTTAATGTTGTTAGCTACACCAGACTTCACAAAAACCTTTATTGTGGAATGTGATGCTTCAGGAAATGGAATTGGTTCTGTTCTAATGCAAGATGAAAGACCCATTGCTTTTGAAAGTCGTCCAATCAAGGGAAAGTTTTTAAGCAAAGCTATTTATGAGAAGGAAATGTTGGAAATACTCCATGCACTTAAGAAATGGCGACCCTACCTAATGGGAAGACACTTCAAGGTAAAAACGGATCATGATAGCCTTAAATACTTTTTAGAACAAAGATTATCCTCTGAAGAGCAACAAAAGTGGGTCACAAAGATGTTGGGTTATGACTTTGAAATCATCTACAAAAAAGGGAAGCAAAATGTGGTGGCAGATGCACTCTCAAGAAAGGATGAGGATGTGGAAGCATTGTTGTGTGCCATTTCTATTATCCAACCAGATTGGATAAACGAAGCAAGGGAGTAATAGAAGAATGACAAAGAAGTGTGGGCACTTATTTGAAAGCTACAACAAGATTCCAGTACGTCTGATACATTTAGCTGGAAAAATGATTCGTTATGGTACAAAGATCGCTTATACCTCTGTAAGAATTCCCAGCTAAAACAAAAGATTCTTATGGAATTGCACACTTCTCCCTTAGGAGGGCACTCAGGATTTCTAAAAACTTACCACAGGATTAAGAAGGAATTTTTTTGTAATGGCCTTAAATCAGATATTCAAAAGTTTGTGGCGGAATGTTTGGTTTGCCAACAAAATAAAGTTGAAACAATTAAGACACCGGGTCTATTACAACCTTTATCCATTCCAAGCCAACGTTGGGAGGAGGTTTCAATGGATTTTATCACAGGTTTACCCAAGTCTGAGGGAAAGAGTGTCATCATGGTGGTAGTTGACAGACTTACCAATTATGCACACTTTTGTGCATTATCACATCCATTTAAAGCCAGTACAGTTTCTACTAAATTTATGGAAACAATTCAAAAGCTACATGGAAACCCAAAGATTATTGTAAGTGACAGAGATCCCATTTTCACTGGAAATTTTTGGACAGAATTATTTTCTTGTCTTGGTACTCAATTAGCTCATAGCTCATCTTATCATCCTCAATCTGATGGGAAAACTGAGATAGTAAAAAAATGTTTGGAAGGATATCTTCGTTGCTTTGTATCTGATAAACAAACACAATGGGTCAAATGGTTGCCTCTAGTTGAATGGTGGTATAACACTTCCTTCCATACAACAACAAAAATGACCCCATTTATGGCACTTTATGGGTATCAACCACCATCCATCACATCATATTTAAGAGAAAATTCTAAGGTTCAGGCAATGTAACATCACATCGAACATCAACAACAAGTCCTCCAACTCTTAAAGGATAACCTCGTGTTGGCAAAGAATAGAATGAAACAACAGGCAGATCAACATCGCAGTGAAAGAAGTTTTGATGTAGGTGATTGGGTATTCCTACGGCTACAACCATATACGAAAATGTCCCTCAAGCAAGCTAAGAAGGATAATAAATTATCATCAAAGTATTATGGTTCGTACAAGGTGTTTCAAAAGATTGGTACTATGGCATACAAATTGGAGCTTCCTGCAGCTTCTCGATTGCACCCAATTTTCAATGTTTCATGTTTAAATAAGGTTATAGGCGACAAGCTCCTAGTTCAAACAATATTGCCAGAACTTGACGAGGAAGGAAAAATTATATTGGAACCGGAAGCAGTCATAGAAACAATAATTCGGCAGCTACGAAATCGATCAATTTCAGAGTATCTTATCAAGTGGAAGAACTTATCCGCTGAGGATTCCACATGGGAGGATGAGAATTTTATGCAGAAGTATCCAGAACTACTCAAGTGTTCAGGACAACACTTTTTTGAAGGCGAGGGGCATGTTGGGTCCCTATAATACTAGTGATTAACCAGTTACTGTTGTAGTTATACCCCTTATTAATATTGTTGTGCCCCTATTGCCCCCATATTGTTATTACTGTGCCCCACAGAATCCCTCTATTGTTATTTTTGTGGCTTTATATTATTATTGTTAGGTCCGCTGGATTATATTGTGACTCCTTAGACTCCTATATATAGAAAGGAGGTTTTGTCATTTGAATCATCCAAGAATTGTTCATTTATGTAATGTAAAGGAGGTTGCCCCCTCGAAGAGGCTGAATTCTAAGGTGTTGATCTATCTTTTCTATCTTTTCTTGAGCTGGTTTCATAACATAGTATGCCTTTTCATTAGTTTGCATAGTAATTGAATACAGATTTTGTTGATGATATGGGTTTTTCTTAGCAACATTGAGTGACAATTTTGTTCTTTTTTGTTGATGCATTCAATCCTTCATGGTCCACTTCCTATGATGCAATTGACATATGTTTCTAATAATAATCATTATGGTTATGTATAAAGAAAGATAGCTCTTATAATAGTAATATTAAATATCCATGGACACTATCTTATAGAGTCTCGTTCCATATATTCTATCTTCCACTTTGAAAAAAATTGGTTGCCGTGAAAACTCTAAAAATCAGAATCCTACTGCAACAACTGATAATATTTCTTCTATTTGTTAAATTAATTAAACAAACTATTTGCAATTTCCTAGGGAAAATATTGAAACATATGCACTGCAACCTTCACAAAACAAATATTGCAGAAGGAAAATAAATGTTGGAAAATTAGAGAAATTCTAGCACACGCATAAAGATATTGACACAGTTATTTTTGGACAATTGTCCCCATAAAACCCAATGCGGAAAAATTGGTGCAATAGATGAAGGTTTCTTTATTAATTTTCAGTAGTAATTCAAGTACAATAATTCAGGAAGAAAAATAGATGAAGAATACTAAAAGAAATTTAGTAACAATTTTCTCACTCTCCACAGTGACTCCCTGACCCTGAGATGGACCCTATGCCCATACGCTAGTGTCTCTGTGTCACTCTCTATGCAGTGACTGCGTAGTACTCTAGTGGACTACATATCTCCTCACACTGTCTCTTCTTGAATTATTCCTACACTTCCTAGATGACTATTGATACCTTCTCTTTCTCTCTTGCAACTCACCCTCTGGCTCTATCTCCTTTGCTAAACTTCAACCATTGAGAAAATCGATATGCCTGGGCAACTGAGTAACTACACTAGTGTTTTCTCCATCTACCTATTGACTTCTTCTTATAATCTTCTATTGGAGCACCAATGGCCAAGATTAAAACATATTCAATGGATAATATTATTTCACTATCGATCCGTGTGAGTTTCTAGAACATTCACACCATGACTTAATTAATTATGATTAATTAATCATGTTTCCTAAGTTTATATTTAGGGAATATTAAAAACTGATAAATAAATCTAATTAAATTGTCTCTAGGTGGAATTTCCATAAATGATTTTTGGATATTGGAGAATACATATATTCTTGCCTCTCCACAAAATCTTTTGGCTAGAACACATCAGATGCTACAAAATCTAACAATTTCCTCTTTAGACACCATAAAAAGGCACACAAAACATATAGCACCACAATTTTCTCCTACCCCTAATTCATTTCTCATTGTAGTCATGAAACATTTATGTAATAGGACCTTGCTATTGTTGATCTATGGCTACTCCTCGTGGAGGTGGAAATTTGAAATTTAGGTTACTGGCATTGTGTTGAATGAATGCATTCTTTCTTTCATAGCTTGGCAATAAGTTGTGGCACATCCTTGGCATAACATTACAATCATAGGGTACTTAGTTATATAAGCATATCAACAAGGTTTGTAAGAGTGTTATACATGGTCCCAATTATGAATCTTATGCCTTTATTGATTTTATGCATTACTTATGATATTTTGACTTCTATTATATAATGATTGACTTCCACCTATGTTATAAAAAATTATATGGTATTCACTATTATTGGAATAAAATGCACTAGAAATGGGATGACATGGAAATTTCCGTTCTCTACACTTGTTCTATGCTAGGATGGTTCAATGCTAAATATAATGAATTATTTGGAAGAAAAGATAGATTTTGGATCATAATATGGGTAACGCTCTTTGACACCAATAGCCCATGATTGAATCAACGTTGCCAAGAGTGGTCACTCCTGCCATAACAATCCACTTAGTGGAGAAATCGATCCTCCAAAAAGGACAATATCACAAAGTCTTATTAGTGAAGCTTCTTCTCCTGCTAGAGCATTGTGAGAACAATTAAACATTTTCAAATTGTTTATTATTTTGACTTCGAAAACAATATATCAAGTTATTGTGAGAAGAATCGAATATTTTCATATCGTTTATATTTGGAAAATGCTCTAAGTGGGTAATGTTCTGTTGAAATGGTGTATTCTAATCACATTTTAGATTTTATTTAATATTTTTGAATTTTTATTATTAAGACATTGTTATAGATGGCTAATGTCTAATTGAGATCTTGTATTCTTATTAGGTTTTAGATTTTATTTACAAAGAGTTTGTTCAAACTTTATAACTAATTTTTAATATTATATATATAATTTAGTATCATCACTCTTTAAGCTAAAATTTACATCATTTGAAGAGCTGAAACTCATTTTTATTTTATTTTTATCTCTCCTTATTTCTTGAATGCAAAACCTCCAAACTCCATTTCTCATCTTGTTTTCATTTCTCGTTTCATTTCCCTTTTCTCGTTTCTAGTAACATAGGCTTCCACAATATTTCTGTAGTGGAAGAATCGAATTGCATTATAAAGATAAACACATTATATATGTTTTGGTGCCAAGGCCATAAACTAATTGGCGATTCTACCCCAATCTTGTAAGGGATCCATTAGTGGATGTATATTCTATGTAGGTATTGTGTGTAAAGGAGTAAAGAGTCTATCCATGATGAATGAATGTGCGTATGAGTGATGGACATTTCATTTCAAATTTCTTAGTCCATAATGTCTCTACCTCTATGCACTTTCTAAATAAGTCAATTTATCCACTCTTACACAACCTTGATTTCGTTCGAAGATTTTGTCAAAGAAAAAGGCATAGCCAGGCCGATCCCTTTTCCATTTTTAACATTTGAATTATATTAGGGTCCTATAAATATAGTGGTCCAGGTATGTTTATTTAGCCATTTATCCCACTGGGATATTGTAAATTATTTTTCATTTTAAATTTGTAGTATTTAAAAAATAAAAATAGAAAAGAAAAGAAAGAAATAAAAGAAACGAAAAATGGAAAAGAAAAGAAAGAAATAAAAGAAACGAAAAATGGAAAAGAAAAGAAAACAATATAAAAAAGAAAAAAAGAAATATATAGAAAGTGGGAAAGAAAATAAAAATAGCAATAAAATCCCAAAAGGCATACTAGTTCAAATGTCTTTATTTATTAAGGTCTTATTTAAACGTTTAGAATAAAGTTGATATGATGTTTTATTATTTTTTATAAAATAATCGCACTTCCCGACGGTTGTGATCATCCCCGCCCAGGTCAATGGCAAGGGATGGCATTCGAACCCTCCCCGCGCTCTCCCCCCCCCCCCCCCGATCTTTTGGGACTTAATGGAAGTGGGGGGGGGGGGAGACATGATTTCCATATATACCGCCACAACTACATGTCCAGTTCAAAAAAATTTCAGGGGGTCCTCCCTTGATACCATTTACCACTCTTTCTCCTTCCCCCCTGAAAACCACCATATGATGCTCCCTTTTTCCTGTTGATTATTGCGCTATCTGCCTATGCCATTTGTCACTCATCCATCCCTCCACCTCACCTACCCGCCACGCCATGTAACTGTTATTTTTTAAATATCCCGCCAGCTATTATATAGTCATTACCCATTAAATAATCTCCCGCCAACATATGAATTTCCCATTAACACCCACACTCCAAAAAATGGTAACAACCCCATTAAACACCCTAAAATTCCTTTATAAAAATCCCTCCTCGATCTGCAAATTTCCCTTTCGACCATTGTTTGATTTACATAGATTTAGATTGAAGAACCTCTGAAGACTACCAACGCCTTTGCAAAGTGATCTCTTTCGGTAAATTTTAGTTTACCAGATCATTACATCCTCGTAACTATATTTCTTTGATTTTCGCATTCAAATTAAGATGTCTTCGCATAAAGCAAAGGGAAAGATGCCTGATGAGAATCCTATGGAACCCCATATCCCTAATTTAGATAGGACTCCTATACTTGATACTTAGTACAAGATAACATAAACACAATGTGAGTTTGATCTATATGAGTTTCATAATTGGGCGAAACAGAAATTTTTAGACCAGAGTGATGATTTAAACATTTGGAAATCTTTTCTACCCCAATTTACTTTTCCTTAGACTCAGATTTTCCTTGAATTCGCTACCCGGTGTCATCTCAAGTACCTCCCCAGCCAGAAAATAGTGTCTGCTCAGAAAAATCATTAGGGGATTTTTGAGGTCTAAAATGGGCCTCCTGAGAAAATTATAAAATAATAGTGGAAATAATAAAATAACATTAAATTACATCATCAAATTTTAGAGGGAAAAAAGAAAAAACTATTTTTTCAACTTGTATTTTAAACTTATCTCCCTATTGCTTTATTCAAATTTTGAGTGGGAACACTTGTTGGATGCAGAATCTGATTCCTCATCCAAGGAATACCCATGTTGCATACTTTCAATGGACCCTGCTACATGAAAAATGAGAAATGCATGAAAAACGTGATTGCAATAGCACTTTTTCATGTATTTATCATCTTATGTGTAGTAGGGTCCATTGTGTTGGACACAGATTGTCATTGATGTCAATATGGCAATATTCAAGGAAGCAGACAGAGCCATTAGAGGAGCAATATATATATATATATATATATATATATATATATATATATATATATATATATATATGCAGGGTTAAAGGAGTGGAGAATATATATATGAATAGGCAAATGCATTATCGAAGGCCATAGCATACATATTACAAATACACTATCGGAGGCGGAGCAGTTTATTATATCGGCGGGTTCTATTAAGTGTCACCCCCGAAACCTCCGATTGCGATAATGTACATGGACCCGATGCGGAATTGTGTTATGGTTAAATGTTTTATCGCATCCGCCCATCGCAACAATACATCAAGGAATTACACTCACCCGAGCGCCAATTGCGATATATACACATGGACCCAAAGGGTATATAAATATAACTTAATATCATATCACATCTGCAAGAGTGGACTCGATGCTGCGACTGCGACTGCCGATATGTTACAATCGCCGATAGTGATTATCGCATCGGGAATTCGGAGCGAAGTCATACAGTGGTAAGCAGCCCCTTTGCGATCGCCGATAGCGACGAAAGCTGCAGACCCGACAAGCATATAAAACATGGTTCAATGCTTATCACATCCATCACAATCGCATATGTTATAAAGCCTTCCCACACCCAAGCGCCGATTGCGATGAATGTCGCAGACCCGATACAGTTTAGATGTGGGTTTAATATTAATATTGAAGTCTGCCCCTTAGTCTTTTGACTATTTTGCTCATATTTTCCTGTGTAGTTGTGTTTCTGCTTGCGTGGTGGTTTTTAAGCCGAAAGGCTTACGATGGTTGTTTCCGATGAATTAGAAGGCTGAGCGTCAATTACATGGGGTGAATCATGGCGATTATCATTGTCGAAAGGATGTGGCTATCCGTCAAATGAAGTATCATCTGTGTATGCCTGCGATCATGAGAAAAACCAGGAGCATTGTTACAATTTTGATATATGTGTCCTCTGTGTATGACTCAATTCTCGCCATTGATTCAACGTGTCCTGTGAGTATTGGAACAATCGAATAAATAGAGGAAGCCATGGAGTGGGAAGCCAAAGTGTGAAGCGAGCATAGAAGATCAAGCGAGTTAGAGGAAACGACAGTGACTGAGGAGGAAGCCAAAGAGCCAGCGTGTAAGAGAAAACGAATTGACAGAGGCATGGCAATGCATAAAAGCAGCAAAAACAGAGGACTGTAGTGGATGTTGTTGTGGTGAAGACCCAGAGTGTGAGGTGGTAGAAGCAGCAGAGGCAAAAGAGGCCGCAGAAGCAGCGGAGGCTATAGAGGCAGTAGAAGCAGCAGAGGCAGGAGAGTAGGTCTGAGAGAATCTCAGCTGAATAGAGTGTAGCTGCATACCAGTTTATACCAAGGTTGGGTTGAAGCCCAAGAGGTGGGAGCCTCAGAACTGAACTGGACTGAAGTCATTGGGGGTAGGTGCTCCTAAGTGCAGAACCACTGCAAAATAGAGTTGGTGCTCTGGAGGTTGGAGACTCATTGAAGTCCAAGTTGGAGCCTGGCAACTATTCACAATCAGATTTATACTTATATTGTATTTATTTCATTGCACTGTCTTGAGTTTTTAATAAAAGCATTAATTTCAGCTGTTGATTTCTGTGTTCTGTGTATACATATACATATCTATATATGTTTTTAGGAATCACTAGAACAATTAAAAAATAAATAGTAAGAAATATTGATTCACCCCCCTCTCAGTATTTCCAACAATTGGTATCAAAGCCGGCTTCTTCATACTAGCCTAACAGCTTGAAGAAGGATCCGCAACCATAATGAGAAATCACGAAGCATCATGAAGACCTCCTTTGTTCGATGGCACTAACTTTGGTTTCTGGAAGAAAAGAATGGCCTACTACTTAATGTCCCTTGGACCTGAAGTCTGGCATTTTGTTCAAAATGAATACAAAATGACTACCACTCTTCCAACAGACCAAGATGAGAGGAAAGCCTACATTGCAAATGCAAAGGCCATGAACTCCATCTCTAGTGGAATCACTGATTCTGAGTTTACAAAAATAATGCACTGTACATCTACGAAAGAAATGTGGGAGAAGCTAGTTAGCTTGTACGATGGAGACTCAAAAGCAAAAAGGGCAAATCTTCAAACTCACCAAAGACAATTTGAAAGTTTGAGGATGGAAGATGAAGAAGACATTGCAGCATACCTCCTCCGAGTAGCTGAGGTGGTAAATTCCCTAAAAGGATTGGACGAAAAATTTGAAGAAAGTACCATTGTTCAAAAGGTATTAAGGTCTCTTCCAGACAGATTTGACTCCAAGATAACTGCTATAGAAGAAGCAAAGGATCTAGATACCCTCAAAATGGATGAACTTCATGGAATTCTCACTACCTATGAAAAGAGGAAAGGTGGCCCAAGCTTCAAACTGACCGAAGACAATTCGAAAGTTTGAGGATGGAAGATGAAGAAGACATTGCAGCATACCTCCTCCGAGTAGTTGAGGTGGTAAATTCCTTGAAAGGATTGGACGAAAAAGTTGAAGAAAGTACCATTGTTCAAAAGGTATTAAGGTCTCTTCCAGACAGATTTGACTCCAAGATAACTTATATAGAAGAAGCAAAGGATCTAGATACCCTAAAAATGGATGAACGTCATGGAATTCTCACTGCCTATGAAAAGAGGAAAGGTGGCCCAAGCTCCAAATATGCAGCATTCAAGGCCTCAAAGTCAAAGAAGGGGAAAGAAAGGAATGACTATAGTGATGAGTCAGATGTGGAATCCGAATTGCCTCAATTTGTATGAAAGCTGAAGAGAGGATCTAATCTTAAAGGCAAGTATCCCCTTATCTATTTTAAATGTGGTAAAATAGGTAATTATGCAGCAAAATTTCTTCATAAACATGACAGTAATGATGAAGGAAATTCTAAAATAATGGCACACAAAAAGAAAGCGTTCAATAAGAAAAATATCTTCTCCAAGCAAGATGAGTCTGATGAGGATGAGTTTATGGTCATCAAAAATAAATCAGATGAGGAAAGTGATCATGATGAAAGCCAATAAGCATTATTCATGGCACTCGCAGATGATGATGACTTAGGGCTGGAAGGAAATGTAGATGAACTTTTAATAAGTGCCATTGAAGAAAATGAGAAACTATGGAACAAGATCCTTTCTCTCAAAGTGGAGAACGAGGAAATAAGAAGGAGAGAAGATCTCTTGGAAGCAAAGCTTAAAGAAAAATAAGAGACTTGTGAAGAACGTGAGGCCGAAATAGTGTCTCTGAGAAAGGAGTTGGAGCAAATTAAAAAGGGTTGTAAAAGCTCTCAAATACTTGAGACTATTTTGAAAAATCAAAAACCTCAACATGACAAATCTGGAATAGGTTTCAAAGGAGAATCCTCAAGCATTAAGAATAGTACGAAAATCTATGCCGATGTACTTTCCAGCAATCCAAAAGATGAAAAAGTAAGTTATCAAAAGTGCATCCCAGATCCCAAGAATGAAAAGATAATTACTCCAAAGAACAATGTGGAGTCGAATCATGGACACTACAACAAATACAAACCTGTACTCCACCAAGGGCCCATCGCAAATCTAAAGAACGAGGGAGGAGTAATTCCCAGGAAGGAAATCGACTCAAACAGTGGTTGCTTCAACAAGTACAAAACCATCTTTCTTGGACACTTCTTTCACTGTAAAAACTTCGGTCATCAAGCCAGACATTGTATGGGTCGTAGAAGTGAAAGGACAAAACTAAAGCACTGAACAATCAACTCATATGCCCCCAAAAGGTAGGGACAAATCAAAACCTTCAATTCATTTGATCCCTTAACCAAATTTGATCTTATTTGCGCCCTTCTTCCTTAATGCAATATTATATATGTAATTATGCTATTACTTGGCTCGTCTTTCACAAACGTGTAGAGAGGAGACAGACCAGCCCTTCCTACCTACCTCTCGCAGTTCATGCCCACTTTCCTATCTGAAAGGGGATTGACGTCCATCTCGCAGTTATTTCCCACTTCACTATCGGACTTCAGATCCCCCTAACTATCGGAGTTATTGAGGCCAGGTTAATGAAGTGAAAATGAAATCCACTTCCTTACTGCCCCAGTGCGTGCGGTTTATCCCTAACCGGCTAAGCGCAACCTGCCCTGCCTCACCCTTAAGGTGGGAATAAGGTGGTAAATTCAGTAAGCAAAGTGACCTCCAAGAATTCATATAAGTATAATAAGCCGGCTTAAGTCGTGGTTCCGGGTTCGTTCGTAAAGGTCAGGGTTCGGACCTTGCTCGACTTTGATCTTGACCTTGATATAGGCATCAACAGGGAAAGTCCTATCTGGAGGGCCTCGACCACCCTAAGATGGCCTTATACTAGGAGCATTTCATGCAGCTGCGAGATGGCCTCATTGTTCGACCCACTTATACGTGCATGCATTGGATGCGTGCCCTCAGGATCCGGCCGGTTGAGAGTTGGTTCGTTCGCATAGGCTCTGGGTTCCTATTTACTATTTGATCGGGTGAAGGGTCTTTGGCTCCTAAAAACGACCTACAGTTTTCCAACAGACCATTCAACCATTGGTTGATGAAGTGGAAGTGGTCGAGCCGATGCAACAATCTTCGCTTGATGCTGCTTTTCCATTGAGGAGTTTTGTGACTACCGAACAAGTTTTTTCGACCTAGTTCAGAATTTTCTGGACATGCCAACATTCCACTCACTTCGAGTGTGCTCCCTCCAAGCCCCAGGATCGCTTCCTAGGTTCCCAATGAAGGTTACATCCTGGAATGTAAGGGGTCTATAAGACCCAGTCAGGAAGACGATGGTGACAATAATTTGTTTCTTTATAAAAGATAGATATTCATTTCCCATATCTATCCATATCCCTAGTATCATAAGAAAGAAAATGGACAGAAGAGAGGCCTGCGGATAGGTACCCCTGCTTCAGATCAGATAGTTTCCTGCTGCTGAGAGGTCTGCTTGCTCATTATTCTATTCTATTTCTGCGGAGAATATACGATGCTGAAAGCAGAGAGACGCACCTGCCATTTTTTCTGTCTGCTTGCTTTGAAGCGGGCAGGCCACCTGAAAACACCTATTTTGGCATTTCCGTACTTAGAGTGGTGAATGAATAAATCCCCTACCGCCGCATCTGCTGTGTCAGTGACAGACGAGGGAGATGCCAACCCTCTTCTTGTTTCTTCGACCTTCTGCTTTACGGGTACAACGAGATCTGGCATTACTCGCTTGCTTGCTTGCCTACCCACACCCCCTGGTAACAGTAGACTAATCGGCAAGGAAGGTCCGGATGCATGAACAAATTCCTTCCGGAGAAACAGTTGGTGCGTGTTGGGCAGGGGACCGACAGCAAAGAAACTATTTTGGAACTCGATCGCGATGAAGATTGTCCGAATTTCACTCGGATGGGGAGTCGAACCGGCCATATTTATATACCCCCTGTAAAGGGTGGAACTTAAGAATGCTCGACCGGAAGGAAGGAGTTCTGGCAGCAGCCAAACCCGTTGAGCCTTGATAGACTTTCACCCCGCACCACTGGTTGAACTCCCGGAACTATAGCTATAGCATCGTATGGGATCTCCGCTCGAATAATCGATCGTACCCTAATAGAAGAATATCGTATACAAAGAGATATCTATATAATTATATATGTAATTATGCTTGCCTTATGACTTTAAACAAAGGTATTGAAATCACGTAAAGTTAGGGTGATGAAAAACTACGTACCTCGTACCTCTCCTTTCCTCTCCCTGTCTGTCTCCTTCCCATCCATCCATTGTTCCCTCACTCAATCGCTCACTCAATCGATGGCGGCCCTCACCCATCGGATGGATGAGCTTCCAAATCCCTCTCCTTAGCAGTCGAGCCCCTCCGGGCCTCACCTTTTTAGGGAAGGTGAGCGATAAATCCCTCACCATATGAATAGTGAGTGACCCCTAAGTAATATGGGGCCCTTTGGTCTCGCCTGCTTGCGCATCCTAATTTCCTTATTGGGTGGGTGGAAAAGAAAAAAAGACGTAGTAACTAAATAAGTATGCGTAATTACATATATAAATAGCTAAGAGTTGGCGTAGTTAAAGGTAAGTGTATCCCCCCATATAAGGTAAGTGTGTAAGCTAAGTAATACCTAAGTGTTCTAGTTCAGGTAATCAAAGGCATAAAGGTTTGTCCATCCAGTGTGATAGTTATAATAAAAGTATCTTCTGGCTCATACCAGTTGTCTCTATGACAGGCAATGACCACTGGCTCTGACAGGCTCTACCTTAAGGCTATACCTCTATATCTATCTATCTCTCCTGGCTCTGATCAGCTTGGATGGGAACAACTCTGACTGTCTCTTACTACACATAAAGTGTGTAAGCTAAGTAATTCCTAAGTGTTCTAGGTCTGGCAATCCCAGGCGTTCTATAAGGGTTTGTCCGCTATGAGGAGGTAAAGTCCCGTGGCTAGCTTGCCTCCCTGAATTAACCTCGCTGAGCATATAAGAATGTAATTAAGTGTCTGTGGTCTTAAGCTAAGGCACCAGGATCATCGTATATAAAGGGCAGCAGTAATCCAGTAATAAGGTTGATTCGTTCTCGTAATCGCTTGCCCATTCAGTAAATCGTAGTCAAAGAGACATCTAGGTGTTCCTGGCCCCACTGACCACTACACTAGCAAGTAAGCAAACTCTAGTACACATACTTCTATCGATGCATTATATAATATGGTAAATGGGTAACATATTGCCTGTGGGCTATTGATGTGGGCAATCGATCCATCGATCCATCCTTTCACATATCCCTTTTACATATCCTTATCTGATGGAAGCTCCTGTCAAATAAACAGGATCGTGTCCCTCCAGGCTGTAATGGACAACCGAAAATTATTACTGTCTGTAACCCCCGGCTAGGAATGGTTCTCGGCGTAGCGGCTATCAATGAAAACACCACTCCAGTAAATGAAACATCCTGGCTCTCGGCTCCCTTCTAGCTGTAACTTCTAGCTGTAACATAAAAGTGGCAATGACTAGCTGCACAGACACAAACTCTAGCTTCCATGACTGACCGGAGGTCAATGCAGCACTGGACTATATCTAAATAAATGCACCTCCCATCCATAGCGAGCTTATTGGACAAACTCTAGCTAAAATGAAAAGCTATGACAGGCAATGACTACTGGCTCTGACTGGCTCTAAAATGCTAATAAGGCTAGGCCTCAATAAATAAATCATTCAATAAATCCAGTGAATTATCAGCTTGGCTCGGTCTATCTTTTCCAGTCTCTGAGAACAGGAACAGGGTAAGCAAGAAAATCCTAGTAATAAGGTAAAGCCCTCTAGCTTCCCTAAACTATAAGTAAATAAATTCCCCAGTCAGTGGCAACTCCACATCGTTCTAGGTGGCCTCATTCCAGGAAAGCACATCTGGCAGTAGCTACTATCGAGGTGTATAAAGAATCAGTTCCTCCGTGGCTCGTATCATCAGGCGGCAGATCTAAGTGCTAAAGGTCCCCTAACTGAGGTGAAGGTAAGGTTCCTCCTTTACGGCTGTAACTAGGTAATCTAAGAGGCTCTAGGTGTAGTAACTCTATTAATTCTAAGATGGCAGCTCATAAAGTGTTGTCCGATTACTTTCAGTCTCCTGCTACGACTGGCTCTGACTGAAAGTATGGCTCTGACTGGCTCTAAAATGCAAATAAGGCTAGGCCTAAATAAAGAAATCAAATCATTATTGAAATAAATAATTCACTAAATCCTGGAATGATCAGTGTGATCGGGACAGCTCTTAAAGTCTCTGACAACAGGTCCTGGCTAAGCAATAATCTCATAGTAAAAGTAATGCCCTCTAGCTAAAAAAAACTATCAGTACAGGAATGACCCAGTGGCAAAGGTCTCCATCCAGTTCGTTTTAGGTGGTATACCTAATTATTAAAGTAAAGCACATCTATCTGGCAGGAGCTAATATCGAGGTGTGACATAATAAGTTCCTCCGTGGTAGAATCGGTTCCTCCCTGGTCTCAGGCAGGTATAAGTGCTAAAGTATCTGTGCTATAGGCAGGTATCAATTACAAAGGTTCTGTCCCTGGCTCATAGGTCCTAACTGAGGTGAAGCTAAGGCACTTCCCTTCCCTCCCGTCGAATAGTTAATCCTATCTCTAGGTGTTCTAACTAGGTCTTTCAAGATAAGATGGAAGCTCCACAAAGTCCAATGACTGTAAGGCTCGTTCATAAAGGCTCTGACTTAATAAGAAAAGGTCTGGCTCTGACTGGCTCTACTTCCATATCTAAAGGCTAGGCTTCTTTAAGTAAGTATCTCCTGGCTGTGAAAAGTGTGATCGGCACAGCTCTGACTACCTCTGACAACATACTGGGAATGGCTAAAAAAGGCAGACTGTGTAAGTTCCTGGAAATACTAGAGGTTCACTAAAATCTCTCTACAGGAATGACCCAGTGTAAATGGTCTAAAACTGTACCTAGGTGGTCTACCAGATTCCTGGAAAGCTCAAATGGCTGGACTAAAGTCAGGTGTAAAAGAATCGGTTCCTCCGTGGCTCGTCTCAGGCAGGTATCAGTGATAAAGGTTCTGTCCCTGGAACAGGTTATTAGACTAGATCAATTGGAACTAGGTAAACTCAACCAACCTTGGAACTTTTATTTTAAACTTCCTATGCTTCCATTGGTGCTGATGAACCCACTGCTGATTCTCGAAATGGAATTGGACGGATAGATGGCGGCAGAAAAGGCCTCTCCTACCTCCTATCCTCTATCTGTATCCGATACAATCTGCCCGCCCTAATTTCATATATAGAGAGATCTAAGCAACCGCCTTTGACTCCGGCTTCGATACCTTATATGTTAGTTATTTTAGTGGTTACTCCGCCTTGGGTGCACTT
Organism: Pinus tabuliformis; assembly: GCA_031772625.1. Lineage (NCBI taxonomy): Eukaryota > Viridiplantae > Streptophyta > Pinopsida > Pinales > Pinaceae > Pinus > Pinus tabuliformis. Next base: position 285,083,853 of record CM062806.1, on the reverse strand, counting down.
AAACTTAGTCAACTGGTCAGAAATATATATGGAGGGCTTGGCGTGAAAGAGGAACTGCTTGGTCCGAACGGTTCGAACTGAACACGCCTTTGTCATTTTAAGACAGATCGACTAACTAATAAAGTCATCAAAGAATCAGTAAGTTCAGTCGTTAATACGTATATAATAGACTCAATCGAAACAACAACCTTATATAGGAGATAGAATCAGACAATTCTTTAAGTTTAAAATACGTATATAATCACTTTCACGTCCATCAAGCTAACGCCGAGGATCCGGTGAGGATTACCGTAGACCCAATACAGAGGCATAACTACAAACTTGCAATGAAACAGACTCCGGCCAGGCATCTTTCAGATCTTCGTGATGGAACCGTCTTGCTAAGGCGCAGGACTGGAAACTCACTCGTTGTCCATTCTGTGGGATATAAGAGGACCAAGTTCTGAATAAAGCGTTCCTTTATGTAGGTAGTATCTCCTCGGTTCGGGGTGAATACTAGCACTCGTACTCCCTAGATGAAGGAGAAAGCGCTCTACTGGAGGTTTAGGGAGTATATGCTCAATGGAGGTTTGGACTAGCAATCAGACACTTCCTAGCTTTTCATCGGGTCATAAGTCTCTTGAGTTAAGGCTAAGGCATGCATTTTTATAGTATAGGGAAGATACTCCTTCTTTCTTTAAAGCTTTATGTACCCAGGGGAAATGGAGTCACTATAGGCCTAAATAGCAAGGACTATTATCTCCTTCTTAGAAGCTTTATGTACCGGGAGTAATAGGTTGATGCATGGGCCTATCAATGATTTAGCTATCGATGATCTATAGGCCTACTCTTTGAGCATGACTCTATAGCTTTCAGAAATAGATGTACCTACGGGGTTTACCCTACGGAGGTGTACCGGGGAGAAAGAAATAGTAACCAATACGCCTGTTCTTGCGCTGTTCGGATGCGTACGAAAATGTTGTTGGGCAAAGTGCTCCATAATACACCCTTGCTTCTGTTGCTGGTGATTATCAATATCTATACCCAGATCGAAAGCCAATAGCGAAGGTAGTGGTTGACCCACTATCAATTGAAAAGGCAGAGGAGCAAGCAGTAGGACCTGTTTAAGATTACCCCGTAGCTAAGACAGAGGCAGCCGGATAAAAAGGTGAATCTGTACTTGGAACTTTATATTAAACTACTGGTAGCTCTATTACTGGTCTTGGATCGAACGCTGAGGTCAGGCTAGTAAGGCGCATGTAATGCAAGGCTATAACCCAGGGCAAGCGCAAAACGACCAGGCAACAGCAAGGGGTGGAAAATTCCTCTCTATGAACCTGGCCTATGGGGTGGATGAGTAGCAAGAACTCCAGCATGGACAAATGCGGCCTGGCTCTATATGCTCAAAATAATGGAAACCGGTGGTTTATAGATAGTGGGTGCTCCAGACACATGACAGGAGACAGAAGGAAGCTTGTCTCACTGAGCAAAAAGGAAGGGAATGTGTCCTTTGGAAGTGGATCTAGTAGAATTGCAGGAAAAGGAACAATTACTCTGATCAATGGAAAAGGAAAATCTCAAGATGCTCTGCTAGTTGACGGACTCAAACACAACCTCCTGAGTGTCAGCCAAATCTGTGATCAAGGACATAAGGTTGTCTTCAGCACCAAAAACAATGAAATAAGGAACTCTGCCTCAGGGAAACTTGTGGAAAAAGTGGTGAGAACATCAGACAACATTTACATTCTGAACAAGGTTCAAGAAAATAAATGCTACTTGAGTCGGACAGATGAGAGTTGGTTGTGGCACAAGCGACTTGGACATACAAGCTTCGAAAATCTGATCAATATCTGATCCGGATTTAAACAGGAACGCAATAGATTACAGAGATAACCATAAATACAGAGATGCAATAACCATAAACACAGAGATGCAGCGGAAATAATACTTCATTTCATTAATGGAAGATACTGAAATATGCTTACAACCAGAAATGGAAATAAACCAGCTAGGGCGATGGTAGCTTATCTCTGAGAAGAGATGTGGTGGCTACATGCCTCTGAACTGTTCTGAACTGTGTTACAATGAGGCTCGAAGGCCTATTTATTGTTGAGAAACAATGAAAAACCCTTCACATCCCGAAACCTAACCCTAGAAGATGAAACACCAACTTGTGGGCCCCGTTTGGGTAAATTGGTACATCAATTTCCCGGGGTCGTAACTTTGGCATACGATCTCCGTTTGACGCGTACAATAGCTCGTTAGAAAGATCTATCCGAGTACTACCACTTTGGGAGGCAACATCAGTCCATGGACCCATGTTGCCCCAGATTCCCAAAAAAACGTCGTTTAGGGCCTCAAAACGACTCCGGAAGTTCAGGACCCGAAAAACTGCTAAAAATAGTAAATTGTGTTGTAATTTAGGAAACTGAAAAGACTGAAAGAGACAGTTGTGGGGGTCCAAATGGGTTGGTGGGCGGCCACCAACATCCACCTGGATCATTCCTCCCCCCTTAGGAAGCAATGGTCCCCATTGCATTGAGTTCCTCCATCTGCTGAACTTGTCCTGCAATCTCTGATGTGTCCAGTGATGGTGGGAAGCATGGTCGATGATGGTCCACATTGAATACTCGGTGCAAGCAAAGGAATGGAGGAATGATGTGCTTCAAAGCATTGTTGCCCATAGCCTTGGTACTGTTGTGAGGACCATGTCAGAGTGGTTGGAGCTTCTGATGGGCTCTTGTAAGGCGTTCTTTCTGCAGATGTAACCAGAATTTGTTGCCCACCTGAAACTTGTGTGGTACCCATGTGGGTGAGGAGAAGTTGTTCCTGTGTTTTATCATGACCGTATCCCTTTTCTACTGCTGCTGCGTGGAGGAACCCTTTGCAGGGGTCATGGAGGTAGCAACGATCTTCCCCTTACTTTGGGAGTGAACCAGACAGATAAATTTCCTGGTCTGTGAGATGAGCTTGTTGCCTTTCTTAGCAGTGACCAAAGATGTGGCGGTAGGTGGGGCTACCTCCGGTATCCTGTATAATGAATTATTCAAAGAAATAATGACAACACGAGGCCTGGACTCATACACAGCATGTCGCCTCCACAAGTATGGTTGGCCTAATAATACATCACAAACATCTAGAGGTGTAACATCACACAATACCTCGTCTGTGAAGGGCTTGATGCTGTAGGGAAGGCGGCACTGGTGGCGAACTTTGAGATCTCGTCCTTCATGAAGCCACCCGATACTGTACGGCTGTGGATGTGGTGTAGTCGGTAGGCCCAACCGCTTCACAACCTCTGCTGAAACAAGGTTTTTTTGGCTGCCACTGTCAACAATGAATTGTAGTGGCGAACCCTTCACCCACATCTGTGAGTGGAAAAGACGCTCCCCCTCCTCTGGATCTTCGGGCTCATTTTTCTTGATCTTGGCGGTGGCAACAGTGGCATTGGGATCCGCATCAATGATCTGCTTCCCTTTGCCATTCCCCTTGTCGGGTTCTGGCTCAGGGTCGGAACATGCATCTGATTCGGAAGCCTTCAACTCAGCCACCAGCGACTGCTTGGTCCGACACTCACTTGTGTTATGAGTGGGACTCTTGTGGAACTCACACCACTTTCCTGTGTCTTTCTTCGGCTTCGTGGTGTTGTTCTTTTCTTGTGGCTTCAACGGGTTGCCTTGGGTCACCCGGCCTTGGCTTTGTCCTTTGGGCTTCGGATTTGCAGATCCAAAGTCTCGCTTCTTCTGTTTGAACTTTTGCTCGATTTTGACAGCATATCGGTATGCTGTGCCGAGTGAGGAGATGTTCAAGAACCCCATCTCTTCCTGGATGTATCTGTGTAGGCAGCCGCGGTATTTGAGTACCAGATGCAACTCAGAATCTTTGATACCCAACTGTGTGCGAAGGGTATGAAAAATGTTTGTGAACTCTGGCACATCTTGGTCTCGTCCCTGCCGCAGTGTGGTCCATTTGATGTATTTGTCCTCATAGCTTCCGACAGGGTAGTACTGCTCCTTGATGGCATCCCGGAAGTCATTCCAAGTGGGTGCGGCTGAAAATAATGAGCCTGTACTTTCATCCTTCTGCTCGCAGTAGGTTTCCCACCAGTCCTTGACGTGGGGCGCTGCTTTGAGAAGGGCGAAAACAATCTTTTCCCGATTTGAAAATTCATGAACAGAAAAATACCCATCTAGCAGATTTAACCATTTATCAACGGCATCTGCGTCTATTTGACCCTCGAAGATGGGGATTTCAAAATTAACTTGTACCTTAAAGGGTGTGGCGTTTCCAGAGTAGCTGCTGGAAGCCGATGCGTTGCTTCTGGGTAGCCGCTGAAGGATCTGGGCAAAGCTGTCCATCATCGCGTTCCGTTGTCGCTCGAGGGCTTCTTCGAGCAAGATTTTGATAGGATCTCCTGCCCCCTCGTCTTTATTCTCATCCGCCATGGGAGGCCGTCGGGATTTGCGAGGCTGGTCTTGCAAAGGTTCGACCAGTTCAAGCCCTAACTCCTTATATCCTGACCTCGTTGGGGACATGCAAAGAAAAACAGAGAAAAAGCAGACCGCTCTGATACCACTGATCCAGATTTAAATAGGAACGCAATAGATTACAGAGATAACCATAAATACAGAGATGCAATAACCATAAACACAGAGATGCCGTGGAAATAATACTTCATTTCATTAATGGAAGATACTGAAATATGCTTACAACCAGAAATGGAAATAAACCAGCTAGGGCGATGGTAGCTTATCTCTGAGAAGAGATGTGGTGGCTACATGCCTCTGAACTGTTCTGAACTGTGTTACAATGAGGCTCGAAGGCCTATTTATTGTTGAGAAACAATGAAAAACCCTTCACATCCCGAAACCTAACCCTAGAAGATGAAACACCAACTTGTGGGCCCCGTTTGGGTAAATTGGTACATCAATTTCCCGGGGTCGTAACTTTGGCATACGATCTCCGTTTGACGCGTACAATAGCTCGTTAGAAAGATCTATCCGAGTACTACCACTTTTGGAGGCAACATCGGTCCATGGACCCATGTTGCCCCAGATTCCCAAAAAAACGTCGTTTAGGGCCTCAAAACGGCTCCGGAAGTTCAGGACCCGAAAAACTGCTAAAAATAGTACACTGTGATGTAATTTAGGAAACTGAAAAGACTGAAAGAGACAGTTGTGGGGGTCCAAATTGGTTGGTGTGTGGCCACCAACATCCACCTGGATCAATATCAGCAAGATCAAAGCTGTATGAGACATCCCAAGGCTGTTCAAACCAAATCAAGCAGTGTTTGGTCCATGTCAACATGGAAAGCAGACCAGAACCAACCACAAGACGAAGGAGCTCTATACATCAAAGCCCTTGGAGATCATCCATGTTGATGTGTGTGGGCCAACTAGAAATCAAGCACTCCAAGGAGAAAGGTACTTTGTGTTGTTTGTTGACGATTATACTAGAATGATGTGGATATGTTTCATAAAGTATAAATCTGAAACTTTTGAGTGTTTTAAGAATCTAAAAGCCCTTGTAGAAAATGAAAAAGATTCAAAAATTAAGTGCCTCAAAACAGAAAAAGGAGGAGAATTCACATTAAACGAGTTTAGTGAGTTTTGTAACATTCATGGAATTAAAAGAGAATTCTTGGCTCCTAGAACACCTCAACAAAATGGTGTAGTTGAAAGAAGAAACTGAATAGTCCAAGATATGGCAAGAACTATGCTATTAGCAGTAGACTTACAGCCTAGATTCTGGAGAGAAGCAGTAGGGACAACTGTCTATACACTGAATCGAACTCAATTAAGACCAAATTGTGAAAAAACTCCTTATGAGCTATGGAAAGGAAGATTTGCCTCGGTGAAGTACTTCAAAATCTTTGGAGGCAAGTGCTTCATAAAAATAAATGATGGATCACCTGGAAAGTTTGATTCTCGAGTTGATGAAGGGATATTTCTTGGATACTCTACACTGAGCAAGGCTTACAAGTGCTACAATTATCGACTGAAGAAAATAGTGGAAAGCACTGATCTAAATGTTGATGAAGATCTTCCAAAAAAGGAAATTGAAGAACATGAAGATGACTCTCTCACTGAAGAAGAAGAACCTAAGGAAGAAGAAATAGATGAGGAAGAAGAAAAAGAAGAAGAGGAAAGAGAACCACCTTATACCCCTTCAAAGATGAAGTATGTCCAAAGATATCATCCATAAGAACAAATCATTGGTGATAGAGATGAAGGTGTGCAGACCCGAAGAAGGATAACAACCACACCCGAGAGAAAAGTCATTGTCCTCCTATCTATGATAGAACCAAAAACATTTGCAGAAGCAAGTAAGGTTCCTCATTGGGTAAAAGCCATGGAAGAAGAAATGTCCCAAATTGAGAAGAACAAGACATGGGAGTTGGTACCTTGTCCAAAGGACAAAAACATAATAGGAACCAAATGGGTGTTCAAAAATAAGATGAATGAGGAAGGACAAGTTATCAGAAACAAGGCAAGACTTTTCTGCAAAGGCTATTCACAAATTGAAGGAATTGACTTTGAAGAGACAATTGCACCAGTGGCCCGTATGGAAGCTATCAGAATTTTCTTAGCATTTGCTTGCTCAAAAGGATTCAAAATCTATCAAATGGACGTAAACTCGGCATTTCTAAATGGGGAACTCAAAGAGGAAGTCCACATGGAGCAGCCATAAGGGTTTGATCTAACAACAGGAATGGACTTAGTTTGTAAGTTGGAAAAGGCTTTATATGGGTTGAAACAAGCTCCTAGAGCTTGGTATGCAAGACTGGATCACTATCTAGAACAACAAGGCTTCAAAAAGGGAGTGGCTAGAAGTAATATATGCATAAAGACAGATCAAGGTAAGTTACTAGCCGCTCTTGTTTATGTTGATGATCTGGTTTTTGCTAGTAATAATGATGAAATGAGCCATGAATTTTCTCAAAACATGTCAAAAGAGTTTGAGATGTCAATGATAGGAGAGCTGTCCCACTTCCTTGGACTTCAAATATCTCAAACCAGAGCAGGATTGTGTATATCTCAAACCAAATATCTAAAATACATGCTCAAAAAATATGGAATGGAGGACTATGCACCCATGAGCATGCCTATGACCACAAACTGCAAACTGAGCAAAGATGATGACTCCCCTCTATTAGATGCAACTCATTGTAGGTCAATGATTGGAGCCCTTCTATACTTAACAGCTACACGACCAGACATAATGCAAGCAGTAGGAATGGTGGGAAGATTTCAATCTGCTCCCAAACAATCCCATTTATTAGTTGTAAAAAGAATTCTTAGATATCTGAAGGGAACTTTTGATTTCGGTCTTTGGTACCCAAAGAACTCAACACTAACTATAACTGCGTACACCGACGCTAATTGGGCCGGAAGTATTGATGATCGGAAAAGTAATAGTGGAAATGCATTCTTCGTAGGAGACTTTTTGGTATCATGGCTCAGTAAAAAACAGTCATCCATATCATTATCCACAGCCAAAGCCGAGTATATTGATGCAGCAGATTGTTTTTCTCAGATACTATGGATGAAGGAAGCTCTAAAAGATATCGACAGATGTACAAATCAACCAATTACTATCTATTGTGACAACACAAGTGCTATCAGTCTCAGTGAAAATCCAGTGATGCACTCAAGAACCAAACATATACCAATCAAGTATCATTTCTTCCATGACCAAGTAGCTGAACAAAACATCATCCTGGAATATATCAGTACAAAGGAGCAGATAGCTGATATTTTCACAAAAATTCTTCCTCGAGAAGCATTCGAACATCTACGTCAAAAGATGGGGGTTATTTCTTTATCATCACTCAAGTTCATTCATAAAGAGGCAGCAGGACAGGGGGAGCAGTTTGATAGGGGGAGTCTGTATGCATTCCTTTGCCATTGATGTCAAAGGGGGAGAGAGCAGAAGAATATTGCCATCAATAACAAAGGAGGAGCTTGTTGGACACAGATTTTCATTGATGTCAATATGGAAATATTCAAGGAAGCAGACATAGCCATTAGAGGAGCAATATATATATGCAGGGTTAAAGGAGTGGAGAATATATATATGAATAGGCAAATGAATTATCGGAGGCCATGGCATACATATTACAAATACACTATCGGAGGCGGAGCAGTTTATTATATCAGCGGGTTCTATTAAGTGTCAACCCCGAAACCTCCGATTGTGATAATGTACGCGGACCCGATGTGGAATTGTGTTATGATTAAATGTTTTATCGCATCCGCCCATTGCAACAATACATCAAGGAATTACACTCTCCCGAGCGCCGATTGCGATATATACACATGGACCCGAAGGGTATATCAATATAACTTAATATCATATCGCATCCGCAAGAGTGGACCCGATGTTGCGACTGTGACTGCCGATATGTTGCGATCGCCGATAGCGATTATCACATTGGGAATTCGGAGCGAAGTCCTACAGTGGTAAGCAGCCCCTTTGCGATCACTGATAGCGATGAAAGTTGTGGACCCGACAAGCATATAAAACATGGTTCAATGCTTATCGCATCCATCACAATCGCATATGTTATAAAGCCTTCCCGCACCCAAGCGCCGATTGTGATGAATGCTGTGGACCCGATACAGTTTAGATGCGGGTTTAATATTAATATTGAAGTCCGCCCCTTAGTCTTTTGACTGTTTTTCTCATATTTTCCTGTGTAGCTGTGTTTCGGCTTGCGTGGTGGTTTTTAAGCCGAAAGGCTTACGATGGCTGTTTCCGATGAATTAGAAGGCTGAGCGTCAGTAACATGGGGTGAATCATGGCGATTATCATTGTCGAAAGGATGTGGTTGTTCGTTAAATGAAGTGGGCCCTATGTATGCCTGCGATCATGAGAAAAACAAGAGCGTTGTTACAATTTTGATATATGTGTCCTCTGTGTATGACTCAGTTCTTGCCATTGATTCAACACATCCTGTGAGTATTGGAACACTCGAATAGATAGAGGAAGCCATGGAGTGGGAAGCCGAAGTGTCAAGCGAGCATAGATGATCAAGCGAGTTAGAGGAAACGACAGCGACTGAGGAGGAAGCCAAAGAGCCAGCGTGTAAGAGAAAACGAATTGACATAGGCATGGGAATGCATAAAAGCAGCAAAAATAGAGGACTATAGTGGGTTGTTGTGGTGAAGACCCAGAGTGTGAGGTGGTAGAAGCAGCAGAGGCAAAAGAGGTAGTAGAAGCAGTGGAGGCTATAGAGGCAGCAGAAGCAGTGGAGGCTGTAGAGGCAGCAGAAGCAGCAGAGGTAGGAGAGTAGGAGTGAGAGAACCTCAGCTGAATAGAGTGTAGCTGCATACCAGTTTATACCAAGGTTGGGTTGGAGCCCAAGAGGATGGAGCCTCAAAACTAAACTGGACTGAAGTAATTGGGGTTAGGTGCTCCTAAGTGCAAAACCACTGCAAAACAGAGTTGGTGCTCTGGAGGTTGGAGCCTCACTGAAGTCCAAGTTGGAGCTTGGCAACTATTCACAATCAGATTTATACTTATATTGTATTTATTTCATTGCACTGTCTTGAGTTTTTAATAAAATCATTAATTTCGGCTATTGATTTCTGTGTTCTGTGTATACATATACATATCTATATATGTTGTTGGGAATCACTAGAACAATTAAAAAAAAATAGTAAGAAACACTTATTCACCCCCCTCTCAGTATTTCCAACACATTGAAAGTATGTAATATGGGTACTCTTTGGATGAGGAATTAAATTTTACATCCAATGAGTACTCCCGCTCAAAATTTGAGTAAAACCATAAGGAGATATGTTGAAAATACAAGTTGAAAAAGTAGTTTAATTATTTTATTATTTTTTAATCTTTTTACTTTTTTACCCAAAAAATGGTGAATCATTCCCCATGGTTGAGATCATCATATTTAACCCTATTGGTTCTTATAAAGTTTATTTTGGTTGTACATGTTTCTTAGGAGACCCATTTTAGACCTCAAAAATCCCCTTATGGAAGTGTTCTTTTCAATTACCCTAGAAATCATTTGTCAAGGCCTTCAGATAAATCCCCAGGCCTCTATACATCCCTTTTATACTAGGGAACCTATGAAGATATACAAAAATCTAACTTCCCCCCAATGAGCCCATATTTTTGAATGATTTCTTCGTGATAATTTTGAATTGCCTAGAACAAATTCACCATACTCTGCTTCTATCTTCCCTGAGATGTTAAGAAAAGAAATTTCCATGGTTACTTGTTTATTGGTTTATCATACAGATGAATGGGTTGATGAGGTAATGTTAGGATCTTTATCAGTTTTTGCATTTTTTGAGAAGCCTCCAATTCTTTTCAATTACAGTAAGTGCTTATCAGATGTTATACATGAGAAGATCCTCAAGTTCAAAGTTGAAGGTGTGTTCAAACACCAATCAATTTTAGTATATCTGATGATATTTTACGAGGAGGATAGGTTCAAGATCCAATTACAGAAGACAGAAGAGCAGGTTACCCCATTATCAGTCATTCACTAGACTTCTTTAGTTAGAAGAAACTTAGGGGATTATTCATTTAATGATTTTGTGGATAAGTTTCTACATACATCCTTGTGTCTACTCAGTAGTGATCCTATACCAATAATTTCATCAGAGATCAAGAATGTTTTGCATCTTTCAGAGCAGTCAAAAGTTGGATACTGTTATTCATACCAAAATTATACATAAATTAGAATCTATGGGTGTTACCTTCCTCCCTATAGATTTTTAGGTTTTTTCTAGTGAGAGTCTTTGCCCTGGAATATGATAGACATATGTTTAATATGGATGAATTTCACTTTGTATCAAATAAAAAGAAGGCACAGTTTAAATTGAAGGAAAATGTTGGACCTTATATGGTAAATACCAAAGCAACAATAAAGGAAGTGGAGAAAATATTAAAGCAGGTGAAATTCAAACCAAGCTTCACATGGTGTTATGATCCTTTAGGGGTAATTTCAAAGCTGAGAGTTGAGAAAAAGACCACTCCATATGCACATACACCTAGGATAGAGATAGAGAACTATGTTGATAAAGAGAAGTGGATATTGAACGCATTATAGGAAGATGAAGAGAAAATATTCTGTCAGTCATATATGTAAACTCCTATTCCAAAAGACAAAGAAATCAAGAGGCTAAGTGAAAGTATGTCCCCTAGAGATTTAGACTATTAGGTTGTAGATTTCTGTGTTTTCAAGAGGAGGAAGAAGGATCCAAACACCACTATTATGACTAATAGTAAGATTGATCCTCAAGTAATAAATATTCAAGAAGAATCCTCAGAAGAATAGGATTCATAGGATCAGAGTACAATGGTTTTGGGAGCTAATCCTACCACAAATTTCCCATATGTAGAGGAGACAACTGAGTCTCCTATGTCTTCTACGTCTCATATTCCAACACAACAGAGTATTTTTGCAAGATATAGGGAGATCGAATTGAAGAATAAAGCTTTGAAGCCTTTAACATATTCAAAGTTTTGGAAGAAAACTGGCACCACCCAACACATATTTTCATATGGATTTGACAAAGAAAAGGGGAAGTTCCAAATGGCCTTTTTGGAACCTATAGTGCCAGCCCCTAGAAGTGCAGAAGATTACAAGGCCTCAATATTTTCTATTGATACCAATAAGTTTCATGGAATCGATCAAATCGATTTTCATAAGCACGCAGGTGAGATGATTTACTCAACAATGACCAATTCAGCCATGGCTGAATCCAAGTTGTAAATATCTCTAAATAATATGCACTCATAGTTGAATATTGAAAAAATGTCTTCTCTCGCCAAAGACACCATAATTTAAACTTTATAATATTTAATTATCAAACTAGGATATGATCCTAGTGATGTCAAGGCAACTGACGAGATAATTAAGAACAAAAATGTAGATATTCAAGACCTTAGGAAACAACTTAAGATTCAAACAACATTTCACCCTTAGACTAAAGAAGTAACCATTCTCGAAATGGAAAAAGAAAATTTGTTCAAAATAGTAGTTGAATAGAATGTTCAAATCGAAAAGATGGAACAAGACATGGAAGCACTATTCAAGGAAAAGGAATAATTGGAAGCAATAGGTATATCAATAGAAGGTACATCAGCAGAAGGTACATCAACACAAAATGAAGCACAATGAATAACACACACATCAATGTTAGAGTCTTGTCAGGAGCTAACCCAACCTTTGGGAGAATTATCATTAGAAAATAAGGAAATGGAGAAGTTAACAACAACACTCACAAAGATGGAGCAAAGAAAGATCAAAGAAGAAAACACATACATAGTAGATGTACAAAATAATTTTAAATTAATTTAGCACATTCAAAAATAGGAAGATCAATACCTTGCAACTCAAATGTTAGCAGAAGCTAAGCACAACAATTGGAACAATATTAATGCAAATATTACAAAATTTTGGCCATCTATTCAGATCATTTTTTAGCAAGAAGAGCTGGTGCAGAATGATAAGGCAGTAATTTAGGAGAATCTTTTTTTTAAATTGGGCATAGACCAACAAAAGCACATAGGATTATTAAAATTTTGAATTCCAAAACTAAATATGAGCTTGAAGAGCTCAACATTCATGATAGAACAGATGCAGTGATGGAAGTCAAAAGAGTGTTGAAAAATAAAAATCTTATGGTGCAATTATAAAATAAGTGCAAAGAATTGGAGTTATAGGTAAAAAGATTGAACAAAAAATTTAATGTATTAAAGGAGAAAGAGCTCCCAACCTTAAGAGCTTATAATGGAAAATTGATTCCATCATAAAAATATCAAGATCAATTATGTAATATTGTTGCAGATGCATGTAAATTTGCTAAAGTCAAAGGAACTATAACCAGATAAGCTTTCATGGAAGGCATACAGTATGATCTCTTTATTTAGCATGAAATCCATCATCTATTTCTAGACAAGCCAACTTTTGAGACATACATAGAAGTAGATGAGAGATTCAGGAATATGGTAAAATTTGCCATTCCAAGTGAAGAGTTATGGGATAAGTTACTAGAACTGATTGAACAAAGATAAACATAAATCCTATAGTTTTGGGAGAAGGAAAACAAAAGAAGCGCAACAATAGCTATAGTCAGCAATAGTTCACTTCAAATTCTGGAAAAAAAATTAGAAATATTCTAGATTTCCTATTACTTATTTCTATTTTGGAAATATCTACATGTTTTAGTAGATATTTTCTTTTAATAAATTTTATTTTATGTCCGACTTAAATTGAGAGAAAGTCTATAAATATTTTGTAAAAAGACTTAATAAGGGTTGGATTATGCATGAAGAAAAGTTCTTTCTATAATTGTAAGCAGTCAAATATATTTTTGAAGTAATAAATTCAGTAATATAGAGGAAGTTTGGTTTCAGGATTCTTGTGTAAACTTGTCAAGAAAATGGGGATGTTTCCCTCTTTGTAAATATGTTTCCTTTCAAGTTTCACATGAATGTTTTCCTTCTTAAATTGTTTACAAGAAGATTAAGGGCTGAAATTACTTTCAGTACTCTCCTTTGGCTTGTTAAACAATATTAATGTTTTATTTCTGATATTAAGTATAGAATTCATCCGTGTATGATCTATAATGAATTGAACTTAATTCTTATTCATAGAATTCACACCAAAAAAATTCTAAAATATCCAGGAGTTTTCCTAGCTCACCCTATTTTTTTCTCCTCTATTTATTTAAATTGATTAATGAAATCTAAACATTAGAATTAAAAATCATAGAAAGAGATGTAGGAATTTAGAGGGTAAGTTCCTCAGATAGAACACCAAAGGACATCGCTCACAAATAGATCACAAATTAATACACCAATATTCTTGACATGGTTAAAACCCTCAAAGAGGGAAACATTCCACGACCTTTGCCAACGCGGCCACTTCAGGCAATTTATCAAAAAAAGGAACAAAATTTACATAAGCTTCTCTCATGATCAGTCACCCTACAAATGACCCTCCTTTCTCTTTAAATAGAGATCATGGACCAATCGTGTGTTAAGCCATGGATCAAGTGTCAGTAATACTGAGGAGAGAATGAACCGTAAGATCACTTCATGTTTAGAACATATCATGACTATTGGATTGTAAGTTACAAATTTACATAGTAAAGAAACACACTTTACCTAACTCTACACTAGACCAAGTTATACTTAACTATTTTCTATGTGTTGGAATATCCTAACATTACCCCTTAAGAAAAACTTGGGATAGGATTGAAGGAGTTACAAATATGACACAATAGGAGAAGGAAGGAGACATTAGAGCCTATCCCTCCTTAGTGACAACTTCCTGAACTCCAACCATAAATCGAAGTTTAGTAAACTTTACCTCTATTATAGCCTTTGTAAATATGTTTGCAACTTGATCATTGGTTGAACAATATTTCACTTCAAGAACATGGTCATGAATGAGATTGCTGATGAAGTGCATGTGTAGTTCAATGTGTTTGTTGCGTTGATGTTGGACTGGATCTTTGCATAGTTGAATGGCACTTTGATTATCACACCAAAGTGTAGTTGGATGTTGTTGTTGAAATCCAAACTCTGATAGGATATGACGAAACCACAGGGCTTCCTTACTAGCTTCTATGGCACCACGATACTCTGCTTCTGCTAAAGAAAGAGAAATAGAACTTTATTTCTTGCAAGCCCATGAAATAGGTCTAGAACCAAGAGTGAATACATAACCTGCAGTAGACTTCTGATCATCAAGGTCACTAGCTCAATCAGAATTAGTGAAACCAACCAATAGAGGAGTTGCTTCTGCACTATAATGAATCCCAAACTAAACTATACCTCGAACACAACGAAGTATTGTTTTAGCTGCTTTCTAATGAATTTCATCTGGGTTTTTCATAAACCAAGCAATAAGACCAACAATAAAGGAAATGTCAGGACGTGTATGGGTCAGGTACAAAATGTTTCCTACAAGCTGACGGTATAAGGTAGCATCAACTTCAAGGGAAGTACAAGTGACTGAAAGTTTGGCTCCAAAATGGAAGGGAGAAGGGTTGGCTTACAGTCTTCCATGTGAAAGTAGAGTAGAAGATCACAAGCATACTTAGATTAGGAAAGGGAAATACCTTCCTTGGATTGCAAGACTTGAAGACCAAGAAAATAATGCAAGTGTCACGAGTCTATGATTTCAAACAGATTTTTAAGGGTAGACTTCACATGGTTTATAAGGTTGGGATCACTACCAGTAAGGATAAGATCATCAAAATAAAGAACAAGAATGATAAGAGACTTACCCACTTTCTTGGTGTAGATAGTATTGTCAGAATGACACCTAGAAAAGTCGATATCTAAAAGAAAGCTATCCGTTATGGCATACAAAGCGCTAGGGGCTTACTTGAGATCATAAAGGGATTTCTTAAGCCGACATACAAGGCTAGAGTTGGTTTGTATAAAGCAACGAGGTTGTTCCATATAGATTTATTCATGAAAGTCCCCATGCTAAAAGGCAGATTTAACATCCATATGATGGACTTCCCATTTGAAAGAGGCAATGAGGTAAAGAACAAGGCAGATAGAGTTCATTTTGGCAATAGGGGAGAAGGTTTCAGTATAGTCAATGCCTTCAACTTGTTAGAAACCTTTAGAAACTGGACAAGCTTTATGTTTATCCACTTTTCCATTTGGTCCATATTTGGTTCTATAAACCCATTTGCATCTAACCTATTTTCATCCCTTTGGAAGAGGAACAAGATCCCATGTATCATTTGCCAATAATGAAATATATTCTTCATTCATAGTTGCATCCCAATCTGGATGGCTTGAAGCTTCTGCAAAGGTGTCAATATCATATTTCGTTGAAGCTTGAGCCAGTAAAGAAGAGGCTCTATCGAACTAAGAATGTGTACGTCGCTGATCTATAGGATCACCTACAAGAGCACCTGTTGCATGCTGAGTAGCACAGACCCATTTTGGAAGCTGATGAGCTGAAGGAGGATCCTAAGAAGGTGGGGGAGGATTGTCATCCTCGATGTCATCATCTTAAGAAGAAATAGTTTTAGAAGTAGAAGGGATAGAGAGAGGTGGCATATTCACTAGGCAAGGCTCGTAGGCTGATATATTTTCAACAAATTTTGCATCTCTTCTAATGATAACATTTTTGGACTTAATTGGAATAAGTCTATATCCTTTGACATATTCAGAATATCCAACAAAAATACATTTTTCACTCTTAGGTTCTAAAGCTTTATGTTTCTCATCTAGAATATGGGCCCATGCTTCACTTCCAAAAATACGAAAGTGACTTACATCTAGTTTCATTGAGCTCCATGCTTCTTCTGGAGTGATATTGTTTAAAAGCTTAGTAGGAATACGATTTACAATGTAATTTGCACTGTTAATTGCTTATGCCCAAAAATTAATACTAAGTCCTTTAGATTGAAGCATACAATTAGCCATTTCCTTTAAGGTTTGATTCTTCCTTTAGCTACACCATTTTTTTGTGGATTATATGGAACAATATGTTGTATTTGAATTCCATTCTCAGTGCAAAAGTTGATGAATTTGTTGTTAACATATTCGCTGCCATTATCAGATCTTAGCTTAAGAATTTGATGTCCATATTGTTTCTCAACAAAGACCTTAAAGGCCAAGAAAATGTTAAATACTTCACTCTTGAGTTTTAAGAAGTATACACAAGTGTGCCTGGAGAAATCATCAATGAAATTTAAGAAAAACTTGTAGCTAGAGAATGAAACAACTGGAAGTGGACCACATAAGTCACTATGCACAAGCTGTAAAGGGGTTGTGGCGTGCCAAGAGGCACATTTTTCAAAACTATCCTGATGATGTTTTCCAAGTACACATCCGAAATAAACACCATCTCTGCAAGATACCATAGGAAGATCTGTCACCATATTTTCTTTACATAGATTTTGAAGGGAGTGATAGTTTAAGTGACCAAATCGCTCATGCAAAAGTTTTCTCACTTCATCATTATGAGCAATAAATACCGAAGGAAGAGTTGGTGATCCAAACTTAGTCTTTTCCATGGGAAATGAAAGCTTCTCTGGTAGTATGGAAGGTGGAAACAAGCACAGAGTAGGCTGGTCCCAACTTAGTAAGAATGGAATAGATAAGGCTAACATCTTCTTTCTTAACCTTAACACCTTCCAAGAGAAGTATAAGGGTCTTGAACTTAGACAAAAAATATTCAATAGAAGAAAAATTATTTGGGTCCAACGTAAGAAACTCATTTTTGAGTTGATGGGCTCTAATGTCATTTTAATTCCAAAAACTTTAGCGATTTGTTTCGTTACTTCATTAGGGGTATCAAGTTCTGTGATATGGAATCTAAGGTCTAGAGAAATAGACATCCCAATCAACCCACTTCCTTCATACTACCTATTTTCCCATTTGGCTACCTTATCTTCATCTTTAGGTTTAGTTTCTTGGCTTGAGGCTATTTTGTAAATACCTTTACCTCTAAGTAAATCCACAATGTAGGACCACCATTGGAAGTAGTTGGTGCTGGAAAGAATAACTTGGTATGGAAATTCCATTTTAATAGAAACTAAAGTTGTATATGTTAAACCTAAGTGTTCCAATGGAAATATCTTGAAAAAATAAGCTGATTAAAAAAAACGGCTCTGAAAACGGCTTCCGAATGAAGAAGTTATGGCTTTTTGAAGAAAGGTTGTTGAAGATGTTGACGAAGTGCGTGAATGTGCAGAAGTGAATGTAAATTCTATATTTAAAAAAATCCCACCCCCCCCCCCCCCTCCCCCCTCCAAACTTAATCTAATTAGCTCACTTTTAAAAAAAAATGATGTAAACCACTTTTATAAATAAGTGAAAGTCACTTTTACAATGGTACTTTATGAGCTACCAACTAAATTGTAACTTAAATAAAAGATAAACAGGTTTTAGAATTATAAGTGACTCACTTTTCATAATGGGTGAGAACAATCTTACGTAAAGTAACTTTAAAACATAAGTTACATGTTCTTTTTGAAAAGGTAACTCAACAGAAAGAAAGACTTGAACCCAAGACCTCTATTCTCATAAAGTAACTTTGGACCAAGTGAGCTACTTTAAAAGGTTAGTAATTTTTGGAGAACAAGAAGGTTTTTTTTTTTTTTTTTTCAATCACTAAAGCTTTGGGGTGCATGCTTACTTGAAAAATATTTTTTTCCCTACAAAACAAAAAACCACACAACCCAACATGGACATGCAAAAAAAACCAAACCTTATGGCTTGAAGTTAGCTTTCACCAGAAACTAAGAATTTTCCTCAATGTTTCTGATTTTTTGAGATCACACTAAGCTGCGACAGAAAAGAGCATATGCATGAGAAAAATTCTTCCTTTTTGTTTCTAATTTGCCGAGATCGCACAGAATCATGTGGCAAAGAGCATACGCAGAAACGAAAGGAACAGATCTGGTAATAAAAAATAGAGACCTAAATAAACCGAAATAAATAGAGAGATCAATAACTAAAACTGCAAATAAAGACTTTATACCTCCAGATCTTAAAAATGATGTAGCTAGGGATACCGGAAACCTTTTCACGTGAAATGAAAGGGGTTCCTCACTGGAACAAATGCTCCTAACACAATAGAGAATTCCTTTGAGGCCGAAAGAAGTTAGAAAAAGAAGTTAGAAACAATAGATCTAGGAAACGACAGTCGGATGCAGTTGCACTAGCTTCATATTTGGATCACCAATGGATGCGACCCTCAAATAGGTCTAATACCATGTAGGAATTTATAGGGTAAGTTCCTCAGATAGAACACCAAAGGACACCGCTCACAAATAGATCACAGATCAATACACCAATATTCTTGACGTGGTTAAAACCCTCAAAGAGGGAAATAGTCCACAGCTTGAGCCAACATGACCACTTCAAGCAATTTATTAATAGAAGAAATAAAATTTACATAAGCTTCTCTCATGAACGGTCACCTTACAAATGACCCTCCATGCCCTTTAAATAGAGATCATGGACCAGTTGGGTGTTAAGCCATGGATCAAGTGTCGGTAATACCGAGGAGGGAATGAATCATCGGATCACTTCATGTCTAGAACATATCGTGACCGTCACATTCTAAGTTACAAATGTACATTGTAAAGAAACACACTTTACCTAACTCTACACTAGACCAAGTTATACTTAACTATTTCCTATGTGTCGGAATATCCTAACAAGAGAGCCCTCTCTGAGGATGGAAGGTCTAGATCCCAGCTTTGAAAGTGGCTTGTCATTACCTCTGCAATTTCCTTTTTCAGCCTAGGAAAAATACAAAGTGCTAACAAAGTCTATGTAGTATTTGGAGCTTATCCTTATCCTTTCAATCGGATGTACTAGTAATCAATGGGAAGTTTCCCATTACCATTTTAAAAAGGGGAAATAGTTGAGATTCAAGGTGTCAAATCATTATCTATAAGATAGCATGCACTCAACACACAAAGGTTATTTGACTATTTATTTGGTTTGGTTCATATGCAATTTTATAATAGGGAATTGTCACATTATTGCTTGAAACCAGTTTAGGTGACAATAGAGCACTAGAAAACATTCCATTTTTATATGAGCTTAGGGATTCAAGGATAATGAATGCTTCAGATATTGATCCACTTATCCATCCAACTAGATAATTGATGCAAGTGTCATCAACCTCTCTTGTATTTGGCTTGACCTCATTTCTAGAGTTAGAACCATAGACTATATTGGACATTATATTTTTGGCACTTTTGCAAAGACACCTATCTTGATTAAATGGTTGAATGAAAACCTCCAGAAGAATGAACATTATTTTTCCATTTTCAAGAGAAAACGAATTGTTAGTTTCAAAGTTGATTTTGGAAGTTAGATACAGGGATAAATTAAACCTATCCTTTTCTATTGTATTCTTAGTTCCTAGTTGATTTTCCAAGGGTATCAATTCTCCTTTAATGTAGTCACATTCATTCCCAAATTTCTCTTTGGATGAGAAGGACAATTACTTGTGATTAGGAGGTTGAATGGAAAACATTTTATTCTTCCTCCCATATGGGTTGCTATCAATATGATATTGATGGTTCTTATCACCAAAAATTGATCATCTAACTATAATTTACTAGATGGATTGAAGTACACCTTGTAGGACCAATTTTACCATAGTAAAATTTCTTTCACTATAAGAAATTATCCTTTTCTATTGTATTCTCAGTTCCTAGTTGATTTTCCAAGGGTATCAATTCTCCTTCAATGTAGTCACACTCATACCCAAATTTCTCTTTGGATGAGAAGGACAATTACTTTTGATTAGGAGGTTGAATGGAAAACATTCTATTATTCCTCCCATATGGGCTACTATCAATATGATATTGATGGTTCTTATCACCAAAAATTGATCATCTAACTATAATTTACTAGATGGATCAAAGTACACCATGTAGGCCCAATTTTACCATAGTAAAATTTCTTTCACTATAAGAAATTACTTAATAAGCCATATTTGTTAAGTCATTTACAGTTAAACCCATGAAAAATAATTAAATAAATCACTATTTATTTAATTTTATTCTATGAATAATTAATTAAGCCATTGTTTAAATAATATTCCTTGTCATATTTGGCCTAGTTATGAGAAATAAGTAGATAAATCATTAATTATCTTATTTTTCTCTAGGAATAATTAATTAATCACTAATTAGTTATTATTCCTTGTCACGTTTGACTAAATCCCGTAGGAATACTTAAATAAAACATTATTTGTTTCTTATTCCTTAACCATATTTCTTGAGATGATAAATAAATCATTTATTTATTTATTATTTCTAAATAAAAGTTTAAATACTTTTCCCTTCAACCAAATATAATAAAATATTCCAAATGGTTAATTCTAGAATTTGGTTAATAATATTTTATTATTTCCCATTATTCAAGAATAATCTAATATTTTGTTATAAATAGAAGGGTTTTAAACTCATTCTTCACTTTTTATCATTTTCATTCTTGCACTCACTATTCTAACTCTAATTATTATCATTGTTGCACACCATTTTTCTTTTCTATTTGAGTTCTCGTTGAGATTAAACATTTTGTTTGCTGGGTTGTACACATTATAGAGGAGAGAGACTCTGCAAAAGAGAAAGAAATTGAGGATAGTCAAGAACACATCCCATAGACAAGGACTGGTAACATTACTTTTTCCCTTCACAGGGGTTGTTTAATAAAATATATTCTTTATATATCTAGTTTCCATTGGATTATTGGAGTTACTTGCGCTTATTTCATTCTACTATTTAACTATTTATATTGCATAGATCAAGGCTTTGGCAAGTTTTGTTTCTATCATTTTCTACAGATCGACATTGTTTAACAGTGATTTTTACTGTTAGAGTTGTTTGTCAACCATAGTCTAAAGTGGTTTCTTTTCATACACATTCGAGACGGCGACTCCACTGCGTTTTTAATTCTAATTTAGAAACATGGTTGACCTTTAGATTTCAGCTTATGGTTTTTCTTTTTCAATCTCTTAATGTTGTTTACCAGCATTCTAACTTCTAACTTCTAACTTCCGTAAGTCAAATTTCTAACTTCCGTAAGTTTTCTGGTTATTTCTGCAAGTCACAGGAACCATCTACAACAGAGATGATAATTTTTTTCGAGACTTGCCGCCTGAGAACTGAGGATTAGAAATCACACTTTTTTGCCCTAGACCTGCAATCTGGAGGTCAAGAATGAACTTTCTAGCCCAAAAAGTGAGATATCCCCACAAAACAGCTCAGTACCTACGATTTTGGGGTTTCTGGGATTTTTTTAAACCTTTTTTTGGGTTTTTCTGAGAGAAGTTTGTTGGGTTTGTTCACCACTATCTTAATCCGCTTATGCCTTGATATACTTTGTTTCACTCATCGAAGTGGAATTTAACACCTTATGGATTCTAGTACGCTTCTATCTTTATATGAGGAGTTTAGCTGAGTAAGAAGTTTGCATTTTTACATAGCTTTAAACCATATTTTCTAGATTTGTACCTTCTTTCTTTAGATGTTCAAAGATAGTTTGTTTCCATCAAAATTTCCCATTTGAACCTTGTTTGGTCATTTTCCTTAGGGTGCCATTGTTTGGCCTAGGTTTCACACCCATCTCCGTATCTTTTGCAACAATTTTTCTCATAGGGTTTTTGTTGTTGCTGCACCACTTTCCAGCAACATAGTGTCATTTGATCCGAGTCACACCTACGCTTAGATCTCTTCGTCTTTTTTGTGTGTTTTCAGTTGATTTCACCACCAACGAAAACAATGTTTTCAAACACAGTTTAGGTGGGGTTTAGATAGTTGATTTGTTGTTTATTTTCTGTTTTTAATTTCAATTTATTTAAATTATTTCAATAGTATTTTTCTTTTTCTTTTTTCAAACATTATTTGGGCTTAATTAATAAACACCCTTGCACACACACGCACACCTTAAGCGAAGGGTGCTTGGTTTACACTGCCAAGAGAAGACTAACCTAATTAATTTACCTCCCCACACAGTGAAAAAGACATTTTGTTTATCTCTCTTCACCATTTTCACGTTACTTGTGTCTTACAATCATTGCATCACCAAGGCGTTTGTCGCAGGGAATCTTAGGTCTTCATCCCTAGTTTTCGCTTGCGCATATTACTCCTCCCCATAGGGTTTGAGTTCATCCTCTCCCAAGTCCCCATACTGACTCTTCTTCTAGCTCATTTAATTCCTCATCTGATTCTGAGCCCCCTTCATTGCATATTTTCATCATCTCAAGATCCACTCTAGGTGCAGGAAACCAACTTGGTGTTGGATTTGGTTCTACCCTAGTAGTCACATCTGGCAGAATTGTTACAGTAACCGTTCTAGCAGCCCCATTTTCTTCACCATATACTCAACAGAGTTATGGATATTTGCATGGGGGCCCCAGTTCCTCCAACACTTATCCCCCTCCTGCGAGCAACACATATTCATGACAAAGCACATGATATGCAATCACCCAACCACATTAGTAGATGTCAAGGCCACCTAGTGCTCAAAATTTTTATTAGACTATTGCCCCTTCACCATCCTACACCTATGCATTGTCAAGCATTCCAGCCCTTCAAGCATTAACACTGCAACCTCCCAAGCATCTTCAACCCCAGTAGCGACCACCCCCTCAAGGTCAAGTGTGTGCACAACAAAGTGCGACCAATCCCAAAAATTTAAAGAAAAAGAATAAGGGGACGGGTAACAAGGGTAACCAAGGTAAAGAATCCTAGGGAACCAGCCTAACACTAACAACCAACAACAAGGCGACCAACCCAAGAAGAACAAGGCTATTCGTATGAAAATGTCTTGTGCATGTTGTGGTGTACATGGGAATTATACTCATGAGTGTCCCCTCTTACCCTAGATGCAACAAATGTGGGAAGCCCAGGAAGATTCTAGAGTTCAAACACCTATGCAATAATTGCCTTAGAATATTTTGCCATCTCAACAGACCATGCTCACAAATCCTTTCCCTCAGCAAGGATTTGTTACTGCCCAACCCCAACAAGTTCAAGTAGTCCACCCTCCCCAACCTTCTCGTCATGGTGACTACCAGATATTCATGATGAATTCTGATGAGGAAAATACCTCCAATATCAACTTACAAACTCGGTCGTGTCAATATGACATGTCATTACCTTCGTTTGCAACTGAGACCAAAACCAAAGCATCTACTGAGCCTCTTATGAAACCAAATAGCCCATTAAAGATCCCTCAGCCTAAAGTTGAGTCAATTCCTAAGATCCCCAAAGGACCATTAAGCTGTAACAAAGCCTCTAACCGAGCTGCCCATCCATACAATATAGTAGACAAATTGGCACAATCACTTGTTGTCATGTTGATGCTGGAGGTTCTCCAATCATGCCCATCTCAAGAGAAAGCTCTACTAACTTCTTTGGGCACAGTAGATCCTTTAGATCATCGTTTGATTGTGTTTATTGTTGATATGTCAGAACATCCTCCATTACCTCCATCCATTACTTTCCAGATACTAGTCCGAGTCTGCAATGCCATCATCTCCTGATGTATTATTGATGAAGGTGCATCCACCTGTGTGATGTCCGCTACCATTTGGAAGAAACTCAAGTTACCTGAAATGTCCCCATCCACCATCACTTTGCATGCTTGGGATGGTCATCTCTCCCAACCTCTCGGCATGTATCGCAATTGTCTAGTGACTCTTGTAGGAAAGACTATTCATGTAGACATTGAGGTTATTGATACCCCTCTATATTAAAACATTATATTAGGTTGTAGCTACACATACTACACATCAGCCGTCGCGTCTCTGGTTTTCTCTAAGATGTGCTTCCCCCATGAATGGAAGATCATCACTATCAATCAATTGACATCTTATGAGTTGTCATCCTTAAACTCCCCTGAGTCCATTATCTCATCGATGTCCAACAAGCAGTCTACCACCCCTCTCACCGATGTTTCGCCTGGAGTCTACAAAGTTTCCACCTTACTGGGTGCTTTCCCCGGTCGTCCCCCTCCCATCTCTGATACTAGC
This sequence comes from Pinus tabuliformis, assembly GCA_031772625.1. NCBI lineage: Eukaryota > Viridiplantae > Streptophyta > Pinopsida > Pinales > Pinaceae > Pinus > Pinus tabuliformis. The sequence goes on along the minus strand of CM062806.1, from coordinate 285,059,357 downwards.
TCTTTGAGTATTTTCATGTTAGAAGCATCATGGGATCCTTAAAAGAAGTCTGGTACTTCTAGACAACAGTCAGCTCCTCAACACCCTATTGTTACCATCTCAACTGAACCATACAGATCCAGCCTCTAAGGACCTCCTCCATTTGTGGGTGCCTCTCCTTTCTTCCCACCATGAACTATTCCTCTAGGTCTTAACTCTCCAAGAGTGGTTCCATTGAGACATTACCCTACATGATAGATACCTTTTTTGGTTTCCTCCTCCTAGAACCTTTTCTGTCCCTGTCATGGCTTTATTGACTCTCCCTAATATGACTCTGGGGATCCTAGTTTGGTACATTGATCCTCGAGCGAAAAATCCGCCTGGTCAACTCAAACCATATCATGCTTTGACCCTAGTTCAACCAGTCCCTACGACCCATGGCGCTGCTTTAGTTCCACCACAACCTCAACACAAACCCACTCTTGTTGAGAAATCATCTAGACAGGGGGGAAAAAACAAGAGGAAGGAACCTAAGTAAAAGGCTCTCAAAGCTCCTCCAGCCCCCAAAGCTCTAAAGGTGATACCTCCATGCACTTTGTGTGAGGTTTTTGGGCATGCCACCAATAATTGTCCTAAACTTCCTCATCTCAAACCTTTGGTTGATGAAATGTTTCCTGAGTCTAATATCCACCAGGTCCAAGTTACCTTACTAGATTCAGCCAAATGACTTTAAACATTACACAAAAATCACCCTTTTTCTTTATCTAATCATTATGGTCATTATTCCCATTGTTTCCCTTGTCTCGATGAATTTCCTGATTGCCTCTAAGTAATTTGTGACTTCGAGGTGACTCGTAGTGGATCATTTACTCCTCTACCTATGCATTCTAGTACCACTAGTACACCAGAACAGTGGGATTCTAGTCTCACCATCGTCATCCCTCCCTCGATGTCAAGATGACCGCCTCCATAGTCCATATTCTTTACCTGTCATCATCCTTGAGTTCCTCGCAGGAAAACCTTCCTAAGGTTTCTATGAGTGCTTCTATCAAACATCCTTCATTGGAAACCCACGTATCAACATCGGTAGATTTTCCATCTACTAGCTCGTCATCTACCTTTCTAGATGAAGCATATGTGAATCGTCTTTCTCAGTATGATGCACCAGGTCCCACTGTCACATTATGTAGTTAGTCTTCCTCCCATCTGCCCATGTTCCATTTTGATGAGGATATCATGGAAGCTCTATCTACCCCTGATTACCCTTGCACTTAGGCAAGGGGGCATATATTCTAGAGGATTTTCAAGGCCAGCTCCTTCCTAATCCTTGCAATGCACTCTACCTTAATAATTTTCACCCATAGCATATCCCATTGATTTGAGTGTATTTATTTCTCTCATGAATTTAGGTAGGTTGCATCATATCATTTGTTGTCTTTTTCACCTTTCAGATGGATCCATCATCTATAATATACATTGGTTATGTTGACAATGCGAGTCTTTAGGTCCACACCGAGCCTATCGTGTGTGGCAGCATCATTGAGTTACCCTTGTTCAGAGCATCTGCTATGAGTCAGGCTTGCATCCATGGAGTCTATTTCACATCCCATTATATCATGTCATAGCATTCCATCCATATTTGCATACCATTCATCATGTGTTGCCCATTTTTGCGTTTAGTCATACTGTCCACCATCTGCTCCGGAGTTGAGATAGTAGCTGCCAGGTCAACCATGCACTTTATGCTCCATACTACAGAAAAATGGTGCTAAGGGATCTCATGCTACAATTCATTTTTCCAAACCCTTAGTTATTTGTAGCACAAGATTTTTTCACCAATTTATGTTAATCCTATAGCACAAGTAAGAATTCAAATGGTGTCCATTCAATGCAATTCATGGGTTATCTAATACCCAAAAAGAATGAAGATTACAACCCTCAACAATAGTGTTATTTCAAAAAATTTGTTACAAGTTTTTCAATGAATGATTTTCTTGCCTTTCCAAGTCTGGTTCTATCACGGGAAAGGGTTAAACCTTTTCACATTGATTTCTATTCAAATATAGTTTGATGGTTGGTTGTTTAGGCTCTTTAGTTTTTCAAATTTTTAGATTTTAAATTATTAATGTTAAATTTGTAAAGCTTAGAGCTCTAAGATAGCCTTATTAATTAAAAATATTTTATATTGTGAAATCCATCAATTTTATCCACAAAAAATTATATTTAATAGGTATCCACATAATAACAATTGGATTTGAAGGTGTAAACCACATTAACCTTACAATATATTTTGCATAATCGTTTTTGGCAGAGTGTCAAAATTGGTTAGATTATGTATACATTGTGCATAAACTTTCTCAAATATATATAATGTGTGGAAAGGGTAAGCACTCAAACATACCTCCATATTTATTAGACACCCAATTATTACTCATGGTATTGGAGGTTCCTATATGGCTCTTACTTCTATATCCTACATGCATCTTAACTCTTTTATAGTGACTAGGTTGCCTAGATAACTTTAAGGCCATTGACATTTGTTGTCTAATGTAAGTAGACTTAGGCTTCTTACATCAAATATTTAGATTGATATGAAGCTGGAACTACTATAGAGAAATTTTCACAAAAATCGTCCTAAGAACTATAAAATAATCCTTTAAAAGATAAGATTTTTATTAGATTTTTAAAGTACCTTCAGGTGTAGTTTTACTTTATTCCAAACCAAATTGCACATTTAGTCTAATTTAATCTACTCTAACTTATGAGACAACACAAAACACCCTTAAAGTTATTTGGATTCAATAACCAAGATTTTTCTAAATGTATTGAGCTAATTAAGAATAATTAGACTTTTATCTAATAAGGAGATTATCTAAACAAAGGTTATGGAAAATCCATACCTAGCTTCATATATATGCAAGAATTATGCAGATTGCAAATGTACTTTATTTCATTCTAATTAAGATGCAAAAAATATTAGTCATATACTTGAAGCCCTGTACAACATTTAATCTTCAATATTGAAAAATAACCTTTCCATTTATACTCGTATAAATATCTACATTAGATAGAAAAACCTATGCATCAAAGTTATTTTTAGTTCTCATATTATGTGTGCAAATCCCTAGCAAAAAGTCTTGAGCTTCTGAATTATGATAAAATAGAAACAATAAATGTTTTTGCTTATAGGCTCATTATTCAATATGAGATCATATACAACAGTAAACCTTACATAAATAAAAATAAACAAGCCAAAAAAAGAAGAAATTTATAGACCCCAATCTCTTTACAATACCTTGGGAGTTGGGTCTACCTAATAACCTCCTCTATTTGGCTCTAGAATGTAAGAGGGTGTATTAAAAGTGGCATAAAATATCATATGTTTAACACTTGAACATAATGGGCTCTATCACAAAAGGGATGCATGTTAAATTCCAACCCATTATTCTGATTTCTCCACTTTGTATTGTACTCCTTTTAATACCATGGTTCCTAGTATCCATCTTGAGATTTATAAACTTTCTTACAACACTTGATGTCCAAGAATATTGTAAATCAATTTTTTCATTCTTATACTTCTTGTATTACTTGTGATATTACCTTCACACCAATTTATCTAAGATGATAACTGCAATTCTACTTTATGTTTTAAGTTAAAAGTAATTAAGAGCATCTATTGTCTGAAATTTTATTTGAAGAAGAATTGTTTCATGGCTTGATGGCCACGCAATTGTTTGTATTATGGAAATGTCCCTCCTCATATATTTATAAAATATATAAGTAATCTTGCATCTCCATAAAGCTTCGAAATGAACAATGATGTTTTGCATGGTAACAAAATTGGGAAGTGAAAAACTTAGAACTAAAACCAATTTGCGTTGGATGATGCGAAGACAAGGCATACATGGAGGTTCATGAAAAATATTTAAATTAAAATATCCAAATGACCTACAAAATAATGGACATAAACTCTAGATTTTCAAAAATCATCCAAGAAGGGATTTTCCTATTGATTTTAGAAGCATGGTAAGTACTCCAAGCCCTAAGGTTCGGGGTTTGGAGTTTGAAGCACCACAAAAGGGCTTTGTGGGCTTGGAACCCAAGGTGTGGATTTTTCACCCAAGATTTTGGGTGTGAAACTATGAGGATATTTTGAGATGTGATTATTTGAGATGATATAGGACCCTGAGAGAAGAAATAGGCAATGAAAATCGCTCAAATTTGATGCGTCTATGATGATATATAAATTTTTATTTGTAGCTGGTGGGTTTTGTGGCATGCATGTCATTTAGGGTTGAGGTTAGTGTGTTCCCAATACATGTTTTGATGAAGCCCTTTTATAGGATATAAATACAAGGTGAGTTGGAGTCATTTTTCCACATCCAAAGAGCATCTATCTCATAGAAATCACATCTGAGGTAGCCACAACCAGAGGAAGAATGCTTGACGTGGAGGAAGGGATTATTTTTTTGCATCTTATATTTTTCTTTAAAGTCTGAGTTAGTAGGAGAGGCATCCACAACCTTTAAGGGAATTTTGAGTGGGCTTTTGACACATTTTTGGTGGTACATCTCTCTTGGATGTAGGTCGCAGCTCTTCCTGTAGGTTTTAGGTAGGTCGCAAGACTTTACTATTTGGAATAAGATTTCAAAATGTTGTTTGTGGGTACAAGTAGGTCATATGCCTAGTATCTTTGGAGCTGGTAATGTGTGAAGCATGTTTGAGGGATTGAAATAGCCTAGAACAACATTTGAAAGTAGGAATATTGGTTTGGAGGAAGGTCATACTATAGAAAGAGGAATAGGAGGTAGAAATAAGGTTGTAGCAGCTTACCAACAATCCCTAACCAAAGCACCATACTTGCATCAGTGACATAAAACCTTATGTATTCTAGGTATGTGATGTATATTGATGCATTTATGTTGATAATGGATTCTAGTGGATGAGGTCCTAGTTTGGACATGGTATTGGACACTCATGGTTTATTAGAGGGTAGTGTGAGAGTAGACCAAGGGGAACCTAGTGCAACACATTATTGGACTAAGGTGGGATGGGCCTCAAAATTAGATACAATTTAAGGCCCATCTAACTATCCTTCAGTACATTTAACCTCTCTCTTTACATTTGATGACATGTTTTTTAGCTATAATGCATTCACTAGGAAGGTTTGGAGATAATTATATATTATGTGCCTAATATTATTTACTTTTGCAGGATATTGAGTAAATTATGAATGATAGAATATAGGGAGTTAATCCCTACAACAGGATGAACTGATATTGGATAATAAATGAAAAATATATTATGAAATTATTGAATAGATGTTAGAGATCCAGTGATTGAGAAAATCCGGGAATGCACTCCTTGTCATTTAATGTAGATTCCTACTGTTGGGAACCAGATTCACTTTTTCAGGGATTTTGGAGGGGAAAGCTTCCTCCTTTAAAGAAGGATGATTCCCCATCAATTTGTATAATTACGATTTCGAATTTTTCTCTAGGGGCATGTATTTCTTAGTCTTTTTGTGAAGGAAAATTGTTATTTCATAGCTCTACTTCCATTTCTAGAAGGGATGTACTTGGATTGATTAAAATAATAAAATTTGGTGTAATTTTCAACTTATAGAGCTTGGTTTCCCTCACAAGACTCTAAGTGTCCTTGGGCTTGGCCATCCCAAGAGCGTCAAATCCATGTTGTACAATTATTTATCTTCTTTTCACTTCTTATTCACTTGCATTTCTTCTTGTTGCATTTCCTATTTATGCACTTCATATTCATGTTTCATTTTCAATATGTTGGATTTGTTAAATGATTGAAATAAGTGTTTTAACAGGTCATTTATATAGTTACAATTTTTATTCATCCTCATATACCCTTTTCAAATTCATATTCATCATCGAGCTACTTGGATTGGTTTACTAGTTCAGAATTCTAGAATTTCTTGAAGTATCCTATAGCAAAATAGTAGTGATTTTCCGCTACATTTTAGGACATGTTAATGAGATTCTTTCGAGATTATTCCACTTGTATTGAATCTTAAAAAATCCAAATTAATAACAAATTTTACCCCACTACATTTTCACTTGATTTTCTTAGGCATTTGGGTACTTAGATTAGCTCACTAGTTCATTGCTCTAAAATTTCTAGTTTTTAGTAGTACTTTTCTGTTGCATTTTCGCACATGTTAATGAAGGGACTTTGAGTTGATTCCACTTGTATTGAGTCCTAAAATAATTCTAATTAATAAAAAAATTTAACCCATAGCATTTGCACTTGGTCAGGTTAGGCATTTGGTAGGTTAACTAGCTCATTAATTCCAAAATGTTTAATTTTTAGAATAGTAATTTTCTCCTAATTTTTAGCACATGTTAGCAGGGGTATTTTTTATTAATTACATTTGGATTGGAGTCCTATGAAATACCACTTAATACTTTTTTTTACCCCATCACATTTTCATTTGATTTGTTTAGGAATTTGGCAAGTTAACTTGGAAATAGCAATCCTGTAGAGATCATGTAGTAGTTTGTTTCCGAGATCTTACTTGCCAAAATTCTCTCCAAATTCATGGTAGAAATAGATTTATAGCATATGAATGCTACAAGGCTATTTTAGTTGAGCTAAGGCTTGGTTAGGTTTCCATTTATCTGTTACATTTCTTTCTTCTTGAATGTTTATATATGCAATTAGTCTAGATTTCCATTCCGCAATTTACTTTATGCAAAATGTTATTTCCTTCTTGCAAGAGTAATATAGGACTTTCCTTTCTTGCAAAATAGAATATATTTCCTTTAATTCCATTTCCTTTCAACCAATATAGAATAGATTTTCTTAGTTGTCATTTAAATTTTTAGATTTCCTTTATGCCATATACTTTCCAACAAAAGCAGAATAGGTTTGCTTATTGTTATTTACCATTTGCAACTTAGGAATGAAGGTTTACCTAGATATTTACTCATTTGAAGTTGTTTCATTGTATCCTTTCAATTGTGTCAAAGGGAGTCAGTGTTGGGCTCCAAGTTTGTATCCTAGAATCTTCAACATTTAATTTTTAACCATGGATTCGTAAACTTTAAGACGTAGCATAGTAAATGCCAAAATTAATCTTGTCAAATTATTAAGAGAAACCTATTCCTTCATAAATTAATCAAAGTAAAATATTGAAATTTTTAATTTAGAATTCCTGTACTCACTTTCATGGAAACACCAAGATCCTTCTGGGTGGTGGCCTCTTTACTCACCATTACTCTTATGAACTGAGATCCAAATTAAACTTAGGTTTCAAGGATATTTCAAACAAGCACTCAGGAAAACCACACAATTCATTAAATGATTCATATACTGAATAAATCAATTTGTCTCGTTCCTGTACTTAACACACCATGCACAATGGCTTACTTTACCATTCACTTCCTATTATGTGTGATAAAGATATTACTGTTCTAATGTGCTTCAAATCACTCATGATACTTGAAAATAGAAATGAAGGCGTGATGCTTTCCCTTTGTGACTCTTTGACTACCCTCATGACTTTTCAACTTCCTATAATTTTTCAACTAACATGACTCTCTATATTCATGTGTGTCCTTTGGAATCCCACTTTACAATGAATACAATATACATGTTCCACAATGATGATGTGGCATATGTCAGCTCAGGACAAGAGATGACATGGCACTGCTGATATGAACTGGTTGAGTGATAAGGAAATGTCAAGCCACTACTGCTATTGCGAATGATGTCTACTTGAGAATACTCTTTTCTTCCACCTATTGATGGCTTGGTGGTAGGAATCTTTAATGATATAAAGTCTTGGGTTGTGGTCACAATTTGGTGTCCCTTTTCTTTTGCTTGATAGATCAACTTTCATGCTTAGCTACAATAATGTCATTTACATGCCTTCCACCTTCATCATCCCGCAAATTTATTGTATCTAAAATTCACTCATGAAGAGACAACATCAGCCAGAAAACCTCCAAACCTAATAGGGTGCATTCAAATTCAAAGAATGAGCTAGAATTGAGTTGCAGGTCAGAGATGGAAGCTTAGTGACTGTGCATTGTACAGTCCCAGTAGCCAGGGTTGAGGCTTGAGGCTTGGAACTATGCAATGCGTAGTTCAGGGTGGTCTGAGAGATTGTCTTCTGCGTAGTATTGGAGATGAGGGCTAACAGAATTTTGTGTGGTACTGGGATACATTGGGTTAGGATGGGGGGAGGGCCACTAAAGGAAGCTTCTGCAAAGTTGTAGAAGGGAAAGCTCATTGATAAGATTTCACAGTTTTTGAAGGGAAGACTGGACTAGGGCTCATGAATTACGCAATGCAACAATCCTCGAGAACAGGAACTACACATTGCGCAGATCCATGGGTCAAGGTCAACACATGCTTACTGGAACTATGCAATTCATAGTTCAGGTGGGTTGGGTGAAGCCAAGTTAAAGGGCTGGGGAGCATCTTCGGAAAAGGCTATGTTATACCAGTGAAATTGGTAGGTGAATTGATGGATATTAGACTATGTCCTAACACTTAGAATACCTAGCGACTCAACAACATTGATCACCCATGACACATGAACAACACTTTCACTTTTCCGTTTCATGACTAATTACAACAAGTCTGACACCTAAAATGGACTCTATGACGACCATGACGACACTTGTGTAACATCACTAAAGCTTTGTGAATGAGTGTGAAAGGTGTTTACATGGTTAGGAAAAATCATAAACATAAAGATGAGCCCTTGAAACCACCAAAATGATCTTATGCATAACGTGCTACAACCAACAAGAAAAAAGACAACATCTTTCCTCTCTTGCAAAAGGGAGCGAAACACTTAGTGAAAAAACATGGAATGACTTTAAGTGTTTGCGACCATTCCTATCATTGAAGACATAATAATATGACAATGATAATTTTTCCTTCATACTACATTAAGTGGTGCATTTCAACTTCATGAAAGATGTGCTTTTTTTTTCGTACTTACCCTGCAAAGCATTATGAATCAGAGTGATTCTTCATGTAGTCCTGATTTCCAATCTTCTATCATATAATAAGGTTCCTTGGTATTATTACCTGATTATCATATTTTCTAATCATCTCCTTAAATGTTATCTAGCATTTCTCCCTTCATCATATCCTTCTTCATGATCTTTCCATATTGTAAGAGAGTACCTACATATGCAACTTAGTCATGATGAGAAGAAATCAGTATGAAAACCCGTAGCCTAAGGTAGAACACTTGGATTCATGAATTGGGTCGTGACTAAGTGATAGGTTAGGGGATAAGTCCCATTGAATGGGAAATTGTGCAATTCAAGTGTCCAAAGATCAAGCTTGATTACTAAGACTGCGTAGTGCGCAGCTCAGGCTAGACTGAGGAAAATTTCTGCACAGTCCTCACCGAGGGAAAAATTTGCACAGTACCCACTGAGAGACAGAATTGCACTATTCAAGCAGGTAGTGGTTGTTGTGGGATGGGTCCGTAGGAGGAAAAAAAATTCAGTTTGAATAGGCAAGGGGAACTAGGAAGCTAAGAGGCTTGAGGGACATGATTGCACAGTTTTTGGAGGCAGTGAGCTCCGGCTGAGGAAAGGACAGTAGAGGAAGAATATGTGTAGTTTTGGAGGCAAAGGGAGGCTAGGCATTATTCAGTTCTAGCAAGAAATAGAAAATATTGAAGGTTATATATGCGAAGTGCGCAGTTTAGGAAGGCTGGATGAGGCTAGGTTGCTAGGAATCCTGCAAAATTGGGCTAAGTTTGGGATCAATGGAACCGATGTGAGTAGTGATAGAAATTGACTTTCACCAAAACTTGTACACTTAATGATACGACATAGATCATCCTGAACATATGAAATGAAAAACAATTCCCTCAATTCAACAAACTTTGTGCTAACTTATGACAAGTGTGGCTCCGATGATAGAATTTGTGAGGATAATGACCACACTTGTGTAATAGTGTGTGAAAATTTGGAAATGAGTGTGAAACATGTATACATGATGAGGACAACTCATTTCCACTCATTGTGAGCGACTTGTTAGGGTCCTCAAATTTATAGGATCAATTGATTCTTATCTATTGATTTTTATATGAGATAATGTAAATAATGTTTCATTTTGAAAACTATTTCCAAGAAAAAGAAAAATAGCAAAAAAGAAAAAAGAAAAAGAAAAGAAAAGAAAGAGGATACAAAAGAAAATATATATATGTGAGAAAAAAGGAAAGAAATAAAAATATGAAAAAAATGAAAATACCCCCCAATAAGTGAGAAAATTCAAATGACGGAGAGAGAGAGAGTAGTTTTTGGACGGATTGTTTTGTATTCATAGGCGGGAGTGCAGAGAGTTCTAGGGTTTAACTAAGCGAGTGACATATGGCAACAGGCTCCCATGGAGGCATAGAGAGGAGGGAGCTCCACTCTCTTCTACAATAATATCGTTGCAAACAGAGGAAGAGGAGGGAAAAAGAGAAAACCTCCACAACCCTTGGAGGTCAAGACAAAAAACACCAAAACTCAGAAGGTGGAAGGCAACAAAACCCATGTAGATCAAGGGGCCCATGAAGAAGATCGTCAGGAGGAGAAAGAGGAAGACAGAGGTCAGGGAACAAAGAATAGAGCCAAGATGGGGCCCTGTAAATCCAAGACCATAACTAAACCTCGGGTTATTCTGAATGATCCAGCTCTGCAAGTGCATGGGGATCACATGGCAAACTATGCCATCATATGCAAATTTATGGGAATCTAGCCATCAGAGAAAGCATTGTACACTTGGATAAAATAAAACTGGAAACCAAAGGGGGAGTTAAATATACATCTTGGATCCAAAGGTTTTTTTATTGTGGTGTTTAAGAACATGGAAGACAGACACAGGATTTTTGAAGGAGGTCCATACTTCTTTGCAGCTATTGGTCTCTATATGCGGCCACAAACGATGAACTTCATGCCAGAATGAGAAACCTTCACTTCGGTAATGGTATGGATTAGACTATACTCCTTACCTTTAGATTACTGGATGCCAGAGTTTTTAAAAGCTATAGGCAATAAATTAGCTCATTTCTTAAAATTTTCAAAGGCAACTCTACATGGAAAATATACATCCTATGCCCGTATATGTGTGGGATGGACCTATCAGGAGCCCATCCAGATGAGGTCATTCTAGAAGTATATGATGAGGAATGGGTTCAAAAAGTTGACTATGAACATATCCTGTTCAGATGTCACAAATGTCATGAGCATGGGCACCTATCCAGAGACTATCCTCTTAATAGAAGGGAGGAAAACCTAAATACCAGCAAAGGCAAAGACCAAACAAGTTTCACCAAAGTAGGAGGAAAAGGAAAAGGAGGGGGAAGGAAGACACAAAAGAACCCTATTGTGAATGGTAACAAAACAAAAAGTTACAATAGTTTTGAGATCTTAGGAGAAAAATAAGCAGAAGGAGGGGATTAGGAGAGTACAAAGAATCAGACAACAAGGGGGAAAGGAAAAGAAACCAGCATGGGGTTCACTCAAGAATAGAATGAACATACGACAGACCCTTTGAGTAACATGGAAATAGAAAAAGACCAGGAAATGACCCAAAGTGAAAGTGGTACAAAGGATCAAGACTTACAGGAGATCTTGGAAAGGGAGAACCTAGAGCTGAAAAAGTTTCTAGAACAAGGAGGAAACCTGGGAATAAACCCCGTCCCTCAGGAAGATGTGGACAAGGTCCAACAAATATTCCTTAACAAGTGACATCAAACAGATGCAGGAGTCAAAAGAGGACATGACAACCAAGAAAAAAAGGGACTTCCTCAATAGGATTAATAACAGGAAAACTAACAAAGACTCCAGGCAAGAGGAGGGGAAGAAAAAGACAGAAATAACTACTACTGGAGTGTGGAAAACTCATGATTGACTCAGGCAGGATGAAATACCTTTCCAGTTACTCCTTTAAAACCCCACCTCAATGAAAATCACAACCTGGAACATTAGAGGACTAGGGAGCAGAAGAAAACAAAGGAATCTAAGTAAAAGGATCAGAGAGGAAAAACCTGACATAGTATTCATACAGGAAACAAAATGCTCAGTGGAGAGGATCCATGAAAAACATAGCAAATGGTTAAATAGATATGAATACCTTGAAGTTAAGGCAAATAAATCTGCTGGTGGCATTCTCACTCTATGGGATCGACAGAAATTTGGTATGATAGATGTGGAGGCATTCGGACATCACCTTTCTCTGATTTTTCAACTGGTGGGTGACAGACAATGTTACATGATCACCAATGTCTATGGTCCATAGCCAATGGAGGACAAACTTCGACTCCTCACAACACTAGAGGATATGAAGAAGAGATACCCAGCTCTACCCTGGATTCTTGGAGGTGATTTTAACATAACAAAATCACTCCTAGAGAAGAAAGGAGGAACTATAACACTCAGTAGATACTCAGTTGCCTTCCAAAACTTCATCACCAATATGAAATTGGTTGATATGGAAATAAGGAATGGAATCTTCACTTGGAATAACAAAAGAGGGGGCCCTACCCAAGTAGCCGCAAAGTTGGATAGATTTATTGTTTCAAAGGAACTTCTTCTCAGGGGAAGCAACATTACTACACTCATTCTACCTTTTGAGGGTTAAGATCACCAGCCTATCCAATTGGAAGCTTCTCTTTTTGGTAAGCCAAGGAACACCCCCTTTAGGTTTGAGAACGCTTGGCTCACACTTTAGATTTCCTCAAAATCATTGAAAAATGGTGGAAGGAAGAGCTCCACCTTCATGGTACAAAGATGTTCCTTCTACACTACCGACTCAAACACATTAAAGGTAGACCCAAAGAGTGGAATAAAAAGGAATTTGGTAACATATTCAAAGCTAAACGAGATGTGGAAAATAAACTAAAGGAAATAAACCAGATTCTTATCACAGAAGGATCTACAAATGAAAGGAAAGAGATGGCAGAGTCACTCTAGCAGGAGTGGGACAACAAATGTCTTCAAGAGGAAATATTTTGGAGGTAGAAATCTAGAGTAAAATGGATTAAAGAATGGGAGAGAAACACCAAATTCTTTCACAGATCCACCGTAGCTCACAGAAACAACAATAGAATTGTGAAACTTAAAGATCAGCATGGAATAGAGAGAAACACTCATGAAGAGATGGAGAAGGTTCTACTCCAGCATTTTCAGAAAATTGTTGAGAAAACCTCAGAAGATAGATACCTGTTTACGAAAAGATTTACTCAGTACATTCCTAAATTGGTTACCAGAGAAGATAATTACAGTCTCAACAGACAGGTAACAGAGGAAGAAATTGAGGAAGTCGTGAAAGAGATGAAAAATGGGAAAGCACAAGGCCCGGATGGCTTTAATGTGGACTTTTTCAAAGCTTGTTGGAGGATAGTGAAACAAGACATCCTGGAGGTTGTGGAAGCCTGTTGAAGATTTAAGACAGTCTTAAAGGCGCTCAATGAATCTTTCATAGCCTTAATCCCCAAACAGGAAAAGGCCACCTCTCCAGACAGATTTAGACCTATAGCATTATGCAATGTGATATACAAAATTATATCCAAAGTCATTGCCAACAGTCTCAAACCACTCCTCCAAACCCTAGCATTAGAAGAGAAAATGGGTTATGTGGAAGGAAGACAAATTCTAGATAATATAATTCAAGCAATGAAATGGTTCATTCACTCATTACTAACAAACAAGAAGGAATGATAATGCAGCTTGACATAGCAAAGGCCTATGAAAAACTTAGCTGGTCATACATAAGAGCAATATTAAAAGCCTACAAATTTGATTACAATTGGATTAAATGGGTTATGGCACTAGTTACCACCGCCAGCTGTTCAATTCTTCTCAATGTCTATCCTTCCAAAACCTTCAAGCCTTCTAAAGGGCTCAAGCAAGGAGATCCTCTTTCACCTTTCCTTTTCATTCTAATGATGGAAGAGTTAGGGAGAGCAATCAGAGCTGCTAAGGTAGAAGGGAGAATTCAGGGTCTGAGACTCACTCAAGGTGGGGACACGGCGACACATCAGAAATTTGTTGATGATACTATGCTTTAAGGCACACCCACTGTCAACGAAGCCAAAGCATTCAAACAGATTTTGAGTGAGTTTGCTAGGGCAGCAGGCACATAGTTAAGTCTTACTAAATCAAATATTTTCTTTTTCAATATGGATATTTCAATACAAAGAAATCTTTCCAGAATTTTGGGCTTTCAAAGGGAGTCACCGCTTGCGAAGTACCTGGGAGTTCCTCTCACTGACAAACTGCTACACAAGGATATTTGGGAGTCTGTTCTCAATAAGAGAAAAGATAAGATTAGCAAATGGACAAACATAGCACTAAATCTAGTAGGTAAATTTATTCTCACTAAGGATATCCTCCAAAATGTCCCTATCTATATGCTATCTGCCATTCCAGCACCAACTGGTGTAATTACTAATATAAGAAACATTCAAAGAGACATTCTCTGGGGAAAAGGTCAAGAAAAGAAGAAATGGGCCCTTGTGGCATGGGACTGAGTATGCAAACCTATGTCCCATGGTGGTTGGGGTCTTCATGACCCAGGAATTCCTAACAAAGTTCTTGGTGCCAAAATCTGGTGGAGATGGCTAAAAGAAATACAAGCCCCCTGGGCAAAACTTTGGAAGAAAAAATATGCTAGAGAATGGCAGGAGAAGAATCTAATCAAAATGACAGGACAAGTGAAAGGTTCTGCAATTTGGAATAGGGCATGGGAGAACAGGGCCCTATTCCAAAATCACAATTTCTGGGAGATCAGAAATGGTAACCTGGCTTGGTTCTGGGAGGATAATTGGCAGCAGGAGGACAATCTTCAAAGTGAAGAATTAGCAGACATTCACACTAATACCATCAAAAAAGGATTAAGGTGGGTAAGTGGCTATTGAGACCAATCAAGGAACAATGAGAAATGGAGAACATGGAAACGTCCTGATTACAGTGGAATGGACATGCTACATATTCAAGTTATAGCCCTTAAAGGTCTTTTAGACAAGAGACAAACCTTGAACTGAAACTTGAATGATCAACTAAGATGGGGAAAGAACAAGGCAAGTCTCTTCAACCTTAAGGAAGCCAAAAGGATATATTCAGGAATTAACCTTCCAAACACTGATAAGACATGGAAAGAAATCTGGGAAAATCATCATTGGATGAAAGTCAAACTGTTCAAGTGGCTGGTTCAACAGGGCGAGATTCTAACATGGGATAACCTAAGAAAAAGAGGCTTGGTTGGTCCCTCAAGATGTCACTTATGTAGACAACAGGAAGAAACTACAAATCACCTCCTGAATAGATGCACTTTCACAACAATACTTTGGAATTGGGTTGGAGAAGTCTTCGAGCAGACAGACAGAAATATAAATGACATCATTACTGCTTTAAATAATTGGCGGAAAAAAAATTTGGATAATGAGATCATTAACTCCACCTGGATGTTGACCCTAGGATTCATAATCTGGAATGTCTAGAAGGAGCGCAACAACAGGATTTTCAAGGAGAAAGCGAGTCCGGTGAGTAGCATCCTTAAGCTAATCCTTAAACAAGTCAAAGAGACTGTTCATATACTGGGAGGTGGTGCTACTGGAAAACCCCTCGGACAAAGAGAGGCCAAAATATTGGAGAAGTTAGAGCTGAAGGTTCATCCACCTCTGGGCTCTATGCAAATCAACAAGAATACCTTAGCAGAAAATTCTTCATGTCAACCCCCTTCTCATTTCTTTTTACAATGTAACATAGATGGGGCATCAAAAGGGAATCCGAGACAAGCAGGATATGGAGGGGTCTTGAGAGAGGAAGGCAACATATAAGTCATCTTCTATGGTTATCTAGCAAATGCAACCAACAATATGGTTGAGCTCATGGCGACGGAATTATGCCTGGAAATATTGTTCAAGTACAACATTCACAATTTCATCGTTGAGGCTGACTCAGAATTATTCATTAACTCAGTGAAGAGGATAAATGTTGGCACTGCTCTAGAGAAAATCTCATAACACTGGCAGCTTCTGCAAGTCTACCAAAGAATTCAAGCACACCTAAGAATGTTGAGAACTCTTAGGTTGTTGCATGTTCGCAAGGAAGCCAACAAATTTGCGGACTGGCTTGCCAATGAGGGGGTACGAAACAAGCATATCGACTTGTGTTGTTGGTGGGAGGAGATAATGGATGACAGGTTGAAGGAGGGATGCTCATCCAGGGCCCTCAGCGACCAACAGTAGTATGAGGAGAAATTAAGAGACAGAATTTTACTCCATGATAATGATGGATAAGTTCACTTCAGAAGGCCTATTAGCGGAGATGCACAGTAGGTTATCAAGATAGAAGATGACTAGTCATAGGAGGAATGTTTCCATGGAAGATGAAGTCGTCAATGGAAGGAATCACTGAGGTCAAAACTGCCTAGAAAATCTGACCCAGGAGAATTTTTCCCAGAAGTCAAGCGATACCATTCGGAAGGCGACGCATGGAGATGGTTGGACAGTGATTACTGCCTTCATCGCTGGGTATTTCGTGAGCAGTTGTGTGGTCCATTTTGGTCTGTGGCCGTCCTATCTGGAGAGGGCATATCAGCGGCCACCCTTTGGTGTGCAGGTTGGTGGGGCCGATAGAATAAAACCACTAATGGTTTACCACCTTCATCTGTCGCCTTCCAAAACAAAGACAGTTTTAAAGAAAAGCCGATGATTCCACTCAGGAATCAACACATGGCGGAGGACCGATAAAGCAAACCACCTTCATTGCACGGTATTCATCAGGCTTTTTAAGTCGCGCGATATGGACTCCAACCGTTGGATCAAAAGGAACATATCAACACTCAGCGTTGATTGTGAAACTTTAAAGATTTTAGTGTGTAGGTGTGGGGTCCGATGTGATCTGTAGCCAATGGATCTGGAGAGGGAGGATCAACGACCACCTTTTGGTGTGCATGTTGGTGGGGCTGAAAAGATAAAACCACTAATGGTTTCCCACCTTCATCGGGCGCCTTCCAAACCAAAGACGGTTTTAAGGAGAAGCCAACGATTCCATTCAGGAATCAACACGTGGTAGAGGACCGATAAAGTAAGCCACCTTCATCATGCGGTATTTAGTGGGCTTTTTAAGTCGTGCGATATGGACTCCAGATGTTGGATCAATAGGAATAAATCAACGGTCAACATTGATCGTGTGACTTTAAGGTTCTTAATGTGCAGGTGTGGGGTCTGATTTGATCTGTGGCCGTCGGATCTGGAGAGGGAAGATCAACGGCCACTTTTTGGTGTGCATGTTGGTGGGGCCGAAAAGATAAAACCACTAATGGTTTCCCACCTTCACCGAGCACCTTAAAAACCAAAGACGGTTTTAAGGAAAAGCCAGTGATTCCATTCAGGAAGCAACACATGGCGGAGGACCATAAAAGAAAACCTCCTTCATTGCGAGGTATTCAATGGGCTTTTTAGGCAATTCAATATGGACTCCAGCCATTAGATCAGGAAAACAAGATCAACAGTCAGCGTTGATTGGTAAACTTTAGGATTTCTTAGTGACTTCATCCCTGCGTGGGTCGTTTCTTAACTGTCGGATTGTTTGAAGACTGCTCTTAGATGGGTTTTGAGGAGTGGACCTCGGTTCCACTGGCCCATTCTTGGTTCCAGGGAAGTCTAGGCCCTGTCTCTGTCTGATTTTTGGAGGATTTTGTTGGGTACATTGGGTTTTTATACTCCCCTTTGAGGGAGTTTGTGCCTCTGGGCAGTTGTTGTAACATGTGTAAAATATTTTTCTACCTAAGTTAATACAAGGACCATCTCTTGCTTAAGGAAAAAAAAGAGAAAATTCAAATGTCACTTCATTCCAAAAAAATAAAAAATGGGATGAGAAATACCTTCAGAAAATTAAAAAAATAATGTGCAGCTAGTCAAAATGCCACATTTGAGTTAAATAAGTAGGATTAATTGTTTAATCACACCATTTAAGCATGATTATACTTGTGAATAAAGTTTGTTCATTTAAAATAAGTAATTATTTGATCACACAGTATAATCATGGTCAAATTAGTTTTAATAAAGTTAATTTAATTACTATAATCACATTGTTTAATCTCAATTATAACAAATTTGAACAAATTTTGTTTGATACGGCAACGTTTTTCATTTGTAATAAATTTTGAGTAGAAATAAATCACCGAGATCTCACCCACCCAAATCAACAGCAGGCGATGACTTTGGACAACCCCCCCCCCCCCCGCCCCTCCGACAATTAACGGGGGGGGGTCTGAAAAGATGTTTTCTCGCATACCAATTTTTCTACATGTCATCCCTAGGAGGAATTTGGACCCTTCTACCTAAAACTTCTTACCATCCCTCCAACCCTCCAAAAACAACTCTTCTGCCTCCCGCCTAAAAGTACCATTCACCCTACGCTCCCTCACTCCACTCCTATTTCTCCAAGTGGCGCCTCCCATCCATACCTCAATCTAATATAATTCTTCCACATGGCACTCCCCATTCGCTCCTCTACCATTTCTGTCACATCCTTCCTCACTCCAATCCAATGTGCTCCAATCTAATGCACTCCTCTGTCACTCTTATCATTAAATTGTTAACAGAGTCATTTAATAACTTATTCGTTCCCAAAATAACGAACCTTCTCTATTAAACAAGTAATCCATCAACACTAAGATATTTCGGTTATTAATAAAGCCTGGACCCATTCATTTTCCCTTCCTTTTATCGTTCCAAGGCATTGGAGACCAAAACATATTACAAAACGCAATCAATAGACCAGAAACTGTTACAACACCTAGTCAACAATCAAACTGCCACAGCAACTGGTCACCTAGCCAACAGTTTTCATCTAGCCAATTTGTAGGTAATTCTAATTTTGTAGTTCTTTCCTTTCTAGCATGGCTTCTAAAGGAAAATCTAAGGCTACATATGAAAACCCCCTTCTACCCCCTGTAATTGATTTGGACCATCAACCACTAGTAGACCAATAATATAAAATCCTTGAAACTAGTTGTGAGTTTGACCTCTACAAACTCTGGAACTGGTTAAAATAGAAATTCATAGACCTTAATGATGAATTTGGTTTGTAGGACTCCTTCCTACCTCAATTAATTTTTCCTCAGACCTACCATTTCCCTTAATTCATTTCATGGTGCAACTTTTGGTACATTCCCAGTTAGTAGGTGATCGTGGCCTAGAACAATGATATCCTTCTCACAATTACCTTTGATTCCATTTCCAAAATCCTCCAAATTCAAAACTATGCCCCTCTAAAACCTTTTTTCACTAGATTCCTTCATGGAACTCTACAAGAACCTCACTTTCCCACAGAGAGAAAACATCTTTGAAACATTTCTCCCAAAGGATTCACAATTTCCTAAGAAAAATCCCCCTTATTCATCCTCCATGTTCCCTGAGATGACCAAAAAGATTATCTCCATTGTTTCTTGTTTACTAGGCTATCAATTTGATCACTCGGTTGATGAGGCCATCACACATTTTTTTTCAGTTTTATCAATAGGTGAAAATCCCTCAATCATCTTCAACTACAGTGAGTTTCTAGCAGATGCTATCCATGAGGAGTTTCAAAAATTTTCTACAGAGGGAACCTTAAATATGCTTCAGTTCTAGTCTATTTATTTTTATACCATCAAGTAGACAAATTTTAGTTTCCTTATAGAAATCGAATGATCAATGAAATGCCCAATCTGTAATTCATTGGACTTCCTTGGTAAGGAAATATTCCAATTGATATGTATATGAAAGTGCTTGAGGTTTATGTAAAATTGCAAGTGATTAAATTTTAGTTTTTAAGGCTCTTATGTCAAATTCATAAAAAAATAAACATGATTTTAAACTTTAGAAATTGCAGAATATTTCAGACAATATCACCATAATAGTAAACACAAAACAACGAGTGATGAAGGAGTTCACCCCCCAGGTTACGTCTCCTAATCCAACTTCTAATGCTTGGCCCTCTTTCATTATGCTAAAAAAATGGTTATTACAATTATTTATAGTGATCAATTGGCTTCAACACCTATTCCACCAGCTTCAAAGCTATCAAAAACCCCTATCTAGCCTCTTTTCTCTCCCAAAAAGACCAAAACCTGAGAAAGTTATGATCTTCCCAAGTTTTACTGTTAGTCGACCTACAAATTCGCCAAGTTCAGCTAATTGTCCTACAAATCCACCCCTTTTTCTACTATCTAAGTGACAAATTGGAAAACCACTGATGCAAATTGTGGGATCATTGATTTTCCTACTGACCCCTATGCATGCGTCGATGGTCACATGGCTCCCATGTGATTAGGGACTAGTGCCTATGGTCTAGCCCCCTCTCAACATGCCCCTGGTTTTAGGCTCTTAGTCACATGGTTTGTGTTTCAACTTTGGCGGGCTAGGGCTAATCCTTAGCCCTTTGTCCCATCCCTGGTCTATGTGGGCATGGTGGCTAGGGATAGGGCTAGCACTTGGCCCTTAACCATACCTCCGCCCCAAACAATGTTTAAATATATATTTCATAAGTCCTTTAAACAAGGACTACGGTTGGCGCGTTGGTGTATGTGGTGTTTGGTTTGCAATAGGTTCAGTGGTCAAACCCTATGGAGTGAAATCCAAACTTCAACAATTTTTTAGTGGCCACTGAGGTGCCATGTGGTAGCCTTTGGCTGGGCCATGTGGCAGCCTCCAGTTAGTCCACTAACCAACACCAAATTTACCAATATGAAATTGACAACCTAGCACCAATAGGAACATGACAAGTGGCACGATGCCATTGGCCTTTTGAACGCAATGATTTTTCCAATTCAGCAAGGCCAATCAGCGTGCCACATCAGTAGTATGAACTGGTAACTGGGAAACCCTGCATAACATTTTGCATATTTTCCAAATCAATTAAAACTCATTTCTGGGAGTATATGGCATCTATTTTCTTTGAAACGAGTTACACCAGATTCAGGAAGATGCGATCTATGCGGTCATTTAGGTTTCACATCAATCTGAAAACCTTCATTTTTTAGCATATTTTGTAGCACCGGATCACTCCTCTCTATTAGAAGCTTTTGGACCCCAAAAGCTCTTTATTACTAAACAATTAGATGAGGGTACAACCCCCTCACCCTTCTAGTCTTAACCCACTAGAATTTTCTTGAATTCAAAAATGAAGCTCTTCATGAAAACTAATATTTTTCCTTGATTCTGGAGACGCCATCTGGCTGTTGTAGATACCATCTTGCTGCAATTTCCCAGAATTTGTAGAGCAACAAACTATCCTTGAAGGAACAAACATACTCCTTCCTCAGTCTTCAATCAAAGGAAACTTAATGATCAATTTTTGTATAGAGTCTCTTTCATTTTGAATAGTAATGTTGAGCCAAGGATGGGATCTTTGATAAAAATATTTATTCATGTCATTGAGAAAACCAAGACATGCGACTGGTACGTACCAGAATTATACAAAAATCAGAGTGTATGGGTGTGAATTTCCGCCATACAAGTCGCCAATCTTTGTCCGTATGAGAATTTTCTCACTAGAGTATATTAAACATATCATTAACATGGATGAGATGCACTTTGTGGTAGCCAAGAAGAAATCTCAATTTAAAATAAAAACACAGGTTGGCCCTTTTATCTGCAATACCAGGACAATAGCCAAAGAAGAAGACATTCTCCTCAAGCAGATGAAATTCAAACTCAACATTACCTGGTCATATGATCCCTTAGGAGTAATTTCAAAGATGAGATTAGAACACAAGACTGATCCCTACACTCATACTCTGAGGCTAGAAATAGAAAAATATGCAAATCAGAATCAATGACATGAGAATACTTTGCAGGAGGTAGAAGAAATGGTACTCTCAACAAAAACATCACAGACTCCAACACCATAGGAGAAGCAAGACAAGAGGCTAAGAGAAGATATTTCCCCTTCAATCACAGAAATTCACGGAACGAAATTCAAAATTTATAAGAAGAGAAAGAAGATCAATCCATCACGAAAATGTTTGGAGGAAAATGTATAGTCTACTATTATTTTGACAGGCCCTCATAATTCTAGTGGAAAAGAATATATTTTTATAGCATCTCCATCCTCTTCGGCCTCCCAAGAGCCTCTGGATACCTCTCAGTCAGGGGAATTGGTTCATGACCAAGCTGAACCAAACATATTTTCCAAGTATAAAGAGATTAAGAATAAAAGTGAGATGTTAAAAGCTACAATCTATACACAGTTTTGGAAGCAGAAAACCTCTTCACAACATAGGCTTCTCTCTTCTTTTGACATAGAGAAAGGAAAGATACATACAACCTTTCTCTAGGCTGAAGTTTCTTTCCCTAAAACTCCAGAAGATTACAAGAAATCCATATTTTCCTTCAATGTTGATCAAATTCATCTAATTAATCAAATAGACTTGCATAAGAAAACAAGGGAGATGTTGTATTCAACCTTGACAACTTCAGCAATGGAAGGTTCTAGGCTGCAAGCTTCTATCAACAACATTAATTCACAACTCAAATTAGAGAAGATATCTTCTCTAGCTAAAGACACAAAAAACAAGTCTTTAGAAGACATAGTAATTAACTAGGATATGATCCTAGAAATATGAAAGCTATAGAAGAAATCATTAGAATGAAGAATTATGACATTGCAACACTCAAGAAGCATCTCAAGATTTCATCCACTGAAGACCCATAGAGAAAAGAAGTTGGACAGTTAGAGAGAGAGAAGGAAGACATGTGCAAAATTCTTATTGAATAAAGTGGGCAACTCAAAAAATTGGAGATTAATATGGAGAAATTTTTGAAGGAGAGAGAACAGTCAACATAGTTGGCAACCATTCCACTCACAACAGTTCCTATTGCATCTACATCAGCAGCAGGGGCATCCACTTCAGCAACCATCACAATTGAGGCACAATCTACATATTCTTTAGGAGAACTTGTTAAAGAAATGGAGGACCTATCTATCAAAGGACAGGAAATTGAGAAGCTGAAAGCTCAGATAAACAATCTCCAAGAACATAAATTAAAGATTGATAATGTGTACATAGAAAAGCTTCAAAATATTGATATGTTAACCCAAATAATTGAACTGTTGGAAAATGAGTCTGTCATGTCACAAACACTTGCGTAGGAAAAGGAAAACATTTTGATAGAAATAAATGAGGACATGAGTGAAATATGACCCTCTATTGAGATTATTTTGAATAGGAGGAATTAATACAAAGATCTAAAGAAGTCATTGAAGAGGTGAAAGAAGATTTAGGATAGAATCCAAGTGAAGCCACTTCTTTAATAAGGATTTTGAATTTGAAGACAAAAGAAAAATTAGAGAATTTTGAGATTGTAGGCATGACATAGACAATTTTAGAGGTGAGGAGGGTCCTTAAAAAAGGAACCTAATGCCAGAGTTGGAGAAAAAGTGCCACAATTTAGAGGCCAACATTTAGAAGTTTCATAGGAAATTCAATGTACTGAATGAGAAGGGGCTACCAAGTTTGATAGGAATTAGAGATAAGCTTATCAAGGTAGAATATTATCACCATAAGTTATATACGATAGATAGGTATAAGTCAAAATTCCCCCCCATTAAAGGAAGCTTCACAGGAAAAGCCTTCATGGAAGCTTTGGATTTTGACCTGCTTATCGAACATGAGATAAATAATTTATTCATTGTCAAACCTACTTTTCAAAAGGACACCGAGGTGGATGAAACCTACCAGAGGCTAGTTAAATTATACACTCCAGATGAAGGAAGATGGGACAAATTGTGCCAATTAGTTGGTTAAAAATAAATTTCACCTTCAACAACAAAACAATAGTTCTTTAGGGCGAGTCATCACCAGAAATCCTCGAAGATAGTACCAAATGACTACAACATTTTTAGTTGCCTATATTTCTGTATTATTTTTATAAACTATTTTTAAGATATTTTGATAAGTTTTGTATAAGAAATTCATAAACCAAAGTACAAATGTTTGGATTTGTATCAAGAAAGAATACTTTGATGTAAATCTCTTCACTGAGCTAAAAGTGATCATTTCATTAATACATAAGATCCTCCTAGGATTCATGTGTTAGGCAAACTGGTGATGTTTTTTCTCTTATAAAGTTGTTATATCTCTATTTTTCATATGTATTTCTTATATGTATTGTTTAAAAGAAGATGAATGGTTGAAATTGTTTAATTACATTATGTCTTGGATTATAAACGATATATATGTTTATAATCCTGAAGATCAAAATAATATCTATCTCAGATCATGAAGATGAACCATCGTTGTTGGTTCGAAACGTCGATCAGAAGAAAATCTAATGCGATGTATCCGGAAGACAATACAGACAACAATATATATGTTTTCAACTAAGATTAAATATAGAATTCATGTTAAAATGATCTATGTTTAATTGAATCTGAATATTTTCCTCCCTTTCACTCAACAAAGCTTCAAAGATCCAATAGGCTACCTATCTTGCCCTGTTTCAATCTATTATGATATTTCCGTATGTGATCACCCTAAGGCTTTTTTGACTCCATTTCTCAATGGCCTTTCCTTGCAATTTCAACCAAACATTTCAAAAAACTAAACTTCGAAGCCAATAACTAGCCTAAAATCCCACAACAATAAATCTAAATCCAATAGAGAGATCCCTCTCTGAGTTTAGAAGGGCTATATTTTAATATTAAAAGTGGTTATGTGGTTACCTTTGCATTTCTTTCACATCCTGAAGAAATTACAGAGAAATAACATGAATCTTGGGAACTAAGAAGGGAGCTTGAATTCATTAGTTGACCAATAAGAGACTAAGCAATGATCAATGACAAGATCCACAGTAGGCTCCAAAATTTGAGCATAGGCCAAACTTTTGGAGGGTGTTGTAGCTGCTACAACATAATCAGATGAAATGCGTGATAGTATCATTAGGTTTTTGCGCCATTTTAATGACAATTCTTCATAACTGTGAAGTTTCTAGGGTTTGCATAGAATTCTCAATTCCTCTTGTAATAGATATTAAAGACCTTACAAAGTTAGGGTTTTGGAACTAACTCTCTTGTGTGATTGTACAAATATTCAATTTGTAAGTGATATTTCTTGGCATTTCAAGTTTGTAAACCCTAGCAAGGTATGGAATAAGAGTAGAAGCCCTAGAAATAGAAACCTTAACTAATTGTTTCTGCTATGAAAGGAACAGGAACCTAGCTTTTAATTTTGGAAGGTATTATATAATGATGATCTGAAAAAGAGGTTTGTTGATGCATCCAAGAGTAAGAGGGAGTTCTGGAATTATTGTAATGTTTAAATCATCATTTACATATTTGTACACAGTTTAACTTTGGAAAAGGCACATATACATGCTAGTTTTGCATATCAAAATAGTGTATACATCTTAAGTTTGATTTGTAGATCTATACGCAGGTTCTCCTTGAGAAAAGAGCGTATGCATGCAAGTTCGATACATGGAAGTAGTGTATACCCCATAAAATATGTTTTAGCTACTTCTATTTGCTAATGTAGTGTTCTGGGTTCTGGCTTGGGTTCTGGTTATTGTATTCTAGTTATAGCATTCTGAAAGATCAGATTCAAGGGTTGTCAAAGTGATTGACTGATTCAATTGTGGTTGGTGCAAAGTAGATTGGTTGATGCAGATATATATTTGGTGATTGAATGATGTTATTAATGGATCTAGTCTAAAAATTTATGAAACGTGGTCCCTAGAAGAAAACAGAAGGTTGTAGCCTTTTGTAGCCTGGCACCTACATACTAGTAAACATATTAGCTAGTACAAGAGCTGGGGGCTTGTAGCTCCCTTCTAGGAGAAGCTAGAGAATGAGAGATTTTTGTAGCCTTCTGCAGGTAGAACCCTAAGTACTGGTATAAGTCTGCACCAGTACAAAAATTTTAAAAATATGTTTCTTATTATTAAAAAGATAGAGACAATTGCAGTAGGTGGTTTTCACCCACATTGGGTTTCCACCTTATATCTCTTGTTCATATGTGTGATTGTTTGTTGTTATATTTTACTGTACCTGGTTACTATTTATATGGTCTTGATGCGCTAATTAAAGATCAACATATGATGAATTAACTGAATCACAAGTTTGCAGGATATACGCTAGTTGCCTTAATCATAGTTATGTATACACGCAAGTTCCATTAATTGAAGTAGTGTATATAAATTTGATTATGGAAATGAAAAATTATTGACTTGCTAATATTGATTCACCCCCCCCCCCCCCCCCCCCCTCAATATTATTTTCTACAATTGGTATTAGAGTAGGTAATTTAGAAGAAGCTTGATCGCTTGAAGGAAGATCCATCATCATGAGTAATCAATAAAGAGATGGATCCATCAGACCACCAATCTTTAACGGAAGAAACCTTTTTTATTGGAAGGTAAGAACCACAACCTATCTTCAATCTCTTGGAACATATGTCTGGGAAATCGTGGAAGGAGGATATACATTTCCATCAGCAATTCCTATAGATGCGGTAGAGAAAAAGCAATATGAAACAAATGCCAAGGCTGGCACTACATTATTGGGAAGTCTGTCACAATCAAAATTTGTCAAAGTTATGCAGCTCAAATCTGCCGAGGAAATATGGGACAAAATCGTTCTAAGCTATGAAGGAGACCCTCGAGTAAAACGTGCAAAACTGCAAACTCTCAGAATTCAATATGAAACTCTCAAAATGCACAATGATGAAAGTATAGCTAGTTACTTCTTACATATAGATGAGATTGTTAATTGCATGAAGAATTTGGGTGAAGAAATAAAAGAAGTTACTTTAGTAGAAAAGGTTTTAAGATCCTTTTCTGCTAAGTTTGAATCAAAAGTATCTGCCATAGAAGAAAAGAAGGATCTTTAGACTATTACTATGATGTAACTTCACAGAATCTTAACTTCTTTCGAGATGAGAAAAGGAGGTCCATCAGATATGAGAGAAGCCACATTTAAAGCTTCAGGAAGAGAAGAACCCAATGAATCAGAAGGAGAAGAAGAAGCAAACTTTGTCAAGAACCTTCAACGGGGTTCCGGAAGATTTAGAGGTAAACTACATTTCAAATGTTTTTCTTGTGGAAGAGTCGGTCATTATGCTACCAAATGTCCTGATAAAGATAAGGTTGATAAAGGTAAGGAATCTGCAAAATGGAATTGAAAACAAAATTTAAGTAAGAAGAGCTACAATATGCATGAAGATAGCGATGGTTTATCAAATAGTGTTGAAGATGAAAATAGTAATGACTATAGACTTCTGAAGCTTTTGAAGATGATGATTTCTTGGATGATTTAGATGAAGATGAACTCTATGAAGAAATATCTAAACTCAAAATCTGTTTAGAAGAAAAGAATATGATTATAGATACTTTGACATTCCAACTCGCTGAAAGAGAAAAACACAATGAAAAACTAGAATGTGAAATTGTCGGTCTAAGAAAGGATATTGAGAAAAAAAAAGCTCTCAATCCTAGATTTGCTAAAGGATCAGAAACCTTAAGTGAAATTATCAAAGTGAAATGTTCTCCTCTGATAAATACAAGTCTTGGATATACTGAAGAATCATCTCAAGCACAGAAGACGTCAACCTCCACTAAAAGCTATCTTGATGCAGCAAAGAGAAGTGAACAGTTTGACAATCGTCAGCAAAGGCATAAAGCAGATCATCAGGTAAATCGGGTTCAATCTACTTCAAGGATGAACAAAAGCTACAACCAACCTTAGGTAAATCATACTCAATCTGCTTCAAGAATGAATATCAATAGAAACTACAATCACCAGGTTAGTAGATTCGATAATCGCGGGAACTTCTTTAACGACCAATGTTTTTCATGTCATAACTTTGGAAACAAAGCTACTCAATGCGTTGCTTACAAGACCATGATGACTAGAGAAGCACGAAATCAAAGGAATGTGATAGGGGTCATGAAAAGGACCTAAAATAAATTTTCTCTTCTTGAAACTAAAATAGAATGCTCTATCTGTAACAACTTCAGTCATGAAGAATCTGAATGGATGAGTCAATTTCTGCAAACATCTCAGAAGGAGCAAACTTCATTAAGTCCCAAAATATAGAGAAAGAAAGAACTGCAAACATAAATATGTGGTATAGCCTTGTCTGCAGTAGGACACGAAAATCAGTGGTACATCGACAGTGGATGCTCAAAACACATGACAGGTGACAAAGAAAAACTTGATTCATATAATGCCTTAGAAAAGGAAAAGAAGGTCTCATTTGGAAACGACACTCCTGTTGTCATAAAAGGTAAAGGATCTGTTCTCTTAAAAGAAAAACTTAAAGTTAGGAATGTTATGTATGTTGATGGTCTAAAGCATAACCTATTGAGTGTCAGTCAAATGTGTGATCAAGGAAATGAAGTAGTATTTCGATCAAATGGATGTGTTGTTAGTAAGCTTGATACAGGAGAAACAATGATCAAAGGCATAAGAACTCAAAACAACTTATACATACTCAAGGGAGGACAACAATAGTGCTATCTAAGCAAAAATTATGAACATTGGCTATGGCGCAAAAGATTGGGGCATCTAGGCTTCTCTCAAATAAGAAAAGCATTCAGATTCTAGGTTGTTCGTGATCTTCTTGATATCAGTATTCCAGAAAATACAATATGTAAATCATGTCAATTTGGTAAGCAAACCAGAGCACACTTCCCTGAAAAGGAAGGATCAGCTAGTAAGCCTCTACAACTTGTTCATACTAATTTATGTGGAGCATCAAGGAAAAAGTCACCTCGTGGAGAAGAATACTTTATATTTTTCATTAACGATTTTTCCAGAATGTGTTGGATAGGACTTCTAAAGCATAAAGATGAAACATTTGAAAAGTTCAAATACCTCAAAACTTTGGTTGAAAATGAATTAGATCGCAAAATCAAATGCCTCAGATCTGATCAAGGAGGGGAATTTACCTCGGATGAATTCTTTGACTATTGTGAAGAACATGGAATAAAAAGGCAATTCTCCACTGCAAGGAATCCTTAGCAAAATGAAGTGGTAGAAAGGATGAACAAAACTGTTCAACAAATAGCTCATGCTATGCTAGATGAGTCTGGAACTCCTGCAACCTTCTGGGGTGAAGCCACATTCGTTGCCATCACTATTCTCAACAAAGCAGATGTTCAGGTAAAAAGCACTCAAACTCCACATGAACTTTGGTATGGTAAGACTCCTACCGTAAAATACTTCAAAGTTTTTGGAAGAAAATGTTACATCAAAATGACTGATGAAAAATTTGGTAAGTTTGAACCCATAGTAGATGAAGTTATTCTCCTTTGTTACTCTTCCCGAGGTAAAGGATATAAATGCTATAATAAAAGACTTGGGAAAAATATTGAAAGTATTGATGTTGTGGTTGATGAAGCATGCAAAAATCCAAAACAAATAAAAACCAAATATTATGAAGAATGTGAGGATTATCCTCCCACATGAAATCAGACTAATTCTGCAAAAGAAACCAATGAAGTACCAGAAGAAGAGATAACGGTAGAAGAAAAGACTCTGTCTAGGTATGTGTCTAGTCAATTTAATGTCTTAAATTTCTCTACATAAATTATCAATCCCGGTATCGTAAACTGATGAAGTGTGGTGCACCATATGTGCTTAGTTAACCTTTTTCTTACTTTGTTGTTTTATAGTTTATGTTATTTTGGGGGTTTTGTTCTTGTTGGTTTCCTAAAGTGTCTAATGCAAATGAAAATCCTATTCTAAGGTCTTAAGAATACTTTTAAAGGACAAGTATGGATAGAGATTTCAAGACAAGGCCTATGTCCCTAATGGTAACTTCTAAAACTTAGCACTTCAAAAGATCTTAAAACATGTTATTGATGGAATTAGTACTTAAACAAAAGTGTAAATATGCAGCTACTTCAATCAAAATAGAATGCAATAACCAATCAATGAGCTAGTGACTATGAAACCCAGTATCCTTGCGGCTG
Source organism: Pinus tabuliformis (assembly GCA_031772625.1). Lineage (NCBI taxonomy): Eukaryota > Viridiplantae > Streptophyta > Pinopsida > Pinales > Pinaceae > Pinus > Pinus tabuliformis. The sequence goes on along the minus strand of CM062806.1, from coordinate 285,029,425 downwards.
TATGAAAAAGAAAGTAAAAATTGAACTTAAAGCAACTCAAACACTGAAAGCAAAGCAACTAATTCATCACACTACTTCAACTCTTCTAATCCTTTACCCTTCATCTCAATCTACCTTATGGGAAGCAATCATGAACAAGTTAAGCAATATGATATCTAAATTGCAAGAAATTAAATTGCATAAAGGAAACTAATCACACTACTTCAGCTCTTCTGATCCTTTACCCTTCAGCTCAATCTACCTTATGGGAAGCAATCATGAACAAGTTGAGTAATATGATATCTAAATTGCAAGAAAGTAAATGAGCAAAACAAAAATGATTGAAATAACAATGATAGAATTAGAACTAAAAAAAAAAATTCAGCAGAAGGACAAGATGATTCCATCATGTCATTAGTCATTAAAATGCTATGTGCATTACTAACCTACAATCAACCGATTGAACACACTTGCATGAATTAAAATTGCATGAATAAAAAATCTAATCTATCAAACTTGAAAGAAATTAAATGACATAATGAAATCAAAGTAAAATTACAAAATGAAATCTACTCTACCTTACATTCTAATATGCTCCATGACATCTACTTCACATCTCCTTCCATGTTGAGAACATCAAAGCTTTATTCAAATTCTTCAAAATTACAAAGTACAACAAAGTTCTCCAAAGCTTTCTAAAGCCATCAAGGAAGAACTGCCAACTCCAAGCTAAAGAATTCACAAGCTAAAAGACTAATAAGCTAAGCTCCCAAATGAAGGAGAGAGATCTCCTATTTATACAAAAAGATGAGAAACCATCTCATTAATGAGAATCCATGAATCTCTCCCTCTACCTCTAGAGTCCTAATCAAAATAGGAACTGATAAGACACATGGCTTCTTAGAGTTACAATACAATTAGGAGATGTGACACATATCCTCATGATCCCATGATTCTTTCCACTCAAATTCGAATTTGGCCTTAGAGTGCCACATAAGAGTCTTCTAGAAGCCTCCTTTCAACCTACACATGTCAACAATCTCAACCCATTTGTTAGGTATAAGCATATGCACATTATTTTCTAATGTTTAACCACAAATTCACTTAAAAGGCTTAGAAATAATAAACATTGGAAAAACATAAAGGTGGCCCAATGATAATGAAAGTGGGATGAATGTGGTGACATAGTAGTGAAATGGAGGTGAAATGGAGGTGATATAATGGACATAATAGTGAAAGTGTAATGGAAATGAATGACATTTTCAGGACTCAACATACCCCCAACTGAAGCTATTGCATGTCCTCATGCAAAATATATTACATTAACTCTTTTGATCCTTGAGCTTTGGCTTAACTTTGCATGCTATCATTTGATAACTCCATATTTTTGCAAAGTGTTTCATTTGAATTGCAACATGGTTGGTTCTTGTGTTACAACCATTTTTTTTTTGTTGTTGCCTTCTATTTTGATCTTTGAACTTTGCATAATGATATTTTAATTATTGTTGCAAAGTATATCTTTATTGGATTGCATGATGGTTGGTTCTTGTGTGACAACCATGATTTTGTTTGTATCCAATTTATCCTTTAAGCACTTTTTCAAAATCCATTGTATGCTCATAATAGCAATGTAATAATTAATATATGTTGGAAGTATGTGGGCTCCTGAATATGATATAGACATGGCAAGATATGAATATGAATGTATTCCCCCCCCAACTGATGGTATTGGCAATTTTATGAAATGAGGAAGAGAAATGTTTCTCCAACAATTATCATTCTAGCTTTTTATGGAATTCTATGGTCAAAAGTTAGAAAATGACGTACCTTCACTTACCCTTTGGAATGGATGAGTTGTATGTGTAGTGGCTGAAAATTTCTGATCATATTCTTCTTCAAGTGGCTGAACAAGAGGAGTCATGAATAGAGAGATAAGATGACTTTTTATTTCTTCTACTAAAACTTGTTGAATCTACTCCAAAATGCTAAAAATAATAGTTTTCATGTCTTCAAAACTCATTGGCACAATTCCTACTATGTGAAAAGATGTTCTAGTGTCGAACATAGTAGGAAATTTTTGACTTAGTGGCCATTAATGGAGGCCACTAGTCAACACGAGAACTCTCACCATTGATGACAATGAGAGTCAAGATGCCCAAACACATCTTGCTAGGCACGAATGATTTTGTCGATGTTGAGTCACCTACAAGATCTAACGAACAAGGGACATTAATTTATTATCGTTGTTTGTCAGCATGAGGACTTGCCATTAAGGCATGCAAGCCTCATGGTGTTTTTACAAAGAACTTAGACTCAAAGGACTATGGACTCAATAATTTGCATTGAAGCAGGGCTTATTTGCGGAATGAAAATGACAAGGAATGGAAGATGAAAATGGAAGATGGCAATGGAGAGTAGAAATGGTAATGGGAAATAAGCATATGAATGAGCCTCTTGATTTTATTTGTGGTTATGAATGGACAAAAAGAGATGGAAAGTGTATGTAACTGTAAATGAAAAGTATGGAGTGGAATGAGGTGAATGGTTTATTATGAAGTATGGATGTGATGGATGGATGTGATGGAAGCAATAGTATCTGAAAGTTTTTTTTTTTTTCAAGTGTTTGGATCTGATTTTGCAACAGCATATTTCCTCTTTGTTGCTGATCATCCTCTTATGAAGCAAATTGGTCTCTTAGAGAGACACCACTCTCTTGTAGTCATTTGTCCTTCCTCCTGGAACCTATAATAAAACTAATACTTCTTCTGCAATGGAATGTAAGATTATCAAAGGAGAGAGGTGATCAATCTCTCTAGTTATGATATTTACACACAAAACTAAGAATTTATATTAATGAAACAAGTTCTCAAAGGAAAAATCAAAAGAATTTATACCTGCTTTGGAATTGGTGCCCAAGTTGAATGTTGCTTCTTTTCAGCAATTTATTTCATTATTTGCCATTTCAAACTCAAATGATGGATTTCTCATTATCTAGATCTTGTTGAGATCTTTCCAATGGTACTTAAATCATCAAAATCTGATTTTGTATGAAAACGTTAGGCTGATTTGAACAATGAGGTTTTTCTGGCTGCGGAATGTGCACAGTTCTATAGCTAAAAATCTTGGACACAAAGTTAGCCATTCATTTTTCATCATCAATACAAAATTAATCAATACCTTCAAAAAAGTAAGCAAATAACTTATTCATTTTATTGATTCAAAATTAATATTTTTTCTTGACATGCAGCGACTCAGTGTGGCGACTTAGTGAAAACACTCAACTTGACTTCCCTTTGACCGGGGTCTTTTTCATCAAATTTAACCGAATGAATAGGACACCATCCATGTACTGACATTCCCTCAACTACCCATGTGGCTTGTTTTGCTTGATGACACCTACAACCTAGAGTTTAACAAAACAGCTACGGAAAGTTGAGCCAGCTGCGGAAAGTTGAGCCAGCTGTAGAAAGTTAAGCCAACTGCGGAAAGTGGCTGGAACAGTCAACCATCAGTTTTGATTTTTTTTTTTTTTTATATTCTGTATTTAAGAACTCTGTGAATGGAGCAAAACAGTTTTATTGATGGACTTATAATTTGACAAATAGCCTATAACCATGATCATAACTATTTGGCCCTTGCATACACTTAGGCCCTTCCGGTTCTGCCCTTAATAACTGACCCATCCTTTCCTCTGTTTAAAATTCAATCTGGAATTCAACTGCGTGTGATGGTTTAACAGAGGTAAGATGACTATGTAGCAAGGTTTATGGAAGAATAATGGCTGAAAATGGAAGATGGATATGGGCAGGGAAAATTTTAAGAACCCCCCCTAAATTTACATATATAATAAATGGACGAATCTCCATGGTATATAGGAAAAATGGAAGGCGATTTTATCAATAATATGATATGTATATATAATTTTTTGGCGAATCTCTCACCAGGCATGGTGAATATTTTACTCAATTATAAGTGTTTATTGAATACACAAATGAAATCATTGAATTTCTTTAAAATATCTTTTGAAATCAAAATTACTGAACCCTAGTGGGTGTAGGATAAAATTCACCCGTGCCATTCACAGAAAGCATGAGAAAAAACCTAATACTATCTATAAAACCAAGTAAAATTCAAATTCATCACTTCTAGGGACCTCGTAACCACCCTACCAATACACAAGTATGTTCCTATTTACAATTAGAAAAATTACCCAAATTACAATCTGTTTACTCCAGCATATGTTGGAAAGTTATAGAAGGATGACTACTGCAATCAATCCATTCCTTTTAGCCCTCGATTTGTTTCAGTTTAGAACAGAAGTATACAAATATACTTGTCCAATGTCTATGATTTAACCATTCACCTTAAGATGGTTTTACAATATAATTTCCTAAGTCTATTTAATATCTTCATTATCATAAAAACCAATCTATATCCATCTTAACTCCACATCTACCACTGTTAGGGGGATGAAATCTATTTATCCCTCTTAGCACTTGGTAGGCCCAGAATTAAGATGGATCTAAGATGATAGAATTTCCCCTTTAAATAGTCTATTCTCACATGAATACCATGGTATTACCATGGGTCAATACCATGGATTATCATAAACCTGGAGCTTAAAAATTACTATTAGTAATTTATAAAAATTAATAAAATTAATAGTTGAATTTTATTTTATTTTTTATTTTAACCAAGCTAAAATGTTTAACATACATTAAATTACAACATCCATTTTTACTCTTGATCGGATCAAACATTTTTTCACTCTTTGCTAGTTTTCATATCATGATATTTGATACCTCTCGGGGGTTAGTAGATCCAGAGTAAAGATGGATCTATGCTAGTTTAATTCCCCCATTTAAATAGGCTACATTCCAGGTGAATACCATGGGTCAATACCATGTGCCATTTTGGTGAATACCATGGGTCAATACCATGTGCCATTTTATTTTTATTAATACTAATATTAGGGATAATAATGTTTTTTTGCATGCTATTAATAACAATTTAGTCCATGGTATTTGTCCCATAGTATTTTGCCCATAGGTTTCACCTAAATATAACACATTTTTTGAGTGTTCATAAATATAAGGTGACTTATGGAGTAAATATAAAAAATGTTTTATTTGTTTACCATACCTCTCGTTTATTTATATTTTTATTAATTTACCATACCTCTTTTACAAATATGGTATTTGGCCCATAGGATTCACTTAAATAAAACCTCTTTCTTGAGCCTTCATAAATAGAATGAGGGTTATGGACTACATATAAAAAGAGGTTTTATTTATTTACCATGCATCTAATTTATTTATATTTTTATTTATTTACCATACCTTTTGAGTAAGTATAAAAAGATGTTTTATCTATTTATTGACCATACCTCCACTTTACTTATATTTTTATTTGTTTACACCCTTGTATGTATATAAGGTGACTTATGGAGTAAATAAAAAAAATGTTTTATTTATTTACCATACCTCTCATTTATTTATATTTTTATTAATTTACCATACCTCTTTTATAAATATCGTATTTGGGCCTTTGGCCCATAGGATTCACTTAAATAAAACCTACTCTTGGAAATGGGCGAATGGATTCACTTAAATAAAACCTATTCTTGAAAATGGGCGAATGGAAGGTTGTAACTCCTAATTTCAAGGGCTAAATTTACCTTTTTTACCCTCTCCCTTAAAATAAGGTGGGCTATTTGAGGTGATTTGTGAAAATGTACTATGATACAAAATATTCACCCACTAAAAATTTAAAAGCCCTTAATTTCGCCAAAGGGCGAACATTCGGCCCTAAAATTTTCTATGGATATGGGTACGGGAGTGTTCAGGAGCTGCAAGCAGAAACAGAGGATGAGCAGCCGAGATGAGTTCACAAAATGAAATGGAGACATATGCGAACGAGGTGCAACTTTAACACAATGGTAGGGTAGTGAAGTGGAGTTGGAATTTTTGAACTGAATGGCTGCGTGAGAGACGTTACACGTTGATGAAATGGTTGCGCAAAGTATGGTGGAGAGGAGCCGTATGAGTTTTAAACACGTCTTTGTTGCTGGTCGTGAAACTAAAACAGTCACACATTGCATGGGACTGTTAGTTATTAAAGACATGTAATTAAGCTTGAATAATAGCACATAGTTGATTCCTATTTGGATTTCTCTTCCTCAGGCACGCGGAAGTGAATGACACATCAAACTATCAGTTAATTAACTCAAATTCCGTTTTTCTTCAAGCGGCGGCAAAAAAGAGGCTCCAAAGAACCGATAGTTTCTCCTAGACCGCCAAAAATTTCTTCAAACGGTTTCTGGGTTATCTAACTAACTCAGTTGGAGAAAAAACCCATGTTTTATTTTATTGAAATTCGCCTTTGTTTGGGAAAATCGAGCATGTGAATTTTGACGTTTTTTTGCAGTTTACGTTTTTCCTGAGTTAATTTTTTTTTCACTGTTCTGCATTTGTTGCACTCAGCTGTAAGACTGAATCAGAGGTAAGACAATACATCTTTGTTTTGACAGTGGTAGTGTGCACATTGTTGATCCTTATTGGAAATCTATGTGGGAGACAAGAAATTCCAATCCAACCACAAGAAAGACACACCAATAAAGAACGCACTATTTGAAGAGTCACGAAGCCATTTCATAAATAAGAGTAAGGAATCGCTGAACAAAACCATGACTGAGAGACTTCGCATGGGGTTTGTGATGTTGAATAAAGTCGTTGGGCTGGGAACAATTGACATGTTGAAGCCATGGAAATCATATTGTAAGGTCAGCGATGCATTGGTTTGACTTATTGGTAGAATGAGGGATCCATACAAAGTGGACATGAAACTGTTGTGGAGTGTATTACGGGGCAAAGATATCATCAATAAAGACCACAAGATTCGTGCATTCAAGAATGGATTTTCCAAGAATTGGGTGGTCTCCCTTGTTATGATCATTACATTTCTGCTGATTTTTGTCTACACAACAAACAAACCAAAAAAAAACGCATGCACAGGGATAAACAGTACGCAATGTTGTTGCATACTGCTGCTCTCTCTCTAATTTCAGAGCCTACACAGAGATGAAAGAATTGATTTGATGTTGCTATTTACAAGAGACAAAAACAACTAAAGGAGACGTAATGCCTTTGCAGGTTCGTTTTAAGGCCAAAGCTTGATCAGGGAGGCAGATTTTTTTGTTGAAGCCACAGTGAAAGCTAGGATTCAAGATAGCCATAGATTGTTTTTCTCTTTTTTTTTCTTCTCTGAAATTGTAAAATTTTATAAAAAGGATTAATGATTTTCAATTTCAGGCAGCAAATACTTCAAGAAAAACATGCTAAAAATAGGACTTTGACTGAGGTCTTATGCTGGTTTTTCATCGATCTGAGCTGGGTGACTAGGATAGGATCCATGTCGAGACAATTCTGAAGATACCCATGTGGTTGATTTCTCCATTGGACGCTTGTAACCTGCTAAACCTTGAAACAGCTGCGGAGTTCTCAACTAGCTGCGGAATCAGGGCACTTTCCGCAGCTAAATTTGCAAAACCTTATTAGAACAGGATACAGTGTTTTGAAGACCACTACAAACCATAACCGGACAATTTTGGACAATTTGAACCTATCAAAGCAGTTGAGTTTCATTTTTTCGTTTTCTCATTTTTTTTTTTTGAATCAATTGAAATGTTGAAGTTTATTTTGTCTCCTTTTTTTTTTTTACATAACAATCCTTTTTCTGATCCTCCAGATCACACAAAGTGCAGGAGGAGAGCGTACTCAAGAATTATTAATTAATTTATTTTTTACTTAACAATCCTTTTTCTGATCCTCTAGATCACACAAAGTGTAGGAGGAGAGCATACTCAAGAATTACTAAAAAAAAATTCAGATGTAAGAAATAAGGTCTCCTAATTACACTTCCTCGGAAACGGCGCCAAAATGTCTAGTCAATTTAATGTCTTAAATTGCTCTACATAAATTATCAATCCGGGTATCGTAAACTGATGAAGTGTGGTGCACCATATGTGCTTAGTTAACCTTTTTCTTACTTCGTTGTTTTATAGTTTATGTTGTTTTGGGGGTTTTGTTCTTGTTGGTTTCCTAAAGTGTCTAATGCAAATGAAAATCCTATTCTAAGGTCTTAAGAATACTTTTAAAGGACAAGTATGGATAGAGATTTCAAGACAAGGCCTATGTCCCTAATGGTAACTTCCAAAACTTAGCACTTCAAAAGATCTTAAAACATGTTATTGATGGAATTAGTACTTAAACAAAAGTGTAAATATGCAGCTACTTCAATCAAAATAGAATGCAATAACCAATCAATGAGCTAGTGACTATGAAACCCAGTATCCTTGCTGCTGTATGAAAAAGAAAGTAAAAACTGAACTTAAAGCAACTCAAAGACTGAAAGCAAAGCAACTAATTCATCACACTAATTTAACTCTTCTGATCATTTACCCTTCATCTCAATCTACCTTATGGGAAGCAATCATGAACAAGTTAAGCAATATGATATCTAAATTGCAAGAAATTAAATTGCATAAAGGAAACTAATCACACTACTTCAACTCTTCTGATCCTTTACCCTTCAGCTCAATCTACCTTATGGGAAGCAATCATGAACAAGTTGAGTAATATGATATCTAAATTGCAGGAAAGTAAATGATCAAAACAAAACTGATTGAAATAAAAGTGCTAGAATTAGAACTCAAAAAAAATAAATCAGCAAAAGGACAAGATGATTCCGTCTTGTCATTAGACATTAAAAAGCTATGTGCATTACTATCCTACAATCAACCGGTTGAATACACTTGCATGAATCAAAATTGCATGAATGAAAAATCTAATCTATCAAACTTGAAAGCAATTAAATGACATAATGAAATCAAAGTAAAATTACAAAATGAAATCTACTCTACCTTACATTCTAATATGCTCCATGACATCTACTTCACATCTCCTTCCATGTTGAGAACATCAAAGCTTTATTCAAATTCTTCAAAATTACAAAGTACAACAAAGTTCTTCAAAGCTTTCTAAAGCCATCAAGGAAGAACTACCAACTCCAAGCTAAAGAACTCACAAGCTAAAAGACTAATAAGCTAAGCTCTCAAATGAAGGAGAGAGATCTCCTATTTATACAAAAAGATGAGAAGCCATCTCATTAATGAGAATCCATGAATCTCTCCCTCTACCTCTAGAGTCCTAATCAAAATAGGAACTGATAAGACACATGTCTTCTTAGAGTTACAATACAATTAGGAGATGTGACACATATCCTCATGATCCCATGATTCTTTCCACTCAAATTCGAATTTGGCCTTAGAGTGCCACATAAGAGTCTTCTAGAAGCCTCCTTTCAACCTACACATGTCAACAATATCAACCCATTTGTTAGGTATAAGCATATGCACATTATTTTCTAATGTTTAACCAGAAATTCACTTAAAAGGCTTAGAAATAATAAAGATTGGAAAAACATAAAGGTGGCCCAATGATAATGAAAGTGGAATGAATGTGGTGACATAGTAGTGAAATGGAGGTGAAATGGAGTTGATATAATGGACATAATAGTAAAAGTGTAATGGAAATGAATGACATTTTCAAGACTCAACAGTATGTTCAGAAAAATCATCTAGAAACTCAATTTTTGGGACAGAAAGAGGCAGGTGTGTAGATAAGAAGAACTATTACAAAAGCTTCAAGCTATCTAGCATTTCTATCCTCCACCGAACCTCAAAATGTAAATGAAGCATGCAAAGATGAATGTTGGGTCAAGGCCATGAATGAAGAACTTGAGAAAATTGAAAAAAATAATACTTGGGAATTAGTTCCTAGACCTCATGATAAGAATATCATAGGAACTAAATGGATATTCAAAAACAAGCTGAATGAAAATGGAGAAGTTATTAGAAATAAGGCCAGACTTGTCTATAAAGGATATGCTCAACAAAAACGCATAGCTTTTGAAGAAACTTTTGCACCTGTTGTTAGACTTGAAGCCATAAGAATTTTCCTTGCTCTTTCTAGTTTTCAGAAATTCAAAGTATACCAAATGGATGTAAAATTTGCATTTCTTAACAGAGACTTAGAAGAAGAAGTCTATATCGAGCAACCATACGGATTCATTCTTAGAAATGATGAAAAAATTGTATGCAAACTCAAAAAGGCTCTCTATGGTCTAAAACAAGCTCCAAGGGCCTGGTATTACCATCTTGAACAATATCTCCATCAACAAGGTTTTTCAAAGGGATCAACTGATAGCAATTTATATACAAAGATTGACAATAATAAATTGATAATACTTGTTTTGTATGTTGATGATATCATTTTTGTTAGTAGTTAAGAAGCCATGAGTCGAAATTTTGCTTCGGTAATGTAACAAGAATTTGAAATGTCCCTGCTTGGTGAGCTTAGATATTTTCTTGGTCTACAAGTTCAACAAAACAAAGATGGTATTTTTCTGTCACAAACCAAATATCTCAAACAGATCCTGAAAAAGTACGGCATGGAAGATTCTAAACCAGTATGTACTCCAACGGTAACATGATGCGGTCTCAACTCAAATGATGAATTAGCAGTGGTGCATCAACCAAGTTACAGATCCATGATTGGCAGCTAGATTTATCTAACAGGTACCTGACCATACAACATGCATGTAGTAGGAATAGTTGGAAGACTCCAAGCAAATCCAAAGGAATCACACCTTCAAGCAATCACAAGGATTTTCAAATATCTTCAAGGAACACAAAATTTTGGTTTATGGTATCCTAGAGATACATATCTTATACACTAGTTTCATGAAGCGTAGTCACATACATACGCTGGTTTCTGTGGATACAGTCGCGTATATGTTGGTTTGAAGAAAAGTGGTTGGCCAGACTCAAGAACAAAGGTGTCTGATATGGATCAATTCAAGTGGAGCATATGCTTCTAATAATGCATTGTTGGCATTATCTTAGAAGATCTTGGTATAGATTCACATAGTTGTTTTTTATTTAGGTGGAACAAGTTCAAGGGGAGAACATGGTTGCTGGTTGATAGATGTTTCTGATGACTATCATGGTCTTTTTTTCTGTGTTATATCTTTTAATGTAAAGGGCATGAAATGACCTAACTTTTTACCCCACTATGCATGGGATGGATGATGTAATGTTTTCTTGTTTCGACTTGTATAAACAATTGGTATATCCCCACTTGGTTGGGTGGATGAGTCAAACTTGGTATATCCCCACTTGGTTGGGAGATGGATATATGTATGAGTCTTTGGTGATAGGAACATCATTGGTGATGTATGTATAGAGTCATGTTATCTTTTTGCAAACCTTGCTTATGCTCAGGGGGAGGATGGACTCGATCATAGGAGCTCAATCAGTACTTCAGCATCTCAGAGAATTCAGCTAGTACTTAGGGTGAGCATGACACTTTGCCCTTGATGACAAAGGGGGAGAGTTATTGGTATTGTTGTTGCCATTAAGTCCAAAAGGGGAGATTGTTGGCATTATGATACATGTGATACATGTGTTTTCCTTGATGGCAACTCACTCAGATGACAGATCATATTAGGTCAATATCAAAGATTTAATGATCAGAGAAAGGTATACGTAGGTTCACCTTGACAATGGTGCATATACACACAGGTTAACAGACCAAAAGGTACATATAACGTACACACGCAGTTTCACAGAAGGAAATATACGTACATGATGGAAAATTAAGTTTTGGTTCATGGTATTTGGTCCATGGTATTTTGATCCATGGTATTGGTCCAAAGTATTGACCCCAGGTATTTGGTCGAAGGTATTGGTCCTAAGCGGTTTTGGACCATGGTATTGAGAAATGCCTAAAACTATAAAAGGAGGAGAAGATCATTATGCCAAGGCACTCAAGTATTGGATATCTGATGAAGAGCAAGATCTAGTGCACAGGTTATTGGGTTATGGTGCATAGCTGGATCTGAACCACAGATGAACCTTAGCGCTTGATGAAAGATAATATCTAATGATGGGTCAAGATCTTAAGGCTTGAAGTGAAGTATCTTTATGTGGTTTGATCATTTATCTGAATAATTGGCACATGTTGTAATATGTAAATATGATGATCTGGGTATAACTGAAGTCTAGAATTATTGTAATGTTTAAATCATCATTTACAGATCTATACGCAGGTTAACTTTAGAAAAGGCGTGTATACATGCTGGTTCTGCATATCAAAATAGTGTACACATCTTAAGTTTGATTTGTAGATTTGTACGTAGGTTCGCCTTAAGAAAAGAGCGTATGCACGTAGGTTCGACACATGGAAGTAGCGTATACCCTATAAAATATGTTTTAGTTGCTTCTGTTTGCTGGTGCAGTGTTCTGGGTTCTGGCTTGGGTTCTGGCTTGGGTTCTGGTTACTGTATTCTGGTTACAGCATTTTGAACGATCAAATTGAAGGGTTGTCAAAGTGATTAGTTGATTCAGTTGTGGTTGGTGCAAAGTAGATTAGTTGATGCAAATATATATTTGGTGATTGAATGATGTTATTGATGGATCCAATTTGATAATTTATGAAACGTGGTCCCTGGAAGAAAAGAGAAGGTTGTAGCCTTCTGTAGGCTGACACCTATGTACTAGTAAACATATCAGCTAGTACAAGAGATAGGAGGTTGTAGCTCCCTTCCAGGAGAAGCTGGAGAACGAGAGAAGGTTGTAGCCTTTTGTAGGTAGAAGCCACCGTACTAGTATAAGTCTGCACCAGTACAAAAATTGTAAAAAGAAGTTTCTTATTATTAAAAAGATAGAGACGATTGCAGTAGGTGGTTTTCACCCACGTTGGGTTTCCACCTTATATCTTGTGTTCATAACTGTGATTTTCTGTTATGATTTATTGTACCTGGTTACTGTTTATATGGTCCTGATGCACTGATTAAAGATCAACATATGATGAATTAACTGAATCACAAGTTTGCAGGATATACACTAGTTGCCTTAATCATAGTTACGTATACACACGAGTTCCATTAACTGAAGTAGTGCATATAAATATGATTATGGAAATGAAAAATTATTGACTTTCTAACACTGATTCAACCCCCCTCCCCCTCTCAATATTTTTTTCTACAACTTTCGAAAAATATAAGGTAGAACTCTAACATGTTCTAAATCTAGGAGGAAGAACAACTCATTAAAAATGATGGATGGAATTGGCTAATGATAAAATTGCAAGAAGAGTGTAAAAATACAAAAAGGTTGAAGTTTTATATGGGGTGATGTTATTAGGAGGTGAGAAACTCTATCACAAAGATAGAATATGAAAGACTGAAGCTCATAAATGATATGATGATGTAAGATGAAGGAGCCCTGTAAATACTACTAAAGATCTCCATGAAATAACAAGCAACTGAAAAACCAGAAAAAATAAAGTTTATGATTGAAGTCTCCCTAGTTGAGATGGAGAAAGGATCATATCCCTATCCGAGAGGAATTCACGAGGGACACCATGTTATCCATGTGTCATGCACTGGTCTAAGACTAATAGTCATAAATCTTTGTGAATTAATTGGTAGGGATAATGGACGATTGGATAAGCATATAGGTACCAATAATCCTTGAGAAACTGGGATCCAAGATAGGTAGTCCCATGGACCGACACTACTTGAGAATTAGGCATTGTATCCAATATAAGAGTGTGTAGATATTTCTTGTAGATTCAAAACTGCTAATGTAATTTTCTAAAACAAAAGACTTGAATCTACTATACTCATCAACGAAAACAACTTTAATGATTGATAAATCACAACACAAACATTAGAAAATATTCAATCACATATGCTCAGATATTTATCTAGGGGCTGCTCAAAACCCCATCCTATTTGCATTTCATTAATAAGAAAATAGAGAACAACTATAATGCTTGCTCAAGGTCGAGTACTCTCCGCACTAGTATAATCTATCTCATTGCTTCATAAAATAGCTATGGTCAATACTTAACCAACTTTTTGCCTTCCCAAGTCCCTATTTCCTAGCACTTTTTCTCAAGGAATTATCCCCCTATTAATTAGGGAAATTCCCAACCATAATTATGCAATCCATGTAGGCCCTTCTCTAACTGCATGTACCACCTGTACAATTTCGAATTGTCTAAGAGTCATATTATAGTACCCTTGAACTCCAATATCATGGGTAACTTGAGTTATCTCAATGCATCAATTATTATGGGTTGATTGATGAGTTAAGTTTTTTATCACAAGCAAACACACACCACTAAGAGACCTTCCATTAGTTCCTAATCAGTTAGAACTAGTTAAACTCACAATAACTCAAATTAATCAAAACAATTTTCTAGTAATTAGCAATCAATCATAAATAAACATAACTCATGTAAATCCGACTCAAATTAACTTATTTAACTTAGTAATAAGTTCCATATCACTTCATGATCACAATCTAGATTAGGGGCAAAAATTAGCTCAAAACTCAAAGTGCTCGAAATCATAGGAAACCTGAATGATCATCCATCTCATCAAAAGGATCTCAATGCAACTCATTTCATTCAAAAAAAAGCTCATATGAGGAAGTTAGATCCTACTGAACATTTCATTAAACATGCAAAATTTTGAAAAAAAAGGTCGACTGGGCATCTGTACAACCCAGTCAGCAAGGAGATTATTCCTTGGAATATAGCTATATAGGTGGATGAATCATATGTTGACAAGTGGCATCTAGGTATTGGGAAATTGGTGATGAGATGGACCAATCGAAATGCAACACGTGGCAAGCCTGAAGGTTTCCATGTGCCCCTACAGTGGTGTATTAAATTTTTGTGGAGGCATTGAGGTTCGACCCCGTGACCTCCCCTCCATAGTGCACACATCTTAACCACCTACGCTACACATTAGTTCTTACCCATATAGCTAACCACATGTATTGCAGTTCTATTTTAGTTACGATTGGCGGTTAGGGAGGGCCAGCCTATAGGCCATCCCTCACCATGTGAACAAACCAACCCACACAGTCACGGTTAACATAACCAGTGGCTCTAACACAAAGTTATGAGCCCAACGGTTAACACACCCATGTGAACACATCAAACAAACATGTAGTGATCATGTTCTATACCAATGATAGCTTCAACAGACTCCAAACCAGAGCATGTGACCACCATTATAGAGACCACCAACGATTTCGCTAATGGTTAGCCCTAACTGCTCGGGTTTTCCACTAACCACATCCATGTGACCACGTTCAGGAGACCATGAGCAATTAATGTCAACGGTTATGAAAAATTGTGCAATAATTTTTTTTAAGCATGCTTAGTGCTAATTAACCTAACTTAACGTTAATTAAACCAATATTTAACCCACAGTTAATTCGACGGTAAATTCAGCAGTCCACCAATTTCGACCCTTCCACTGAATTTAGTGGCCCTAACGTGAGTTCTTCTAGATTTGGAGGAGGATTTGTAGGGAAAGTTAGTTTCTCTCATAACTGGAGCACGTTTCGACCAAATGAGGATCATAAAAAGGTATTCTTAGCTAATTTCGACATTCTAAATACAATGGAACAGGTTTTAGGAGCAATGGGACACTTCGATATGTGATTTTTCCACATTAAAGTTTTAGGATGCCCAGGGCCACCAGGGAGGAGGTCGTGAACAACTGTGGTCCATTTGTAGAGTTTGGAGAGTCAAATTAGGGTTTTGGAATGCTCTAAGTCCATTGAAGCAGATTTCAGGAGCTGTAGAGTAATGTAAACTGTACTTTTTGCCATTTTTTTCAAATACAGAGACCCAAGCCATGGAATGTTGGGTTGTGTTATATTCTTTCCATGACTAACGGGGGAGTTCAGAGGGAGTGTGATAGCCCCCTATAAGGGGGTATGCAGGGGTATGCAGGGGTATCCCCTATGGTTTTTTTCGAACCCTATATTAGCTATGGTTTTGTGCATGGATTTTGCACATGGTTTTGGGTGTGATGGTTTTCGATCGATGGTATTATGTAGATCTAGTCAAGGGAAGTACGATTATGCTCTAATCTAGGGTTAATGGATCCAGGGGAAAATCTTTGTTTATATTTGTTTTATGTGTTATGATCTCGCCTTTTTTTTATTTTCTATTTTTTAGAATTTGTATGCATGTAATCTATGTATGTGGTTAAAACCTACATGGAAGCTACACCAAGGAGATGTAGCCCAGGAGGAGTGAACTCCTTTAGCAAAACACTATGATAAGTGTTTTTCTTGATGGTTTGTTGTTCATTTATTGGTGGATGTTTAGCATTTGTCTTTTATGCTATATTTCTTATGAATGACACATAAAACTTGACATAATTTTACCTATTTTGGTTCACAAACACCTAAGAAAACCAATGCCCATGAATCCATACAAAAGAATTCGTCTTTAAATATGAAGTGGAAACTAACACTGCAAAACTAACATTCAACTATAGATGAAGTTTTATTAGAGCAAAGGTTTATTTTCTTTATTTCTTGAGACTTGTGCAAGGAGAATTAATAGTGTGCAAGTTTATGGGATGGCAGCTTCAACAAGTGATGTCTCTAATCTCTCTTCCTTAGCAAGATGATTTGATGAAGAGATGTTGAAAGATTTTTTCATCATGAGATCTATAGTGCAAGAGATGATTGAAGATAGAAAGGAGAAAACTATACTTCTAGAGGAGTTGATGGCCATGAATCAAGAGAAGAAAGAGCTTCTTGAGAATATGGATGCGATGGAGATTTTACTCCATGGTGCCAAGGAAAACCTAGCCAAGTATGTGCATGAACATGAGGTATGCAATTCAAGTTTATCTTCAATTTCCTCTCAAAATGAATGTTTTGGTGCTTTTGAAAGACACACTAGAGGAATAGGGTTCAAATTGTTGATGAATATGGGCTATCAAGGTAGTAGAGGGTTGAGAAAACATGCACAAGGCATAGTTGAGCCAATTTTTGTTGAGGAAAGGCCTAGGTATTTGGGTCTTAGTTATGGACAAGATGATGGAGAATGCTCCAAAGACAAGAAGCCTCATGAAGGTGTTCCAAGAGGGAGTTTATTTAGATGTTCATATCCTTAAGCTAGTGAATTTTTTGTTCATGAGGATTGAAAAAATTGTATACCCAATTTGCAAAAAGATTCTCATAAGCATGCAACGAGTGGAAATGGAAAACAAGAGGATGATGAATGCTCTAATATCATTAAAACCATTGTTGGTATTCTGAAGAGAGCCACTACCTCATCAAATTCACCTCCTCTAGAAGGCAACAAAGGTGAATGTGCAAGGTATAAATATACATTTAATCAAGTTTATTTTGATTATGATAAACATAGTAAATCTTCACATAAGAATTGGAGAGAATTTACATGTTCTTTTTGTGGTTTAAATAACCATAATGTTTCAATATGTTGGAAGAGAAAGGCCACATATAGGAAGCTTTCAAAGCAAAAATGACAGAAAACTAGAGGTCCATTAGATAATGGAAACCATGTTGCAAAGAAGATGAAATTGTTTTGCGCTCATTGTGATAAGCAAGGTCATATCATAGACAAATGTTGGACTTTGTATCCAACAACTCATCCACGACATTTGAAGAAGTTGGAGAGACACTTTGGCATGAATGAAAAAGAGGATTCCATAATTGATGTGGGTCAATGTGATTCACAAGATGATGTACAAATGAAAGAAGCGCCATTGAAATGTTTGGTAAGAGGTGGTTTGATTTATTAACCAAATAAGGCTTGCATTTCTTTTGTTGATAAATGCGATTCTTTTCTTTAAAAGAATTTATTTTCCTTATGAATGCGTTACTTCTTTATTGAAAGCATGTTGCAACTTGTATAATGCAAGATGTTGAAAGTGGAGTTCTATTTGACTCACTTAAATTCAGCAAAGAAGACAATTTTTGGTTACAATTTTGTATGTGAATGCATTTCTTTTGAAAGCATTCTTGATGTTGCATATTTTCTCCAAGAAGGTGTGTGAAAGTTGAGTATGTTACTCACTTCATTTGCAGCAAATTTCTAATTCTTGATGTTGCATATATTCGCCAAGAAGGTGTGTGAAATTGGGGTATGTTACTCACTTCATTTGCAACAAATTTGTCAATTCAGCTCTTTATGTACCCATAAATATTTTTGGGCTTATTGTACTTGTGTTTGTACTTATGGGAGATTTGAAGAATTGTACACATGCATGAGTTTGCGTGTGTGTGAACAGTGGCATTGTTGCTAGTTTCATTGTGTTTGGATACATGCATGAGTGTCGACTTGTGTCGATTTTTGTCACATGTATGTCATATCGACTTGGAAGAGTTGATTTTATCTCTAAATATGAAAGGGAGATGTTGATGGATTGTTGCATGAGATGTGAAATTATTATTGTTTATGTAAAGAATCGTCAAGTTGTTGTACATGCTTAAGATTGGCTTTCAAGTGATGTCAGTTAATTGAAGAAGAATGTTTTGTCGACTTATGTTTAGTCGATGATGTTTGTCGATTTGTGTTAAGTCAATGATTTTGTACACTAAGATGCAAGAGTACATGGCGATGTTACATGATGTGACAATTGTTTCTTTGAAGGGGCAAAAGAAGAGGTCGTCGATTTGCATTTCTTGCATAATGTGTTTTTCCATTTAATGGATTTATTTGTGACAGGATGTTGTATGATTTTGGAAGGTCCATTCTTGAGAAAGATGCTCATGCTTAACCTTAATTCTAAAATCATGACATGAGAAGCATGTTGAACTAGAAGATGATAGAGGCAAGAAGCAAAAGTGGATGATATGCCAAAACATTACAGCCATTGTAGACCATTTGTATGTGTTGATGGAAAGATTCTCACTATCAAGAAGTTAGAGCCCATTGACTCTTTCACTAAACAGGAAAAATTAAAAAAAAAGTTCACTGGGAAAACGTACAACCCAGTCAGCAAGGAGAATATTCCTTGGAATATTCCTATACAAGTCGGTGAATTGTATTTTGACAAGTGGCATCTAAGCATTAGGAAATTGGTGATGAGATGGACCAGTCAGAGGGCAACATGTGGCAAGATGGAAGTCTTCCATGTTCCCTACAGTGGTGTATTAAATTTTTTATGGATGTGTTGGGATTTTACCCCACGACCTTCCCTCCACAGTGCACAAGTCTTAACTAGCTCTGCTACACATTAGTTCTTACCCATATAGCTGATCGCATGTATTTAAGTTTTATTTAGGGTATGACTGGCAGTTAGGGAGGGCCATCCATCCCCATGTGAATGAACCAACCGACACAGTCACGGTTAACGTAACCAGCGAATCCAACACAAAACTATGACCCCGACAGTTAACACACCCATGTGAACACGCCAAAAAAACACGTAGTGGTCATGGTTTAAACAAACGACAGCTTCAACAGACTCCAAATTGTAGCATGTGACCAGCATTACGGAGATCGCTAATGGTTTAGCTAATGGTTAGTCCTAACTGCATAGGTTTTGTGCTAACCACATCCATGAGACCACGTTAAGGAGACCGCCAATAGTTAATGTTAATGGCTATGAAAAACTGCGTGGTAATTTCATTAAGCACGATTAGTGCTAATTAACCTAGCTTAACATTAATTAAACCAATAATTAATCTGTAGTTAATTCGGTGGTAAATTCGAGGGTCCACCAATTTCGGACCTTCCACCAAATTTAGCAACCGTAACTGGAGTTCTTCCAGATTTGGAGGAGGATTTGTAAGGAAAGTCAGTTTCTCTCATAACTGGAGCATTTTTCGACCAAATGAGGATCAGGAAAAGGTGTTATTACCTAATTTCGAAATTCTAAACACAATAGAATAATTTTCAGGAGAAATGGGACACTTCTATATGTTATATTCCACATTGATGTTTTAGGTGCAAGGGCCACTAGGGAGGAGGTCACCTTCAAAACAATTGTGGTCCATTTGCAGAGTTTGGAGAGTCAGCGTAGGCATTTTGGAATGCTCTATGTCCATTGAAGTAGATTTTAGGAGATGTAGAGAAATGTAAACTATACTTTTTTCCATTTTGAGAAAATACAGACACCCAAGCCATGAAAGCTATACCAAGGAGATGTGACCCTGGAGGGGTGAAATGGTTTATCAAAACAATGTGTTAGTTATTTTCTTGATGGTTTGTTGTTCATTTACTTGCTTTTGTTTAACACTTGTCTTTTATGTTATTTTTCTTATGAATGACACATAATACTTGACACAAATTTACCTATTTTGATTCACAAACACCTAATAAAACCTATGCACATGAAGCAATTGGCAAGCATTTGTATTTAAATATGAATTTGACAATATTCTAAACGTTATCATCTTCTTCACTTTTGGTGAATCCCAATCTGGTGAGAGAGTTATCAATCCTGGTGTACTAGAAATGAGGTTCTTATTTCAATTCATATAGTGCTTTCTTGAGTCTGCACACATGTGACTCTTTGTTGAAGGTATAAAATCCTTCTGTCTACTCAATTTACACCTCCTCCTATATCACACTATTGAGGAATGTTGTCTTCACACACATTTGATGGATCTTCCATCCCATATGTACCACAAGTGCTAGAATTGATATGATTGAAGAGTACCTTGCTATTGGACAAAAGTTCTTCTCATAATCAATTCCCTCCACTTGAGAGAACCCCTCCACCACAAATATTGCCTTGTATTTCTCAATTCTTCCATATGCTACTTGCTTCACCTGTAGATCCACTTGGAACCTACCATTGTCTTGTCGTCTGGTCTTGGGACTGCTTTCCAAACACTCTTTCTGATTAGGGAATCATATTCCCCTACCATGGAGTCAACCTATTGTGGCCACAACTACCACCCTATTTAAATATGCCATGATAGAAAATTTTAAATGGGCCCCCTATAAGTCTGATATATCATCTCTCTAGATGCTCCTTTTCATCCCATTAATTTTAACTCTATGAAGGGCCCAATCTTCCATTCACAAAGGGGTAAAGCCCTTCGACCAATCCCTTGTTTAAGCCCTTCATTCCTATGTTTATCGGGATTTGTTTAACCCCTCAAAACCCTCATCACATTATTATTCCCACCATAATGCCTTATGGCAAAAATCCTTCACAAAGCATGCATAACCCCTTTTCGGGGCCTATCGCAATAACACAAGGCATTCATGGCTTTTGTACCTGACGGGTTTTATTAACTAAAATGTATCCATTTCGGGTCCGGAGCCCATCATAGATCGCTATTGGCCCAGCCCCAAAACCATGTGTATAAATAGCGCACCGCTGGTCTCCGAACCCACCGGCCCTATGAACCGCAATGTATATATTGTCGGGTCCAACACCAATCGCATATCGCATATCGACGGAGCCCCGAGCATTATACATATTACATGTAGCAATATAGCGGACCCGCCAACCTATCAAATACGATACATATATTTTCGGGTCCGAAAGCCCTGTCACACATCGCAATCAGCCTAAGTCCGAGGCCGCATCACATATCGCATATCGGCAAAGCATGGGCCTCATACACATTGTGCGTGGCAATGTGGTAGATCTGCCGATTTCTATGAACTTGAGCGTATAACATTTCAAGTCCGACACTATGGCTGGACATGGTTTTCCCGTATATTCTTTTGTTTCTCAAAAATATTGAAATCTCAGTTTTCAAAGGCAAGCCTATATAGCGGACCCACTAGCAGTATTAATGTATGTATATATATATATATCTATATATCTGTGTGTGTGTTTTCGGGTCCAGGGCCATATCGCATATCACATATCGGCAGAGCCCTAGGCTCATGATATTGCGATATGTAATATGTCGGACCCAGCAATATTTATAAGTACCGATATATAACATTTGAGGTCTAGTTTGAGTGATCAGGGTGGGGTTTTCCTTGTTTTCATGTGTTTTCCAAATTTCCCGAAATAACAAAGGAATTGGGTTTTCAGTGTAGAAGGTAGCGCTTGTGCTTTATACGAATATTTATGTTATATTGTTCATAATCATGAAGCTAATGATGGCTATCTCTGCAGGTGAGAAGCAAAAGATAGAGGAGTGGATTCGAAGAGCCATATGTACACAAGCGTTGGGTTTTAAGGTCTAGTCTCAAGAAGGTTAAACATCATGCATAGATTAGGATAGCTAGGACTAAATTAGAGTAGTTAGAGGTAGTATAGATAGGATCTAATACATAGATGTTAGTTGATTTATAATTTTCGATCTAATTGAAGTCTTCCTCCCAGAAGCAATCTTTCGACATGTTCAAACAGTTTAACGAGTCCCTTAAAACCTATCGGAGCTAGCCATTCCAAACGAAAGCAGGTCTAATTGGGGCTTGGGATTGGGTTAGTTCCCTTTGTTGGCATCGTCCACATTTCCCATCTCAACAAATTGCCGCTAGAAGGAGGGCCTGAACCGCCCTCTCAATCTTTTCAAGATTTCATCTATAAGTGCCACCCATTGATTCAAAAGGATTAATGTATGGATCGTAAAGGTCGGAGAGATCCTGTCACACATTGGGAAAAGCCTCATTTTGAAGAAGCAAAGACCCCTCTAAGTCCTGTTTCCAGGTCACCCAAGGAAGAGAGACTGTGGGAATATCCTGTCACTTAGGAACAACCTATTAGAGCACTTACTCAGGCTTACGCTTGTTTCCTCTCTCAGCTTCCCATCTTTCACTCCTTACCTTCGACAACTAAGAGAAATCCAAAGATCTTTACCTTGAGCGAAGATACATCAGAAGCCACTTCTCTCGAAGACATTGTGCTAGAATCCTTGCAAAGTATCGAGACCCCTTGGGCAGAAATTCATGAGGATTCCCCTTCTAAAGGTAACTTCTCGCTTGATTTTGAGAATCCTAACAGAGAATCCTCCAACCAAAACTTCCCTATTCATAGTATGGCCAATGTTCCCCCTCCAGGTGGGAATCAGCATCCACCTCCTCCTCCGGGTGGGAATTAACCCCAACCTCCTCCAAAAGGACTCCCTCCCTGGCTTGCATAGGATGTTGTAGCGATACCCGGGCAGCAGCATCCCTTACCCAAAAATACAGAAAGATTGTTACCCAATTTCAACCCTGAGCAGCGAGATACCATTGATACCCATATTCACTCTTTCTTCCTAGCCTTGCATAGGTTGGGGGTCGCCGATGAAGATGTGGTGTGCCGCCTATTCTCTTTTACTTTCACTGGTGCAGCCTCCACATGGTATTTCAGATTGAGAGTAGGGTCAATCACCTCTTGGGATGGTTTTCAGCAGGCCTTTTTAGACAAGTTTGGTGATGAAAAAACACCTGCAACCTTAGTCTTAAAACTATCCCATCTGAAAATGGAAACCAAGGAGAAGGTTAAGGATATTAACATCCAGTTCAACACCTTGTTCAACAGGATCACAACCATCGCTAGAACTACTGAAGAGGTGCTAATGGAATTATATATCTCTGCTCTCCCTATCCCTACAATGATGTGGGTTAAAAGGAGTAATGTGCAAACCTTAGAAGGTGCTATCAATGAAGCAGTGAAAGTTGAAAATGAAATGATCAACCTCACAGTATTCCACCCTATAACTGGAGAAAAGAAAGCCTCTCAAACATCCAAGAAGAATAATGGAAATGATAACAAAGGGGCTGAAACTAAAGAAAAGGACACCACAGATGTGGAAGGGTTGCATCGAATCATTAAGAAACTTACAAACACAGTCATTGATATGAAAAGGAATCATGGAGAGAGTACTAGTGGTAATGGAAGAGACTATAACAACAAAAAGCCCTTCAAACCTTTCTATCGTAAGAAAATAGGTGGTTTTCATGGCCAGCTTGCATTGCCTGCTCCACCTAATGAAGGGGCATTAAACACAGAAGAGTTTTCTCTTATTATATTGCTCCTTAACAAAGAAGAATCGGTACTGGAGTTCAAACCAGAACAAGAAGATGAGGAAGGATAACAAGTAGAAGAACCCTCGGAGGAGGAAACCCAGATCAATGTGCTGTGGGATTTCCATAGTGATGAGAATGACGATGAAGGAGATAACATTGTGGAAATAAATTCTAATGAAATCCACATGCAAAGTAAAGGGTCGTTCACAGGTGCAATAAAACCTATAGACCAGACCAAGCAAGATGCTCACCCTGTGAAAACATCCACTCCCGAAGTTTCTGTTGGAGAAGATAGATCTGGTGGTGATTCTAGGAATACCCTAGTTGTAAACCATCCAGAAAAGGATAAGACATATCCCACTGCAACTAAGGCTACTCAACATGGTAAACTCCCACTTAAAAATGCCAAGACAGGTATGTTTACTCTGCCCTATCCTATTTATAACATTGATTATAATATTGTGGATGATCTCAAGAAGTCGAGGGCTAATATCACATATTTTGACTTGTTAAAATTAATGCAGCAAAGAGATTTGCTGTTAAAAGTTATGAATGAGCAGAACTGCAAAACCCCCACCACCTCAAGCATCCAAACCAAGAAGCGAATGTCCAAACTTGTTAGTATAACTAGCAAAACCCAAATACCATCATCTATGGAGGCCACATTATCTAAAATGATTCGAAAGCCCCAAGATGTCGGTGCAGCCAAGATAGGGAGGAAATGAAGATTTATGACTCCACCCTTCCTTATCACATTCAAAATCTTCAACATGAATGTGCATAATTGCTTGGTAGATTATGGCGCCTCATCCACTATTATGCCTTACGCTGTTTCTAAAAGACTTCAGGCAATACCCAATAAAACTGAAACTCAAATTATGCAGTTGAACTAAACGAATGCCAGAGCTATTGGGTCTCCTGAAAGATGTGTTGATTCGAATGGCTGCTAAGCCTCAATACACTCAAGTCATTGATATAGTGGTAGTGGATATACCTGAGGCTTATGGGATGCTTCTTAGTAAGGACTGGTCATCAAATCTAAATGGATATTTCTCAACTGATTGGTCCCATCTTTTATTGCCTCAGAGGGGAAAAAATGATATGCTGAGAGTGAACCAAGAAAGATACATGAAGTACATGGTAATGGAACCAAATAGCCCCAATGAACCTGTAATGTTCTATAAATATATCCTTGGGAATTACAGTTGTGATGTTTATGCCACAGAAACCTGTTTCTGGGAGTGCCATGCAGAAACAGTCAAGGAGGCTTTGACAAACACACAGTTGGAAGAAAGAATTACACACCCCCATAATCCAACTAATGAATTACCTTGTATTATAGTAGATGATAGGACTAATTTCATAGGAAGTAGTTCTTTTAGCGTAACATTAGAGTTTATTTTTGGGACGCTTTGCATTGATGATTCTAACTGTCTTGAAAGTGCAGGCACTAGGAGCATTTTCATTGGCCCACTAGGGAACCAATGCCTGATGGCCAGCTGGTTGGAATGCGCACACAGCAATAACACAGAAGAACATGAAGGCTTGCTGAAAGGCCTTGAGAAGAGCCATTGAAAAGAATATAAAAAATCTCATAGTTTTTGATGACCCACAAATAATGGTGAACCAGGTAAAGAAAAGGATACACTACAGTCCACCACACCTGGTGAGGTACCAACATGAGGTATGAAGTTTAATTCAAAGTTTCAATTCTTTCAATATCACATACATACCTCGAAAGTATAACCACGATGCCGAACTAATGGCTACTATGGTTGTGAAAATTTTGCCTAATCTTAGATTAAATATGAATAAATTTTATATTGAATTGATTTTCAGATCATCCGTAACTGATAAAATCTCAAATTGGCAAGTGTTTGAAGGTGAGAATCAAATCCGTAAGTTCCTGCATTATGAAAAAAACTCAGAAACGTAGCCATTAGCAAAAAGGAGAATGAAAAAATTATAAACAGAAGTGAAGACGACGTGACATCTTTCATCGAGAAATTTATTTACTTTTCATCTCTCATGAGTGAGCCAACAGGTAAGCACACAAAATCACAACACGCATGGCTGAGCCCATTCCAAGTTGTGGAAAAAATTGTTCATGGAATTTACAGATTGAAAGCATTATAGGGAGAAACTGAAAAACTCCCTGTTAATGGCCAGCATCTCAAGAGATACTTCCAGTAGCCACCACATGGTGGTTACCCCCTGAGTAGGTTAGAGTTCATTTCATTTTGTTGTTAGTGTAGTTGTATTCCTGTTCTTTCTTTTGTTTTCTGCAAAGTCCATTTTCCTGCTATTTTGAATCACATTCCTTTTCAACTAGCTAATGGTGGTCCTCCAGTCTCGTTCTACCTTTCAGAATTTCCCTCATTCACCACTCTCAGCCTTTCCCTTCTGCATTAACTTGCTGATGATTCTGTTGTTCCTTAATCCATCATTTCCCTGCCAATCAAGCAACTTTCTATCAGCCCATGAGCACTTGAGAATCAGCGGTGGAATGAAAATGGAAACCCCTCATGGGCATTTGTAGGGAAATATGTGAGATCTATTGATAACTTGGATATCTAGAGCATGTAAGGACATCTGTATAAAACAAAAATGTGTAACTACAGCTGGATTGGCATGGAGGAACGTTGCATTTAAATAAATCCCACTCAGACCTAGCCTATACTTGCTTGTAAGGTTTACAGTCATTCTCTAATGGCCCCATCCACCATACTAAATGGTGCAATACCTGTTACTCACAAGTAAACATCCTTTCATGGGCTAAGCTCACTGTCTCATACCCTGTGGAAAATCTAATTTTGCTCTAGTCCTTGTGCCTAAAACTAGAAGGGCTTATCTAAAAAGAAATGAAATGTCAAGTCCTTGTGCCAATCTGGAAGGACAAGTTGTTTGGGAAGCTAGTTAGTGTAAGAACTATTGTTGGGCTCAGAGTACCGGTCGACACAGCAAGCCCAACCTTGCTTAAGCGATTTAAAAATATGGCATGATCCATGACTGTGCCCCATTCAATCAATGAAAATATAACACTGAAATTCTCATATAAAGTGCAAGAAAAACATGTCTACATCAAGCTTGATGAGTAATACAGAGCTGAGGTGCACACCTAAATAGGTATGGACAAACCAGTGAAGGCCCCAAAGGGATTTTTGAAAGTGGGAAATAAGTAGAGGAAGGTCAATAAACCCCATAGTACTGCCATTGGAGAATGCTTGTCAAAATCATATCTGCAAGTAGAAGCTATTTGTATCTATCCCTTCTGAAGCGGTAATATTTAAGTGGAACCCATGCCTGTCCGTCTATATATTTTTCATTTCAAGTTTATTTTAACATCTTGATGTTCAATTGATCTGAAGGTTATTTGGAAACAAAGATAATTGATTTACCCAGTGGTTCGTCATTTGTTGTGGCCACAACTACCACCCTATTTAAACATACCTTGATAGCAAATTTTAAATGGGCCCCATATAAGTCTGAGATATCATCTCTCTGAATGATCCTTTTCATCCCTGTAATTTTAACTCTATGGAGGGCCCAATATTCCATTCACAAAGGGATAAAGCCCTTCGACCAATCCCTCGCTTAAGCCCTTCATTCCTATGTTTATCGAGATTTTTTTAACCCCTCAAAACCCTCATCACATTATTATTCCCACCACAATGCCTTATGGAAGACATCCTTCACAATGCATGCGTAATCCCTTTTCAGGGCCTATCGCAATAACACAAGGAATTCATCGCTTCTAGACTCGACGGGTTTTATTAAATCAAATGTATGCATTTCAGGTCCAGAGCCCATTGCAGATCGCTATCGGCTCACCCCAAAAACCATGTGTGTAAACAACGCACCCCTGGTCTCTGGACCCACCAGCCCTATGAACCACATTGTATATATTGTTGGGTCCAACCCCAATCGCATATCACATATCGGCGGAGCCCCAGGTCTTATACATATTATGTGCAGCAATATAGCAGACCCGCCAACCTATCAAATACGATACATATATTTTTGGGTCTGAAAGCCTTGCCACACATCGCAATCGGCCTATGTCTAGGGCTGCATCGCATATCGCGTATCGGTGAAGCATGGGCCTCATACACAGTGTGTGCGGCGATGTGGCGGATCCGCTGATTTCTATGAACTTGAGCGTATATCATTTCAAGTCCAGTGTTATGGTTGGACATGGTTTTCCTGTATATTCCTTTGTTTCTCAAAAATATTGAAATCTCAGTTTTCAAAGGCAAGCCTGTATAGTGGACCCGCCAGAAGTATGAATGTATATATATATATATATATATGTTTTCGGGTCTGGGGCCATATCACATATCGCATATTGGCTAAGACCTAGGCTCATGCATATTGCAATATGCGATATGCCAGGCCCATCGATATTTATAAGCGCCGATATATAACATTTGAGGTCCAGTTTGAGTGATCAGGGCGGGGTTTTCCTTGTTTTCCTGTGTTTTCCAAATTTCTTGAAAGAACAAAGGGATTGGGTTTTCAATGTAGAGGGAAACGCTTGTGCTTTATATGAATATTTCTATTATATTGTTCATAATCATGAAGCTAATGATGGCTATCTCTGAAGGTGAGAAGAAAAAGATGCAAGCGTTGGGTTTGAAGGTCTGATCTCAAGCGTTCCAAGTTGGAGCCCCATGTGTTGGTTGTACAGTCCGAGATAAAATTTGGCCCGGTTTTCATCATGAGGAAGTGACACATAGCCACCCCTTTTGCCCGCATCCGTTCACTTCTTCATGAAACTAATCGCTCCAGTAGATATGCTTCCTACGTGGCAGTGGTTACACTGATGGTTTTATCTCTATATACTCGATCTACATATCGAAAGTAGTAGTGAAGATGAAGAGGCAGGGTAGACCCGGAGTCAAGAGCTTTTGCATAAATATTGCCTCTGAAGAGAAAAAAGGGCTTTTTGACTTCGAGAAGAACATTTTGATTTATTGTGAATAAAGGGGACTGTTTGGTTCAAGGAGGAGCCATAGTTTCAGACTCATTGTATTGTTTTGGATCAAAGTATTGTTACTGGCATGAATGTAAATGTGATTTGTGTTTATGCATATTGATGACTTACAGTTCACTATTAATCTTGTTAAATTGAATGTGATTCAGTTTCATGGTTAACTTGGGAATGGTCTCTAATTTGAAACTAAGTTAAACATCAGTTGCAAGTTTTAATTCCATGGAAGAATGTGGATTCCTACATGAGTGATTGGATTGAAATTTGGCTTTAATACAGTCTTGTCCAGCTATGAATTCAGTGATTGATTCATTTGGACTTGAATTTATGCATGATGTTTAACCTTCTTTATCACGCTCCTGCAGAACATATATGTGATGTTTAAACCTCTGTATTATGCTCCTGCATGATAGATTAGGATAGCTAGGACTAGATTAGAGTAGTTAGAAGTAGTATAGATAGGATTTAATACATAGAGGTTAGTTGTTTTATCTTTGTTGATCTAATTGAAGTCTTCCTCCCGGAAGCAATCTTTCGACATGTTCAAACAGTTTACGAGGTCCCTTAAAACCCGTCGAAG
Source organism: Pinus tabuliformis (assembly GCA_031772625.1). NCBI lineage: Eukaryota > Viridiplantae > Streptophyta > Pinopsida > Pinales > Pinaceae > Pinus > Pinus tabuliformis. The sequence continues at coordinate 285,000,036 of CM062806.1, read as the reverse complement.
CTAGCCATTCCAAATGAAAGCACGTCTAATTTGGGCTTGCAATTGTGTTAGTTCCATTTGTTGGCATCGTGCACATTTTCCATGTCAACACAACCCACACTGGTTTATGCACTGATTCCTTGAATGGGGATGGCTCAGTATCAACAAGCTCACTCATCAAAGTCATGTTGCTAGTGTATTGATCTGGTGACCTCTTCTTCATGCGCTGTGATGTGGGTGTTCCCACATTCTATCTAACATCATGCAATAATATGTCAGCTTCTATGGTGTGCTTCCTTCCATCTCTGGATGTCTCTTCTTGAGTGGATGTCTGCGCTCCTTGTTCCTCTTCTTTTGGTTGATCCACAACTTCCTTAGGTTCTTACGTTGTAGCCAAAATCTCATGATTTGAATGTAACTAAGCTCACTCTAAGGAGAACATGGCCCGTGCAACTATCACAATACTTTTTTTCTTCCTTTAAGGCACCCCATACTACTGTGGGTCATGGGTTACTGTTAACTCCCTTTGAATGCCTTCTTTTTCATAAAATTTCTTGAACTCATTCAGCACACATTCTCCACAATTATCACTCCTGAGAGCCTTCACTTTCTTTCCAACATCTTTCTCAACAAGTTCTTTAAATTCAACAAATTTGGAGAATATATGGTCTTTCTTCTGCATGAATAATATCCAACGTTTTGGTGAGAAATCATCTATAAATATCACATAATACTTGTGCTTGGCCATGGAGGCTCTCAAGAAAGTTCCACACACATCTTAGTGAATCCTTTCAAGGACTGCTTGTAATTTAATGTCCCGCTCATAGAAGGTGGATTTTTTGTACTTTCTCAATGTACACCCTTTACATGTATCTCGTTGATCTAGTGCACCTCTAGGAAGGTCTGTAGAAATATGTTGCATGATCTTCAAAGTGCCATGGTGCAAATTTCCCAATATTCTATCCCATAATTCACCGATGTCTCGGATCTACACCTTCTCTACTTTTGTTCTCAATGTTGCACAATCTTCCACATCTAATTTATAAAGGTTCTCCACCCAAACCCTAATCCACTTCACTTATCCCATGGCGATGTGTCTCAAGAAATCCTTTCCCTGGCTAAATATCACATCATAACCATGGTCTTCCAACATAGCAATCGAAACATGATTCTTCTTCAGATCCAAAACATACATTACATCTTTTAATTTGAGAGGGGAGCTAGAATCCCTTTGAAAAGTAACTATTCAAATGATGATCATGTTATACCTTCCATCATCTCCCATATCGATGTGCATCTAGATTTCCTTCTCCTCCAAGACACTAAATAATTCTTAGTTGGTTGTCATATGGAACGAGGCTCCACTATCTAGATTCCACACACTATCCATCACCGTGCTCACCACACATGCAATGACGGTCAAATCAAATTCAAATAGTGATGTTAAAGCTTCACCTGTCTCTCCTCCTAAGGGATTCTTACCCGCCTTCTTGTGTGGAAACTTCATGGCACAATGTCCCATCTCATGGTAGTGAAAGCACTTGATTTTTGACAAGTCTTTCTTCTTGCCCACCTGACTAAAATCTGCTTTGCATTTGGATTTCTTCCCTTTCCCTTTCTTTGCCTTTCCAGCCAAGGCACAATTCTCCTCATCATCACACTTTGATGTCATTCCATCTCTGGTGTTCCACCTTATCTCTTCTTGCACCAAGCTGGACCATAATCGCTCAAAATTTGGTAGCTTCTCCCTCCCATTTACCAAATCGTGGTAGCTATGACAACTCTTGAGAAGTTATATAAGTTCTAGGCTTACTAGGTGATCCTCAAAAACCATAATACCAACATCCCTAAGTCCATCTCCACATTGGGTGAGCCTTCTGACATATTGTAGTATTGTGTCACCCTTTTCCATCTCGATCTTCGAATTCGTTTCCTTCAGTGTTAGTTTTATATGGTCACTTTTGTTTTGAAGCAACTCTATTAAGGCTTTCCACATTACATATGGACTCTCCTTCCCATGGAGATTTGAGACAATATGACCTCAAATTCCTTCCAATATGATCCTCCTCGCCTTTGAAATACACTTCTTCCATTCTTACATATCTTGAACATTAGATGTTGGAGGCTTCATCATATCATGATCTATGAATTCCTTTAGCCCGTTGTCTTCCAACACCTCCTCCATCCTATCCTACCAAGCAATATAATGTGAGCTACCCTTAATGGAATACTCAAATATCAATCCATAGAATGACATCCTACTAGATCTAAAGAAGGATATTACAAATTCGATTCACCTATAAGGGCAACTTTGAATTCTCTCTTCTATTGTGATTCATTCTATAATACCATGTACAAATTTCTTGTATATTCAAAACTGCTAATGCAATTTGCTAAAACAAAAGACTTGAATCTACTCCACTCATCAGCGGAAACAAATTTAACAATCGAGAAATCACAACACAAAAATGAGAAAATATTCAATCACATATGATCAAAGATTTATCTAGGGGAAAGAAACTACTCAAAACCCCTCCTTATTTGTATTGCATTAATAAAAAAATAGAGAAGAAATACAATTCTTACTCAAGCCCGAGGAAAATTTGCACTAGTATAATTAATCTCAATGCTTCACAAACTAGTTATGGTCAATACTTAACCAAATTATTTCCTACCTAAGTCCCTATTTCCTTTCTTATTTCTCAAGGAATCATCCCACTATTAATTAGGGGAATTCAAATCCATAACTCTGAAATCCCTATAGGCCACTCTCTTACTGGATACACTACCTGCACAATTTGGAATTGTCTACAAATGATAGTACACTGCCCTTAAACTCCAATCTCAACCAGGTAGCTCGAGTTATCTCCATTCATCAATTATTATGGGTTGATTGATGAGTTAACTAGTTCATCACAAGTGAACAAACCCCACTACAAGACCTTCCACTAGTTCTTAATTAGTTAGAACTAGTCAAACTCACAATAACTCAAATTAACTGAAACAGATTGCTAGTACTTAGAAATCAATCATAGCTCAACATACCTCTAGTGTCTCCAACTTGAATTAGCTTATTTAACTCAGTGATAAGTTTCGTATCACTTCAGTTAAATTCCTCCAAGTATTTTCCTGAAATTGGATTTTGAATTTATCTAAATTTAATTAAAGAAAAATTAAATTAGGAATTTCTTGCTGCATTTTCAACAGATTTGTCAAAGAGCATGTTCCTTAAGGACAGGCTAATCCATGATGAGAGTAATCCTAAACTGACATACCTAGTGAACATCCAAATGAGTTATGTTCCTTGTGAGGTAATGATGATGGTGTCTATAGTCATTGTCTCCCCAACATTGTGCTCTAATCTAGTGAAGAGATAGAGCTTCTTACTCAAGGTCTTAAAGATAATGTTGGTTATGATGTTTCCTATGTCATATACATCTTACTCTTCTTTTGAGAATATTTCAATTTGAGAGTTTCATTGTACCTTTCTATAGAATTATGAATACCTCCCTAGTTACGAGGGAGTGTTGAAAAGTGTAACTATGTTTGGTCTTCGTAATTTTTATCATTATGTATTTATATATTCTATGTAAAAACAAAAAGAAAGAAAAAAAATTATTTTTCAAGCATGGGTTTAATGCTCATATCAAATTGTTATTTTAGATAAGCATGTTCGTCATTTTTCTAAAACTTATTCAATCAAAGAGTCAAAGTCCTATTTGAACTTATTGTAAACAAAAAGGAAAAAGAAATATTCTAATTGTAATTTAGATCAAAACCACCTTTAGATGCCAAGTTGGCCCTACCGTAAAGGACATGTCTATTCAAACCCCTTTGGACAAGTATAAACAGAAGGAAGCTGGAGGTCATTTTGGACACACAATTCACTTGATATGATCTAAAATTTCCCTGAAGGAAGGAAGGTCAAAGTTTGAAGTTGAATAAGGATTTCTCTTGAGGACAAATGTCTGGAAGTTCTACCTTATTACATCTCTTGCTGAATATTTATTGTTGGTCTCTCTTGTTGATGAATTTTCTATGCAAAAGGAGGATTTGACTTGGCATCTAGAAGGTTGGAGTTTGTCTATGGTCATGGGTCTTAGTTATCTCACATTGATTTGATTCTATAAGAAGAGAATTTTCTAGGCTTTCCCCTTGAAGGGGTTTTCCCATGCCTTGGAACCTTTATCCTATGTTCTTTATTTTTTTTTGTAGTCTTCCTGTTTATGCTTTTGGTAATTGTTTTGTGAAAATAACATAATAAAGATTCAAAAGAAGCCAACAACACTCACAAATAATTATCAAAGAAAGAGAAATATAACCTAAATCGTAAGCTTCCCAATTTCTCAACAGAAAGGAATAGACATTGTTACATAATCCTAAGCAGATTTATTCCCATGACAATATAGTGGAAGTAGAGCACAAATATTTGCAACAGGACCTCGGCTAGATGGTCCCTGAATGCAACTCTTTTAAATTTATGACTTTCTCCACAGGCTTGTTGGTTTTCCTATTCTGATTAGCCCACATGATAATGCAATTTGTTGTTCTTGTCATAAAGTATCTCAGGGTTTTCCATTGTGTAGAGAATTTTGTGTTGAGAGCTTTCATTGTGCGGGGAATTTTGTGGGGAGAGCTTTGTGTGAAGATAATTCACTGTGCAAAGAGATTTGTGTGGAGAGATTTTAGTGTGTAGAGAGATTTGTGTGGAGAGATTTCATTCGGTAGAGAGTTATGAGTGGATAAATTTCATTTTGTGAATATATTTTATTATGCAAAGTTTTATCCACACTCTCCATAACCTTTAATCAATTAATTAATGGTAGAGGTAGTGGAGATGCACACAATGCTCCATCCTCTTTTAAATTTATGATTTTGTCCACATCCCCATTGGTTTTCCGATTCTTATTATCCCACATGTTCATGAAATTTATTGATGTTCACATAAAGTATCAGAGAGTTTTCCATTGTGCAGAGAGTTTCCATTGTGCGGAGAGCATTGTGCTGAGATTTCATTGTGTAGAGAACTTTGTGTGGATAAAGTTCATTGTGAGGAGATTTCCTCACACTTCACAAAACCTTTAATCAATTAATTAGTGGTAGAAGTAGAGACTATATTGACTTGCAACTATTACACTATTCTTAATGCATCTTGTAGAATATTTACACTATAAATTTTTTTTCCCAGATTGAAAACTTTTGTTATTCCATGATACATAATTTAATTTAATATAATAAATTTATATTATAATTATAATGAGAATTGAACATTATAAAACAAAGTATACAGTTATAGAGTCATAACTCTAGGTATATAGTTTTAGTACGCAAAGATGAAATCTAATGGCGAGACAATTGGATCATTAAAGAGTGAGACCCGAAAAAAGATCAAATTAACACGCGGTTGCATTCTAAAAGCCCAACATTACTTGCACTCTACATAAAATTGTACCAAACTTTTATGAGAGTAGACCATCATGGTCATGGCAGATTTTATGAGGTAGGTTGCGCCGAACAACTGTTTTGGATGGTTTCAAAGCGTGACTAATTTCCCTAAATGGATACGCAACCATTTTTATTTTCTTTTACTTGGACAAGTAGATCACATTGCAACATGATTTCTTGTATATGGTGTGTTACATGTTCCCATCCCCACTGCTATTGTGGACTTGTTGTTAAGCCATATCGACTAAGCCATTAGTCAAATGTGTATTCACTATCAAATGAGGCATGACAAGAAAGAGTACTTGTTAACGTAAATATTTAATGTTATTCACAATGACAATAAAACAACTCGAGAATTCAATAAACGAGATGTATTCCAAAAGTAAAATCATACATGCCTTGAGTCAAGTGCATGGTGCTTTTCTTAATTCACTCTGTGTGTAATTCTCCTCTAGTAAAATTTAACTTTCTATTCGGTGAAGGAGATGTTTTGCAATTGAGAGAAATGTAATGTGTAATCTAGTTATGATTTACATATTCAATTTTCTTAACAATAAAATGCTAACATGTTTAAAAAATAATCGAAGCCTCTAGGGTGTGTGATGCTATATTAAGTTTGAGGGGCGGTGGAGACAAACATCATAGTTACCCAATTCGACAGAATTAATAAAAAAATTCTGAATATTTTTCAGCTCGTTCGTTTTGGCCGAATTATTTGTAAAAAAATCGATTCGTTTTAGGTAACTTAATTATTTGTAAAAGATTAGCTTCTTTTAAGAAAAAAAGATAATATCTCAAAGCCTAAAAAACTTATTTAATAGAGCCTTCTCCTTACCTAAATCGTTACGAAACATTAATGGATTGTAGTTTATCTTCCTCACAGCTTATAGAGAGGCAACGGTCATGCAGACCCAAGAAAGACGCATTTTCATTCGGATTAAAAGTAGATTCGGTGGATTTTAAAACATATAATTTAATTTTTTTTCGAAGCATATTGTCGAATTTATTTTGAATTGAAAATTTTTTGATCAAATTATTGGTGTACTATATTGATCCAGGTGGATATTGGTGGCCACCTGCCAAGTCCACCTGGACCCCACCATTGTTTCTCTCAACATTTTCAGTTTCCTTAATTGTAGCACTACTTACTATTTTTAGCAGTTTTTCGGGTCCTGAACTTCTGGAGCCGTTTTGAGGCCCTAAACGACGTTGTTTGGGAAATCTGGGGGCAACATGAGTCCATGGACCGATGTTGCCCTTCCCAAAGTGGTAGTGCTCGGATAGATCTTTCTAACGAGCTTTTGTACGCGTCAAACGGAGATCGTATGCCAAAGTTACGACCCCGGGAAGTTGATGTACCAATTTACCGAAACGGGGCCCACAGTTTGGCGTTGCATCTCCTAGGGTTAGGTTTTGGAATGTGAAGGGTTTTCCATTGTTTCTCAATAATAAATAGGCCTTCGAGCCTCATTGTAACAGAGTTCAGAGGCATGTAGCCACCACATCTCTTCTCAGAGATAAGCTACCATCGCCCTAGCTGGTTTATTTGCATTTCTGGTTGTAAGCATATTTCAGTATTTTCCATCAATGAAATGAAGTATTATTTCCGTTGCATATTTGTGTATATGGTTATCTCTGTAATTTTTTGCGTTCCTATTTAAATCTGGATCAGTGGTATCAGAGCGGTCTGCTTTTTCTCTGTTTTTCTTTGCATGTCCCCAACAAGGTCGGGATATAAGGAGTTAGGGCTTGAACTGGTTGAACCTTTGCAAGACCAGCCTCGCAAATCCCGACGGCCTCCCATGGCGGATGAGAAGAAAGACGAGAGAGCAGGAGATCCCATCAAAATCTTGCTCGAAAAAGCCCTCGAGCGACAACGGAACGCGATGATGGACAACTTTGCCCAGATCCTTCAGCAGCTACCCAAAAGCGACGCATCGGCTTCTAGAAGCTACTCTGGAAACGCCACGCCCTTTAAGTTAAAAGTTAATTTTGAAATCCCCATATTCGAGGGTCAGATAGACGCAGATGCCATAGATAAATGGTTAAATCTGCTAGAGGGTTATTTTTCTGTTCATGAATTTTCGAGTCGGAAAAAGATTGTTTTTGCTCTTCTCAAAGCAGCCCCCCACGTCAAGGACTGGTGGGAAACCTACTGCGAGCAGAAGGATGAAAGTACTGGCTCACTATTTTTAGCCGCACCCACCTGGAATTCATTCCGGATGCTATCAAGGAGCAGTACTACCCTATCGGGAGCTATGAGGATGAATACATAAAGTGGACCACGCTGTGGCAGGGAAGGGACCAAGACCTGCTGGCGTTCACCAACCTTTTCCATACCCTTCGCAAAAATTTGGGTATCAAGGATTCGGAGCAACATTTGATACTCAAATACCGTGGCTGCCTGCACAAGTACATCCAGGAAGAAATACAATTCCTGAACATCTCCTCGCTCGGTGCAACATACCGATATGTTGTCAAAGTCGAACATAAGTTTAAACAAAAGAAGCGAGACTTTGGATCTACGAATCCAAAGCAGGGAAAAGGTGCCCCTAAACCACAGAACAAAGGACAAAGACAAGGCGGGATAGCCTAAGACAACCCGCCGAAGCCGCAAGCAAAGAACAGTGCCGCGAAGCCGAAAAATGACACTGGAAAATGGTGTGAATTCCATAAGAGCTCCACTCACAACACAAGTGAGTGTCGGGCCAAGCAGTCACTGGTGGCTGAGCTAAAGGTTTCAGAATCAGATGCATGTTCCGACTCTGAGTCAGAACCCGATAAGGGGAATGAAAAAGGGAAGCAGATCATTGATGTGGATCCCAACGCCACTGCTGCTACCGCCAAGATCCAGAAAAATGAACCCGAACATCCAGAGGAGGAGGAGCGTCTCTTCCACTCCCAGATGTGGGTAAAGGGCTCCTCGATACAGTTCATTGTTGATAGCGGGAGTCAAAAGAACCTCATTTCGGCAGAGGTCGTGAAGCGGTTGGGCCTACCGACCACAGCACATCCACAACCATACACCATTGGGTGGCTTCACCAAGGACGAGATCTTCGCGTGAGCCAGCAGTGTCGCCTTCCATACAACATCAAGCCCTTCACGGATGAGGTATTGTGTGACATTGCTCCCCTTGAAGTTTGTGATGTATTATTAGGACATCCATACTTGTGGAAGCGACATGCTGTGTATGAATCAAGGCCCTGTGCTGTTATTATTACATTGGGAAATAAGTTGTACAGGATACCAGAGGTAGCACCACCTACCGCCATCTCTTTGATTACTGCAAAACAATGCAGTAAGATCATTTCCAAAACCAGGAAATTTGTTTTCCTGATGATACGCCCTCAAGGAAAGAAGAAGACAGTGGCCGCGGCCTCTAGACGAGGTCCCTCTGCACGACAACTATAGATGGACAAGGTTGTGGAGGAGTACGAGGACATCTTCACCTCCCCTGCAGGGGTTCCTCTGCACTGTCAGGTCAAGCACTCCATCGATCTGACCCCAGGTGCGCCGCTACCCAATGGACCAATTTATCGACGCTCCGTTCTGGAGAAGAATGAAATCAAGAGGCAGATTCAGGAGCTCCTGCAAAAAGGTCACATTCGTCCAAGTTCATCGCCTTGTGGGAGCCCGATCGTGTTGGTACAGAAGAAGGATGGGACGTGGAGACTCTGTATTGACTATCGGGCACTGAACAAGATCATTGTCCATAATAGGTACCCGATCCCATGGATTGATGACCTCCTGGACCAACTAAATGGGGCGAAATATTTCAGCAAGATCGATCTGAAGTCAAGATATCACCAGGTACCAATCGAACCCTCTGATGTGTGGAAGACTGCCTTCAAATCCAAGGAGGGCCTTTTCGAATGGTTAGTTATGCCTTTCGGATTGACGAATGCTCCTGCAACCTTCATGAGACTAATGGATGACATCTTGCGGGCATTCACCAACTCCTGTGTAGTAGTATACTTGGATGACATTCTGATCTTCAGCCAAAGTTGGGAAGAGCACCTCCACCACATCCGACAGGTTCTCCAAACACTGCGGCAACACAATCTATGTGCCAATTTGGAGAAATGCACTTTTGGCATGACCCAGGTTTAGTATCTGGGATACATCATTGATGAAGAGGGGGTGCATGTCGATCCAGCCAAGATCCAAGTCATTCGGGATTGGCCATCTCCAACCACTCTAACAGAGCTCCGCAGCTTTCTAGGTCTTGCCAACTTCTACCGTAGGTTCATGTTGGGGTTTTTTCATATTACTTGGCCCTTGAGTCAAGTCACCAAGGGAGGGGCAAAAGCAAAATTCTTTTGGTCTGAATCTCAACAGAAGGCATTCATGGAGTTGAAGGATCGCCTCTGCACGACACCAGTGCTCGTGTTACCAGATTTACAACAACCATTTGAGGTCGAGACAGATGCCTCTGACTATTCTATTGGGGCAGTCCTTACTCAACATGGACATCCAGTGGCATATCACAGTGAAACACTTTCAGACACAGTCCGGAAGTACCCCACTTATGATAAAGAGATGTATTCCATTGTACAGGCCTACCGAAAATGGAAGCATTACATTTTGGGGAAGGAAACGGTCATCCACACAGACCACCGACCCCTGCAGTTCATAGAGACCCAAGGGAAATTGCAGAATGATTGCCATCAGAAGTGGTCTACATACCTGCAACAGTTCCACTTGAATATCAAGTATAAGAAGGGCAGCACCAATAATGTTGCAGATTGCCTCAGTCGACCACCGATCATGGCATTAACCACCGTGCTCAACTCTTGTGGGCACGAGACTTTTGATTGGCCACTTCTCTACAAAAGCAACCCAAAATTCGGCCACACATACCAGACACTCTTGGAGGGTCGGCATGTTCTAGATTTTCACCTCCAAGATGCCCTGTTATGCCACCTGGGTCACCTTTGTGTTCCTTCAAGCGAGCGTGCCAAGATGATTTGGGAAGCACACTACAGTCGGGCTGCTGGGCATTTCGGGGTCGAGAAAACAGTGGCATTGCTGCAAAATTATTTCTATTGGCCGAATCTTCGACAGGATGTTTGGAAGTACATTAGATCATGTATTGCCTGTGCCATTGCCAAACTGACCATTAAGAAGCACGGCCTCTATACCCCATTGCCTACCCCTAGTCGACCTTGGGAATCCATCTCCATGGATTACATGTCAGGCCTTCCTTCCACTAAGCATGGAAATGACTGTGTTTTTGTGGTCGTCAACAGGTTCTCGAAGATGGCCATTATGGTTGCCTGCAAGAAGAATATCACAGCAGAAGCCACTGCTAAACTCTTCTTTGAACGAGTGTGGGTGCACTTTGGGATCCCACAGTCTATCATCTCAGATCGGGACAGTCGGTTTCTCAACACATTTTTGTCCAGTCTCTGGTCAATGCTGGACACCAAACTCACGAAGTCCACAGCCTTCCATCCTCAAACTGATGTCCAGACAGAGGTTGTCAATAGGATGATTGTGCACATTCTGCGCATGTATAACTCAAAGCATCCACGCACATGGGACGAGAGCATCCCCTACGTTCAGCACAGCTACAACAGAGCTCTTCACAGCTCCACTGGCCATAGCCCTTTTCAGGTAGGTTTGGGATTCCAGCCACTATGCCCCATTGATGTGGCCATGCCACTTGCAGCTACTCACATAAATTCAGCTCATATCCAGTCCGAAACAGATAAGGCCACTAGCTTCATTGAGCGCATCCAACATATTCGCCAGTAGGTCCATGACATTCTTGAGAAATCAAATGCCAAGTACAAGCAGCGACATGATCAACATCGGGTGCCACACAAGTTTCAGGTGGGCGACAAAGTTTGGTTGCATTTGCAAAAGGAACGCCTTAGTGGAGCCTATCGGAAATTGAGACCACTCTGATATGGTCCTTACACCATTACTAAGGCTATGGGAGACAATGCATTTGAGCTCAGCATTCCCCCATTCCTTGGCCTGCACCCAGTGTCCAATGTGGACCGCCTTCGGCCATACTTTCCACCATTGCTAGACACATTCGACATTGCAGAACAGCTCAAACCCACAGAATTAAATCCAGATTGCATGGAACAAGCTGCAACTGATCGGATCATGGACACACAGATCAAGAACACTCACAAACAGAATATCCAACTGTATCGAGTTGTCAAAGCAGGCCAACTCCTTCAGCAGGGCAAGTGGCTAACCAGGGAAAAAGTTCAGCAAAAGTTTCCTCATCTCATGGAGGAACTCAACGTAATGGGGACCATTGCTTCCTAAGGGGGGAGGAATGATCCAGGTGGATATTGGTGGCCACCAGCCAAGTCCACCTGGACCCCCACCATTGTTTCTCTCAACATTTTCAGTTTCCTTAATTGTAGCACAACTTACTATTTTTAGCAGTTTTTCGGGTCCTGAATTTCTGGAGCCATTTTGAGGCCCTAAACGACGTTTTTTGGGAAATATGGGGGCAACATGGGTCCATGGACCGATGTTTCCCTTCCCAAAGTGGTAGTTCTCGGATAGATCTTTCTAACGAGCTATTGTACGCGTCAAACGGAGATCGTATGCCAAAGTTACGACCCTGGGAAGTTGATGTACCAATTTACCCAAACGGGGCCCACAGTTTGGCGTTTCATCTCCTAGGGTTAGGTTTTGGAATGTGAAGGGTTTTCCATTGTTTCTCAACAATAAATAGGCCTTCGAGCCTCATTGTAATAGAGTTCAGAGGCATGTAGCCACCACATCTCTTCTCAGAGATAAGCTACCATCGCCCTAGCTGGTTTATTTGCATTTTTGGTTGTAAGCATATTCCAATATTTTCCATTAATGAAATGAAGTATTATTTCCGCTGCATCTTTGTGTATATGTTTATCTCTGTAATTTGTTGCATTCCTATTTAAATCCGGATCATATATATTATTAAAATTATTAGAACTTGGTAGTTTTTATTGTGCTTCTTAGCAGTTTGCACAATAGTGAAATTTTTCTTTGAATTTATTCATTGTAAGAACTATGTTTATTATGTAACAATTATATATATAACTAGCACAACAATATTTACCAATGCTGTTCATATACGCCGATAAACCTATATCAACTATATTAATAATTATTATTTGTATTTTTTTAAAGACCAACTATTTATGATTATTAATAACTATATAAATAATAACAAGCATATTCTTATATATTTATATATTTATGATTATTATATTAATATTATAATAATAATGTTAAAATAATATTAATTAATAACATTAATGACTAATAATAATAATATTATATTATTATAATAATATAATTAGTATTATATTATTATTATTATTATTATAATATAATATAATATAATTATTGTTATATTATTATTATAATATTAATATTAATTCATAATAATATTAGTAATCTTATTTAACAATAATAATCTTTATAACAATAATTATTTTAGTAAATGTGGTTGATATACCCATAATGTTTCATTTCTATCTATGGCACAAACTGTTGACATATATATACTAAAAATAATTTATTATTCATTTTTTATAAAACATAAATAAATAATTACTTATTTAACAGAAATGAAATTTTAATATTGTTTTTAGAAAAAATATAAATATATATTTTTCAATTAATTTTATAAGTTATAATAAAAAAAATATTAAAATAATAATAATAATAATAATAAATTTCATAAATAAATAATTACATATATATATATATAGTTTTTAGAATATATATATATATATATATATATATATATATATATATATATATATCTGTTAAGCTTCTAGTCTCATTTTCAATTTTACATGTCCATTATTCACCCCGCAATGAGGGGAGGGTAGTACAAGATTCAAACCCAAGATCTCTGGTTCGGTGAGACTTCATTCCACGGCCATCGCCACTTGAGCTACTCGAGACAGAGTATTTTATTTTATTTTATAAGTTATAATAATAATAATAATAATATTATTATTATTATTATTGATAAGAATAATATTATCAATAATAATATTATTAATAATAGTAATAATTTACTAATAAAAATTCATAAATAATAATTAAATAGTTAATTATTGCTAAAAAATCATAATATTCTTTAATTAAATATTATTAAATAATAATAATATGAATATTAATTAAAAAACGGAGAGCTTTGGGCGATGGTGGAGCGTGTTAGGGTTTCAACAGAACCATTCTGATAACCCTGTAGGCATACTTGAGTGCGAAGGGATTGCAACAACTTCATACGACAGATATGCTGACAGGGGCCATGAGAGGACTCGCAAGAGGGGAGAGATCCCCTCCTACCATAATATAATAGCAAGGGAATCCAGCCAGCATGGCGTAACAGTTGGCAGCGATGACGACCGTGGAAAAAGGACCTCCAGTCTTGGGAGCTAAATGGCAAGCGGGGCTCGGAGGTAAATGTCTACCGAGGGCAGCTAAGAAACCAAGATTTGTCATACCAAATAATAAGCTGGAGGAATATCGAAAATACATGAAGGATCATGCCCTTATATGCAAATTTATCGGGGCTTGGCCAATATAGAAGGAATTGATCAAATTGATTCAAAAACGATGGCAGCCGAAGGGTCACATCAATCTCAAGCTGGGAGAAAAAGGGTTCTTTACAATGATTTTCTCTAACCTAGAAGACAAGGAGAGGGTTTTTGAGGATGGGCCCTATTTCTTTAACAATGCAGGACTCTTCATAAGACATTGGGAGGAATGTTATAACCCAGATCAGGAAAATCTACTTGCAGCCCCAGTCTGGGTTCAACTTTTTTCCCTACCAATGGATTTCTGGGACCTAGAAATCTTGGAAGGGATTGGTAATTCTATTGGAACCTTTGTCAAAGTTGCAGACTCTACGCGAAAAGGCAGGTACACCTCCTACACCAGAATCTGTGTATACATGAACATCATTGAACCTCTTCCAGACTTCATAGAATTGGAATACCATGATGAGATCTGGCAGCAACCCCTAGACTATGAACACATCCCTTTTAGATGTCACCGCTACCATGAATATGGCCATTTGTACCGAGCTTTCCCATTAAACCAGAATGAAAACCCCATCGAGGAGAAAAGAGAAGGGGAAATGATGGCAAGAGAAGATGGGGAAGGATTCCAGGAGGTTCACAGGAGGAAAAGGAATTAGACACAAACAGGAAATCAGAGAGCAAGGCAAAATGAAAAAGAGCTACAAAACCAGAATCAATTTGTACTGCTTCAGGAGGAGGAAGCAGGAGAGATAATCCCTGACATTACCATGGAGGGTAAAATCCCGCAAAAAAAGGACCCAGAAGGAAATAAGTCGAAGAGAAAGGAGGTAATAGAAACCCCAAGAAAGGAGATTCCTACACAAATGATAGAGCAGAACCTAATGGAGATCAATAACCCAAAGGAGGACCTCAATGTCGAAGAACAAGTGATGAAGCGCTTATTGCAAGAATGGAGGCACCTTGATGAATGCTTCATTCCAGAAGACCAGAAGCAACTATATAAGGAAACCTTCCAACAATACAAAGCCAAACAAGGTTCAACTATCATAGTCCAACTAGAACATCTAGGTTCCCAAGTCAGCCAAGGGCAAGAACCAGGAACACAAGGAAAAGGAGGAAAGAAGCGGGGAAGAAGAACATTGAATGAATCCATACAGATGGTTGGGGAGCTATTAGTAAATTCTGGAAGGGTAGTTCCATTGTCAGAGGTATTTCAACAACCCCCCAAATTGTTGAAATGAGACCTTAATATCAGAGGAAAACAAAGGTACCTTAAAGAGAGACTGAAGAAACACAAACCAAACATCATGATAATACAGGAAACTAAATCAGTGAAAGAAAGCTAAAAGGGATTTTGGAAAATTTCAAATCCTAGTACCAAGTCATGGCTCATGATGCCAATGGTAGCACGAGAGAGCTAGTGATCATATGGAACCCTAAAGAGGTTTGGTTTGAGGACTAGATCAGCCTCCCAAGAATACTATCAGGCAAGTTTCGGAATATTAGATCCAAAAAATGGGTGCTCCTTACAGGGTTTTACAGACCTCACACCACAAGGGAAAGAGGAGCTTTCCTCCAGAATCTAGAAAAAATGAGAAACCTATACCCGGAAGACCTATGGGTAGTAGGCAGAGATTTCAACATGATTACCTATATAACTAAGAAGAAGGGAGGAATGAGAAGAATGGACTCTAATATGGAAACCTTTAGAGACCTCATTGTAGAACTTGACTTCATTGACCTTCCAACAATTAATCAAATCCACAATTGGAATAATAAAAGCGGAGGAAACCATCAAATTGCTTCACGCCTGGAAAGAAATCTAATCTTAGAAAAAGCCATAACCATATATATCTTCATGGAAGCCTCAATCCTCCCATGCATGAGCGTGGACCACTGGTCGATAAGACTAGAGGTAGATCTGATAGAGCGACCCAAGAACCGAACTTTCAGATTCGAGGCCTTCTAGTTAAGAGATCTGGGTCTCTTGAAAAGAATATAGGAATGGTGGAGAACGATTAATGAGCAAGGGTGAAACTACATGCATACTTTCCAACTTAAACTTAAGGAATTAAAAAAGAAAATAAGGAAATGGAACAAGGAAGAATTTGGACATATTATGAATGTTCAACACCAAATCAATAAGCGTATGATGGAGTTACAACAAAAAATCATACAGGAAGGGAGAACTGAAACTCTTATAAAGGAAGAAGGATTGCTAATAAATCAACTGGAGGAAATAAGAAAGCAAGAAGAAATCCTTTGGAAACAGAAATCAAGGGTAAATTGGTTGCAGGAAGGTGAACACAACACCTGATTCTTCCATAAAGCCATGGTCCAACACAGGCAGCACAACAGAATTTACTCTTTGAAAGATGAGGAGGGGAATAGTAGAGTGCAACATGAGGAAATGGAGGAGCTTCTTGTGAACCATTTCAAGGACCTCCTCATGGAACCACTGGAGAACAGAACGGAAGCCATACAAAGAATCACAAATAATATCCCTCATCTGGTAACTTGGGATCAAAATCTAGCCCTGATGAGAGCAGCCACATTGGAAGAGGTGGAAGAGATTGTCAATGGAATGCAAAAAAATAAGGCTCCAGGCCCGGATGGGTTCACAACGGAATTCTTTCAAGCTACCTGGAAATTCATGGGACAGGACATTCTAGAGGTGGTAGAGGAATCACGTTGAAATCAAAAGGTATGCCCCAGCTTGAATTCCACTTTTATTGCTCTTATTCCCAAAACTTCGAAATCTGAAGATCCACAAGGGTTCTGACCTATTGCTTTGTGTAATGTAATTTACAAAATCATTGCTACACTCATTGTAAAACGCCTCAAACCCCTTCTTCCTAACCTCATTTCCCTAGGGAGGGATTCGTAGAAGGAAGAGAAATCCTCGATGGGTTCATAACCTCTAAAGAAATAGTGCACTCTCTAATGTCGAGAAAGCTCCCAAGAATGATGATTAAGCTGGATCCATCTAAGGCTTACGATCGACTAAGTTTGGCCTAGTTGAATGGTGTCCTTAAATCCTATGGTTTCGATTAAATATGGATGAACTGGATTTATGCCATGACCTCCTCCCCTGTTATCTCCATATTGCTGAATGGGACTCCTACCCCACTTTTAACCCAACCCGTGGCTTAAGGTAGGGAGATATAATATCTCCTTTTCTCTTCATTCTTGTTATGGAAGGTCTCAATCGTTTTATCAAAAATGAATTCAGGGCATTGTTGGGGAAATTATATGTGTTATAATTCCAACATTAAATTATCAATCCAGGAGTCGTAAGTTTCGTGGCGCAAGTGCAGTGAACACAGATCAGAGCATCTAATCTAAAGTAGAAATGAAATCAATTTATTGTTTAAGTACAGAATTTCTATTTCTAATTGAAACTAATTAATTAAGCAAAACACGCTTGACCAATACGAATAAGAAATTCTAATTCATGTGCAAATGAAACTAACTCTAATTAATCATAAACCAAGCAATACAAATTATCATTCGAACGATTTCAATGTTAATCTAGGTAATGGAAATCTTAAATCAAACACTAAGATTTATTTAATCTAAATGCAAGAATCTTAAATCAATCAAGACTAGCTCAAAAAGGCATCAAGCTATGCTAATTTCAATTCAGAAAAAACTAATTATAATCCAAATGATTTAAGCTAAGGAAATAAACAATCCAAACAATGCTACGACTAATCTAATTCTTGGGATCACACAAAGATCTATTACTTTACTTAATCATCAAAAGACTAAATTACTGCAATGACCATTTCAAGGCTAAATTACTTCAATTGCAATGGCAATTGAAACCTAGACTACTCCTAATTAACATCAAAATACTTTAACTGCAAGATTCATATTGCATCTAATGGAAAACAAAATCATTCAAATGAAAATCAAAATGCTAAACTCTAAGATTCAAATTGCATGTAATGAAAAACAAAATTACTCTAATCGAAATCGAAATGTTAAACTATAAGATTCAGATTGAATTCATGAAAACATTCGTAAGTGGAAATCTCAAATCTAATTCCTTTGATTGGAATGAACTACAGAACTTGCTTCCAGGTTGTGGTGGGCCCTTTCCACTCCTGGAGCAAGTTAGATTAACTCAATGGAAATAAAATTCAAAACACAGTCATAATACAGAAAGGATTTGGAGATGAAGCAAAATTCAATCAAGATGCAATTATTATTACAAAAGAGCATCAATCCATCCTTTATTCCTTCCCTACTTCTCTTCCTTTCACAAACTTCCAAAACTTACAATAAAAACCCTGGCTGAGCCATTTATAATATTTACAAGGCGAATTAGTCATTTTCCTCAACTCTGGAAAATTGAACAATTTTAACAAACTAGCCCCAAAGATATTCGCATATCTTCCTAACCGTGGTGAATTTTGGAAATTTTTTTGGAGGAAACATAAATTGTTATAGTTGCAATACAAACATTTCTTGGATTTGTCTCATTCAAATCCAGATCCTTGGAAATCATGCCCAAATTTGGTTGTTTGGCTCTTTTTGCAAGATTCTAGAACTCTGGAAAAATAGTCATTTTGTATAAAACTTCCTCCAAGAACCCTAACTTTGAGAAAAAATGGAATCTAGAGAAATAGTTTTGGATATAGATAATTGGTTATATTTTTAACAAACCCATTTTCTTATATTTTCCAAATTCACCTCCATCTGCACGAAAATCGAGGTCAAAATTGGAAGTTTGGAAAGTGTGCACATTTTGAGCAGATTTGTTAATTAGCTCCTAGGGACCCACATGTCCAACCTGGTTGCTATCCAACACATGGAAAGGTATTAAAACTTTATTTTGGACAATAACCTCCATCGGTTTTCCTCGAAAGCATGTTGAAATATCTAAACCCCAAATTGGATATTCTCGTACTCTACTTGTACCAGCTAATTTAACTGACAACTATTTTAACTGACTTGTGAACAATTTCAGCGATGGAACCTTGTGACAGATGAACTTAGCAAAATCGTCCTTAGTAAATCATGTAAAAATCATATTTAATCATATAAAATATAAGAAAATTAATGATAATCAACCATGAGACGTAAGACGTGAATTGGCAAAAAGTGATGGAATTATGGTGTGAAATGAGTGTAATAGTACATGAATATAGGTTATAAATGGTGGTATTGAATGATGAAAACATGGGCATAGGTGAGGTGCAACATCCCCCCATGCCTGAGGATTTACATGTCCTCATGTAAACAAGGAATTTTCTCATATATAGATTTTATCGTATCATGGCATTGGGTAGGGTTGGTTTTTGTGGAGTAACACCGCGCGAAGATTTGAGGATGTTGGTTTTTGTGGAGCAACACCATTCTTATTTGACTGCCATATATTTGATTTTGAGAGCAATACAAATTTAGGATAAATAACATATGTGGTAGGAGGAAATGATAAATGAGATGATAGGTGACAATGGAAATGGTGGATGAGATTGTAAAATAGGTGCTTGCATACTCAGTTTTTGTGAGGCCAATGCCTATGGATGGTTTCTTTGTGAAAGGAAGCAATGACTTCATCCTCTATTGGATACATTCAACTGACATTATATGGAATGTAGGAGGGGAAGATACTATAGCTATTGCTTTGCTTACATGAACCAATATATTTTTCTTTTCATGATTATGACCTTATTAGAGTAGCATGCATTCTATTATGAATGGAGAGTTTGCAAATGAAAGGTATATGGAGAATGTAACATGTGGTGGTTAATCATCAAAGCTTCCTTAAATCTCTAATGAATTAAAGAATATTAAGCCAAATTTACCTCATGTTACCTTTTCTTTTTATGTACTTGTTGTTGTAAGATGAAGTGGAAGATGAACGAGAACATGGCTGAAAGTTGGAGTTGGAATGACTGCTCCTGATGTGTATATGGATCTGCTGAAGAAGGATAAACTGGAAATAGTAAAGGAGGCTGAAAAATGAAGGTCCCCTTCTCCCCCATGCCTAAGGAGATGTATGTCCCCAAACAAAGAAGGAAGATGGCTGCTGCAAATGATGATCAAGCTGCTATATGGCAACCTTTACTGAAATAAGATGACTGCTACAGGGAAAGGAAAGCTACTACAAATGTCCACATTGTTGGAAATCTGTACTGAGATCACAAAAAATATAGTCTTCAACTGCTACATACCATGTGCAATCCTGCTTATGTGAATAAATGGTGTTGATATCGAACATAAGAAAGAATCATTGGATTATCAACCATTGAGGAGATCATTAACCATTGTGAGATACCCCACCTTTGATGTCAATGGGAATCAAGGCACTATGTACATTCTACTAGCCATGAATAGATTTGTCGAAGTCGAATGGATTATAGAATTCATCCACTAAGGAACATTGATGTATTTCCTTAGTAGATGGCAAGGATACCTACCATTAAGGCATGTAGCTCCCATGTACCTTATCTAACCCTAACCCTAATCCCAAATAATGTGTTGATGTCGATGGGATAAGGCTTGTCAGTAGGTGGGCCTTAAGGAATCCCACATCAACCAACACGAGTACAAGACATAATGAAATACATGATTTGAAGAACTCATACAAATTTACAAATTTTATTGGGAACCTTGCCTACTAGTTACATGGTTTTGAAGCAAACTCCCTGTCTAGTTGTGCCAAACAATCTAGTTTTCACAAAAGGACTTATTTTTTCTCTTTAATATTTTCATTTATTTATTTACTAACTCTCCTACTATATTGGAGAAAATATGTTCTTCTTCAAGTGAAAGAGAAATTCTAGTGAAGCCATGTGTGGATTAGGTACAAGGATACATTCATGCTCAGATTTAACATATAAAATTTACAGTGTGCATGAGCATGTGAAACTAGCAGCTGAAAATTATATGATGCTAAGAGAATGTGAACAAGAGAATCATGCCCTGTTGGAGTACTGGTTTGGAACCAATGCTCGATGTAATCATAATGGTCTTGATTCATTTCTTCATTTGGACAATGTTGCATGTCCTCTTCGTTGGCCTCTTCGATCTCTAGCTTTAGTGGCTTCTCTCCAATAGATGTTTTCCATAAGTCCTCAGTTTCCTCTAAAGATTGGAAAACATGATTATTGGAGGATTCTAGCTCTTCATGTGGTTGTGGCTCATGGAAATGAGGTTCTTCGATCACTTCTAGAGAGGTAGAAAGGTTCTTGACTGCTATCAAGGTCTAATCTTCCTAAGAGGTAGAGACCCTAGCTGTTGCTACGATTTGACATAACTCCTTAAAATTTTTAATCATCCTTGAATCATGCTTGCTAGTTTACAAATCCTTGTCTCCACACACAGATTAGTACCCCAAAACTGGTTCGTCGTTTAAGAGCTTGAAATTTTTAATCTAAATGAATAAAATATTATTGCAATAAAACTCACCAAACTTGAACTCCTCGCTTACTTGGACAGCTAGACATTGGAGTGACCCAAAATAAAGTGGATGTGTGGCTCTTCACTCGCGTATTACCGTCATCTCCGCCCTTTGAGTGCCCTGAAAATAAGATCACACAAAAACTTGTTAAAGAAATTATGCTTTGATCCATTTAGCACCTCATGGGAAACAACACCAAAAATGTTGGGGAAATTATATCTGTTATAATTCCAACATTAAATTATCAATTTGGGACTTGAAAACTTGGAGGCGCAAGCGCAGGTAACACAGGATCAGAGCGTCTAATCTAAACTAGAAATGAAATCAATTTATTGTTTAAGTACAAAATTGCTATTTCTAATTGAAACTAATCAATTAAGGAAAACACGCTCAAACAATACAAAAAAGAAATTCTAATTAATGTGCACATGAAACTAACTCTAATTAATCATAAACAAAGCAATACAAATTATCATTTGAACGATTTCAATCTTAATATAATTAATGGAAATATTAAATCAAACACTAAGATTTATTTAATTTAAATGTAAGAATCTTAAATCAATCGAGACTAACTCAAAAAGGCATCAAGCTTATGCTAATTTCAGTTCAAACAAAAATAATTATAATCCAAACGATTTAAGCTAAGGAAATAAATAATCGAAACAATACTGAGACTAATCTAATTCCCGAGATCACATAAAGATCTTCTACTTTACTTAATCATCAAAATACTAAATTACTGCAATGACCATTTCAAGTCAAAATCACTTCAATTGCAATGCCAATTCAAACCTAGACTACTCCTAATTAACATAGAAATACTTTAACTACAAGATTCATATTGCATCTAAAGGAAAATGAAATCATTCAAATCAAAATCACAATGTTGAACTCTAAGATTCAGATTTCATCTAATGGAAAACAAAATTACTCTAATCGAAATCGAAATTCTAAACTATAAGATTCAGATTGAACTCATGAAAACATTCGTAAATGAAAATCACTTTTCAAATCTAATTCCTATGATTGGAATGAACTACAGAACTTGTTTCTAGGTGGTGGTGGTCCTTTCAACTCCTGGAGAAAGTTAGATTAACTCAATGGAAATAAAATTCAAAACACAGTTATAATACTTACAAAGGATTTAGAGATGAAGCAAAATTCAATCAAGATGCAACTATTATTACAAAGGAGATTAAATCCATCCTTTATTCCTTCCCTTCTTATCTTCCTTTTACAAACTTCCAAATGTTACAATACAAACCATGGTTGAGCCATTTATAAGATTTACAAGGCAAATTAGTCATTTTCTTCAATTCTGGAAAATTGAACAATTTTAACAAACAAACCCCAAAGATATTAGCATATATTCCTAACCATGGCGAATGTTGGAAACAAAATTGGAGGGAACCTAAATTGTTATATTTTCAACAACAAAATCTCTTGGATTTGTCTTATTCAAATCCATATCCTCGAAAATTATGCCCAAAGTTGGATGTATGGCTCTTTTTGCAAGATTCTAGAACTCTGGAAGAACAATCATTTTTTATAAACCTGCCTCCAAGAACCGCTTATAACTTTTAAAAAAGATTGAATATGTACAAAATTTCTTGATTATAGATAATTGGTTATATTTTTAACAAACCCATTTGCTTATAATTTCCATATTCACCTCCATATGCATGTAAATGGAGGTCAACATTGGAAGTTTGGAAACTGTGCACATTTTGAGCAAATTTGTTAATTAGCTCCTAGGGGCCCACATGTACGACCTGGTTGCTATCCAACACATGGAAAGGTATTAAAACATAATTTTGGACAATAACCTCCCTCGGTTTTCTCCGCAAGCGTGCCAAAATGTCAAAACCCCAAATTGGATATTCCTGTACTCTACTTGTACCAACTAGTTCAACTAACTTGTGAAGAATTTCGGTGACGGAACCCTGTGGAAAATGAAATTAGAAAAACCGTCATTAGTAAATCATGGAAAAATCATCTTTACTCATAGAAAATATAAGAAAACTAATGATAATCAACCATAAGATGTAAGACGTCAATTGGTGACAAGTGATAGAATTATGGTGTGAAATGAGTGTAATATTACATGAATATAGGTTATGAATGGTGGTATTGAATGATGAAAGCATGGGCATATTTTAGGTCCAACAGGAATCTAGGCTTAAGGGCCTAAGGATTTGTGGTAATGACTTAGTCATTACTCACCAAAAATTTGTGGATGATATCATGCTATTATGGTAGGTATCCCTAAGAGAAGCACGAATAATAAAGAAGATACTTAGAACCTTCATGGAGACCTCAAGGATGAATATAAACAATGAAAAGTCTTATATATTCTTTTCTAATACTCAGGTGAATGTCAGGACCTACCTTGATAGGATCCTGGGGTTTAGCACCTGGAATCTCACATCCAAATATCTAGGAATGCCGCTATCTGATAATTCTCTGAAGGCATCCTACTGGTAGTTGATCCTCAAGAAGATTCAGGGAAAGATAAGTATCTTGGATTTCAGATTCCTTAACTTAGCAAGAAGGACAATTATTCTTAAATAAGTGCTTCATTCGATACCCATTTATCAACTATTTGATATGGCAACCCCTAAAGGGGCGTGCTCCAAAATGGTTGACATTTAAAAAAAAAAAAATTGGGGAGGGGCTCAAAAAATCAGAAAATGGGATTTGCTATCCTCGTAGGGCCTAGTGAAAAATAAAATGGAAGGAGGGCTAGGCCTCATAGATCCTTATACTCTAAATCAAGTAATGGGTGAAAAATTATGGTGGAGATGGATAACAGGTGACAGGGATCTATGGAAGAAAATATGGAAAAGAAAATACAACATGCTAGAGAGAATCAAGGATATTCTACGATATAGAGACCCTCCTAAAGGATCGGTAGTGTGGAATCTGGAAGCCCAAAATAGGAACCTCCTCAACCAACATGCTTTCTGGGAAATCTACGATAGAAAAACAAGAAGCCTTTGGCATGATTCTTGGCAACAAAGAGAACGATTGATAGAAAGGAAAGACTGTAGGGACATATATATATATATACACCAGAGATAGGAATATACACTTGGTGGAGTAGTTCTAGAAAGAAGAACAAGGAGTGGGGGCTTGGAGATAATGGAAAAAAAAAAAAAGAGAGATTGGTGCCAGGCCATTGAGACCAAACAATGGACAGAGTTAGACAAAGAACTAAGATCGAGACAATTAATGGTTCGAGACGATCCTGATATCTTGAGATGGGGGCATACTACAAAAGGAACCTTCATGATAAAAGAAGCATATGACCTTCAAGCAGGACAAGCCCAAGACGAACAAAATATAATATGGAAAAAAATATGGAAGGGAGGATGGTGGCCAAAGGTAACCCACTTCTTATGGTTGGTTAGTAAAGGACGTATCCTAACCTAGGACCAACTACAGAAAAGGGGATTTCAGGGCCCTTCCTTCTGTTGGCTTTGTCATCATCACAAGGAAGATCTGGAGCATATGTTCAACGCATGTCCGTTTGAAAAAAAAATGGAGGAAAATGCAAGGAGTTTTTGGAAGAATGGATCGAGATCACCATAGTATCAAGGAAACAATTAAACTCTAGAGAAGCCATATCTTCTGTATCCTGGTGATAAATTAAGCTCGAGGACTGGCCTTAGGGTTAAATTTATGGGCCATATCAAAGGAGCGGAATTGTAGGGCCTTTAAGCATCGATGCTCAACTCAAGAGCAAGGCTAGGAAGGAATAATCCAGAACATCAAGGAAACGATCTTAGCAAAACAATGGAACCAAGAGGATTGGTAGGTACCCCCTTAGAAAGCTCGAATTCTAGAAAATATTAACTTATCACCGAAAATGATATTCCCCGCCACTTGGAAAAAAGGTCAGGCAGGAATGATATCTGTGGCAAACTTCACTACCTAGGGGAGGGATTCATAAAACTTAGTTTGTATGGGACTTCAAAAGGTAATCCTAGATCGACAGGCCTAGGTGGCCTTTTTTGGGATGCCCAGGCCAACACCCAATTAATATATGCTGACTTATGTGGGATCACAACTAAAAATGAGGCAGAATTTTCTACAACTAGGCAAGGTCTTCAAATAGCTATCAAAATGGGGTACCAAAACCTAATAGTGGAAGGTGACTCAAGTCTTGTCATAAACACTGTCACAAAGCTGAACCATGGAACGAAATGGGACAAGCTTAGCCAAATTTGGAGGAAAACCAGACTAATCCAAGAGATTGGTGAAATAATACAAAAGTTTGATTACATTATGGTCAGACATGTTAGGAGAGAAGGGAATAAAAGGGCAGACTTTCTTGCCAACTGGGGATGCAATCATCAAAATTTCCCGATCGAAAAACTTTGTCCAGTCCAGCACTGGGATGATAGATATAGAACCTTGACAAAAATCCTGGAGCAAGACCTAAGACAAAGCCAGCAATACAGCCTCCCAGAAGACCAAGACTCCAATCAGGTTGTGAGCCGATGGTTGGGACAACAAACGTGGATTAATGCAAATTACCTTTGAGTATTGTATCACCACCCCACACATGCTCAAGACGATGGGTGTGGTGGACCTTGGCATGATTGCATACAAGGGAGGTGGGAAAGGTGGCAATGAGGGTGGTGAAGGAGAAGGTTTTAAAGGAAGAAAGGGTAGACAAGTGGGTGATGTTTTTGAGTTTGTTCGTGGACAGGTGATTTGGTGCACTCAAAGGGTATGTCAACTCCATCTTCAACCTTAAGCTTGTCGAAGACCTACAATTATCCACGGGTATGTTTTTTGGTTGCTCTCTTCCATTGCAATGTTGACCTATTTCGGTTTCTGCTTAATCTCTACAGTTTTTTGATCTCAATAATTCCTTTGTCATCCTCCTTTTGACTTATCCTTTGGATGTCATCCGCTTGGACATCTTCCTTCACATGATTGTAACTTTTCTCTCTATTCTTCATATGACTGTGGATAGTCATCTTCCTTCCTGATTCCATGATAATGTCACAAGAATGTCTTTCATCCCTCTTATCTAAACTACCTACATGAACACAACCAGTCATAATTTCACTTGTTGATATGACAGTTTCCAATAACTGCCTATTTTTCCCCAAATTTACATGACTTGCAAGCACACAACAATTATTAGTTTTAAAAATACAAGACCTTTCGTCCTCTTTTGATGCTTCAAGCACCAATCTCCCATCATAGACCTTCTGGATTTCAGCATATCCTCTTTTTTGTGACTCCACTCCTTTAACTCTCTCCTTCTCTAACAAATCAATATGAATTTTTTCAAGTTCTCTGAACTCATTTATTAGCTTATCATTCCACTTGTGTTGAAATAGCTTCCACTTGAACCGTTTCTTCGTTCTCCATCTGTATCTTCGGTATTCATTTGTCTTTCTTTGTAGCCACTCTATTAATATATCTACTTCTGCTCTCATTACTTCCAGACTAATCTCACGCTCTTCATTCTGCTTCCAATTTCTATACTCCCACAATCTAATGCCTTCCTCAAATTTACTCTCATAATGTTGATCATTTCTTGTAAATTGCTAGTTTCTTCCATCTTTATCCTACTGGATTAATACTTCTGTTTCCTTCATTGTCTCTAAGGGCATAACTTTCTTGTTGCTTCTGATCTTTCATCTCATCTTCAAATAATCTTTGCTCAATTTCTCTGATTTCAACATCATATTCATTAATGTTGTGTTCCGTACCTAAAACCACATTATTAATTGAAGAGACAAAACATTCACTTGAATCTATAAACGTTAGAGACATTTCATCATTATCATGCATGATAACCGCAATCTCTTCTTTATCAGGTTCTGAAAGCTTCATTTCTCCTTCAGGTTCCTTGAGCAATATTTCCAAGAACTATATTTCCGTGCGAAATATTTTCAGCATTTCATCACAACCTTCATTCTTTTTCTGGCACTCCTCCTGAGTTATCCTGTTTTTTGTACCATCACATTGTAAAATTCTTTCATCAATTTCATTAAACAAATTCATTTTTTAACCTCCTTGGAATACCACTACGGGATTTTCATTATGCTTCTGGTCCATAACAACTTCAATTGAATGTCTTACACCAAACATAATTTCATTTATGAATTCTTTCTGTTGCAATAAATCGGCACCTTCCTCCTCTAAAAGTCATTCTCCATCATTCTTCACCTCAAGGGCTTTATTTATCTTTGTGACAGTTTCACCAGATTGTCCATCATCTTCTGCGCATCCTGCAAACAAACACAAACTATGAGATTTAAAAACACAAGGCCTCATAGCCTCATCTGCTTCCAATTGTTCTGAACTATTCCAATAGTCCATGAGATCTTCAGTTGATCTCCCATTATCCTCTTCACCCAAAGTTTCACCCTATTCTGGTCCACAAATGGAAACCTCCATTTATGACTCTGCTTCTCTGAGGTTTTCCATCGACCACTTCACTTGTCTCTATCGTAGCCTTCTCTGGAACTTAGGCCACTTCACTGTTTATTTCTTCATGACCCAACCTTGTCTTTGTCTTTCCTCTAACCGCATTGTTAACACATCGAGTTCTTCTCTTATCTTAGCCATCTCCTTGTCAAGCTCCACTTGACTCATATGTTTCCTGCGGATTGTTTTAGCACCCTTTTCCTTCATCTTGGAGCCTTCTTCCGAACCTTCCATATGCCTTTCCATAGCCATCTTCTCTTCTGTGTGAGCTTCTACACCTGCAACCAATCAACTTTCTTCTAATTTGATCTTCTCACCAAGCTTCTCCTCTGCCTGGTTTCCAAGTCCTCTTTTCCCTTGGAAATTACACTTAGCAATCTTGCTCTCTCTATGATTTCTACACTCACTTCTCTTAAGGACTCCTATGTCCCTGTCTATTCCAAGCCTCAGCTAGAATGAGGTTCTAAGAACTTCCAAAATTTCTTCCTACAATCTTACTATTGTATTCTTGTGCCAAACGTTTCCATTCATTCAACTGCTGCAAAATTTCATGCCTTTGTAATCATAAATATCCGTAAGCAAGAACATCCTTGCTCTGATACCAAAATGATGCAACCATATGGCCTCCAACACCCAAAACAGCCTTATTTCTAGACTACCCACGCTTGGGAAATCGCACTGCAATCAAACTTCTTTCCAACTTTTCCTTAAAACCCACTCTGGAAACTAAAATTGAAAGTAAAATTTACAGAACTTTAAAACTTAGTGCTTTCAACTAACACCTCTGCCCTTCACCTATTCATATGACCGCTTTATAATGTCTGATGCTCCTTTGCATGTGCTTTTCACAATATTTCATCGCAATGATAATCAAACATTATTGACGCAATTTCTTATCGCATGACAGATCCATATCGCATCGAAAGACGCTCATCGTGATTTCAGTGAAATTAAGGTTCATCACATCTCGGCTAATTACTAAATCGCAAAACTCAGGGTCATCACGATATCGCAAATAAAAGGGTCATCACAATTTCACTTATCGCAATCTCAGCGAAATTAAGGGTCATTGCATTTCGGTTGATCGCTAAATCACAAAACTCGGGGTCATCGCAATTTCACTTATCGCAATCACAGCTCCCTTTGCCAATATGCGATAAAGACTCAGGACTAAATTGTGATCTACGATGAAAGGTTTAGGTTGAATGCGATATGTGATCTTTGAAGGTGAATGCGCAACACTTCAACTGAGAACACCATTTATGTACAGAGACCATCCACCATGAATAGCACAATGCCCTACGCAAATTTACAGCGCCAAGAGGAAAATCCCTCTTCCTTTGAGAAAAAACACAATGCTTTACTAAAACTTCATACTTTCACTGGACTTCTCTGGATCTTTGTCAATCCTAGGATTCTGGGCCCGATCTGCAATTTCATTTATGAAGATTTTTTCAGGAATCTGACTATTTTGATATCATCCATCCGATTCTTCTTTAAGAAATTTGATCAGGTAAAATGCCCACTGTATAAACAAGAAACTAAAAATAGAACTATTTAACACAGGCTTTCACCACCCAGACCATAATCTTAACTAATTCACGGTAAACAAAAAACATGAATTTCAACATAGATAGCTATCTACACAAACATTTCTGAAATTAAAGGAATATGAAAATAAAACAGAGTTTTTCCATCGGCCCTTGATGGCCTGATTTACATTACATTTTTTCTCACTCTCGCACTCTCCTCCCTCTCTTCCTTCCTCGAATAATCACGCAGAAACGAAAGGGAAATACAATATATCCATCTAACAATCTCCTTCCACAAATGAAGGGATTTACTATATATTTAGAAATCAAATCCTATCCTAACTGAATAATCTAAACTACTTGGCTTGATCTCCACACAGGGAGGATCAACTTGCCTCTTATTCCATTTTCTTTATAAAATTTGGCAACAAATAACTACTTACATAATTTGTTATTAATAAAAATTAAGTAACCAATTTTTCCTCCAAACCCTCGTTAGCGACAACATGTGAACACACCATCACATTGCTGGCTAGGTCTAGATGCTCCTGCATCAAATTTGGATCCTATTCCTCTAGTGTGTCTTTCAAAATCACCAAAACATTCATTTTGAGAGGAAATTGAAGATAAACTTGAATTTCATACCTCATTTTCATGCACACACTTGGCTAGGGTTTCCTTGGCATCATGGAGTTGAATCTCCATCTCATACACATTTTCAAGAAGCTCTTGCTTCTCCTCCTTCATGGCCATCAAATGCTCTTGAAGTATAGTGTTTTCCTTCCTATCTTCATTCATCTCTTGCACCATATATCTCATGATGATAAGCTTTTGCAACATCTCTAAATCAAAGAGTCTTGCTAAAGAAGATGGATTAGAAACATCACTTGTTGAAGTTGTCATCACACTTGTAATGCATCAAAAAGCTTCACAAAGATTCAAAAAAAAAAAAAAAATCGACAAAGAAGCATCTCAAACCGTCTCCTTTCTTCAGCTTACACAAATAAAATTGCACATAATTAAATTCTCCTTGCACCAATACAAAACAATGCCTAGTTTTCTAGCTAACCTTGGCAAACCATCTCAGGGTTAAAATGAGCTAACAGTGCTCTGATACCAACTTGATCTGAATGTTGGGCAAACTTGTTAATGTTATGCAAGCTCCCTCATCAATATTTTAAAAATGTGTTTAGAATCATCTCAAATTAACCAAAATATGAGGAATTATGTGTCAAGTGTTGAGTGTCTTTCTTGAGCAATTTATGAAATTAATTAGTTGTTTAAAACACATATAAAAGAAGTAAATTATAGAAAAGTAAAACACAACAACTCATAACACAACGCTGATTATGGAGATATATTTCATCCTTTTGAATATCCTCTTTCCTATAATATATTTATATTTCTTAAACTAATATAAAATATTTTACTTTACCAAAAAAATTATTCAAATTTTTAAAAAAAAATTATTTTTTGCTTTATTTTTATTTTTAATAGGTTTATAAATAAATACCCGTATAAAAAAAAATTATTTTTTGCTTTATTTTTATTTTTAATAGGTTTATAAATAAATACCCGTATTAACCAACTTTGAATAATATTCATGTGTTTTAAAAAATTATTGAATTTTATTAACCTATAATATTATTTAGCTTTATTAAAATATTATATATTAATAAAAAGTACACCTCTGCAAAAAAAAAGTTTTATTATTATAAAAACGATATTGCATATTAAAAAAATACATTTAATTTAAAAGAAAATAAAGTTTTTATTATTATAATAAAGATATTAAGAAAAAGTACATCTAATTTGAAAGAAAATAAAATGTTAATTATTATAATATTCCAGAATCAAGAAAGAATAAATATATTATCTAATTATCATAAACTAAAATATGCCATTACAAAACTATTGAACTATTACCTAACTATGCTAAACTAAAATATAACATTAAAATATTATTGAACTTTATTATATTATGTTATATTAAGAAAAATTACAGTTCATTTCAACGAAAATAAATATTTTATCATTAACATAGACCAGATACGAAAAACCCGAACAGATACTACCTTATTATGATAAACTATAATAAAACTTATTAGATAAATTAATTAGTAAAACCTTTTTAGCAAGTAGTTTTAAATACTTATATTATTATTAAATATTTTTTAGTCTTTTAATACAAAGTGAACTAAACAAAGAACTTAACGTTTTCTTATTCATATTCAAAGTTAACAAGAAAATAAGATATATCGTAAGTGTAATCAAATTATAAATACCATTAAAAAAATTATTAATAACATTTAAATTATCAATTACTTTGTATGGAAATTATGCAATGTCTTTTTTAATGAAAATTAATATAATTAATTTTAAAATATTAATTTAATTATATTTAATGATATTTAAATTGTCAATAGTATTACATATTATAAGAAAATTATGCACTAGTTTTTTTTTACGGAAATTAGGCAATAATTCTAATCTATAAAAATTATTAAGGTTAAAATATAATTTATTTTATAAGTTTGAAGTATGTTTTAAAATTGTTTTTATTTAGTTAAAAGTTTATTTTATCTTTAAGATTAAGAGGTATTGAATTGGAACGAAAATCTATTTTTTTTATGAGTGGATACTTATAGGTAATATGGTTTTCTTTGAATAATAATAATAAGTCTACTTGCATTTGTTTGTAGAAACAAGTTATGGCTACCTCATTATTGATTTGACAACTAAATTATGATAATAAAAAAATTACTATTGAAAAAATATAATTTATTTTGAAATATTAATTTGACATCATTTATTTTGAAATATTAATTTGACATAATTTATCTTGAAATATTAATTTGAAAACTTCAAAAAAAAAAAAATTCCTCCTAAGATATCATTAAAAAGAGAGTATTTTCATCGTAGGAGATCATTTCAATATCAGATTTGGGAAGCCTAATGCTTATGTGATACCCATTACATTCATACTATATTGATTGATTAGTGCTAATAAATTAAAAAGTTGAAGTTTAAAAAGTGAAATGTACTCATAGGCAAGTGGTTGACTCAAACTTCACAAATTATTTCTCAACAATAATGCCACTTTAGGGAATTCATTAAACAAATGCTCAAACAATTATATAACAAAATATGGTTCATTTCCACGGTTCTTAAACATTATGTAATGAAAATACTTATGATACGTCACAAGAATGTCTCCCGTCCCTCTTATCTAAACTACCTACATGACCACAACCAGTCATCTTTTCACCTGTTGATATGACAGTTTACAATAACTGTCTGTTTTTCCCCAAATTTACATGACCTGCAAACACACAACAATTATCAGTTTTAAAAATACAAGACCTTTCGTCCTCTTTTGATGCTTCAAGCACCAATCTCCCATCATAGGCCTTCTGGATTTCAGCATATCCTCTTTGTTGTGACTCCACTCCTTTAAGCCTCTCCCTCTCTAACAAATCAATATGAATTTGTTCAAGTTCTCTGAACTCATTTATTAGCTTGCCATTCCACTTCTGTTGCAATAGGTTCCACTTGACCCATTTCTTCGTTCTCCATCTGTATCTCCGGTCTTCATTTGTCTTTCTTTGTAGCCACTCCATTAATATGTATACTTCTGCTCTCAATACTTCCAGACTAATCTCACGCTCTTCATTCTGCTTCCAATTGCTATACTCCCACAATCTAATGCCTTCCTCAAATTTACTCTCATGTTTTTGATAATTTCTTTTAAATTGTTGGTTTCTTCCATCTTTATCCTGATGGATTAATACTTTTTTTTTCCTTCATGTCTCTAAAGGCACAACTTTCTTCTTGCTCCTGATATTTCATCTTATCTTCAAATAATCTTTGCTCAATTTCTCTGATTTCAGCATCATATTAATTAATGTTTTCTTCCGTACCTACAACCACATTATTAATTGAAGAGACAAAACATTCACTTGACTCTATAAATGTTAGAGAAATTTCATCATTATCATGCATGGTAACCGCAATCCCTTCTTTATCAAGTTTTGAAAGCTCCGTTTCTCCTTCAGGTTCCTTCAGAAATATTTCCAAGAACTCTATTTCCATGTGAAATCTTTCCTGCATTTCATCACAACCTTCACTCTCAGCTTCATTATTTTTCTATCACTCCTACTGAGTTATCCTATTTTTTGTACCATCAAATTGTAAAATTATTTCATCAATTTCATTAAACAAATTCATTTTTTTACCTCCTTGGAATACCACTACGGCATTTTCATTATGCTTCTGGTCCATAACAACTTCAACCGATTGTCTTACACCAAACAAACTTTTTTTTATGAATTATTTCTGCTACAATAAATCAACACCTTCCTCCTCTAAAAGTCATTCTCCATCGTACTTCACCTCAAGATCTTTATTCATCTTTGTGACAATTTCACCAGACTGTCCATCATCTTCTGCACATCCTGCAAACTCACACAAACTATGAGATTTAAAAACAAAAGGCCTCATAGCCTCATCTGCTTCCAATTGTTTTGAACTATTCCAATAGTCCATGAGATCTTCAGTTGATCTCCCATTATCCTCTTCACCCAAAATTTCACCCTGTTCTGGTCAACAAATGGAAACTTCCATTTATGACTCTACTTCTCTGAGGTTTTCCATCAACTGCTTCACTTGTCTTTGTCGTAGCCTTCTCTGGAACTTAAGCCACTTCATTGTTTATTTCTTCATGACCCAACCTTGTCTTTGTTTTTCCTCTAACCGCATTGTTAACACATCGAGTTCTTCTCTTATCTTGGCCATCTCCTTGTCAAGCTCCACTTGACTCACCTATTTCCTACAGATTGTTTTAGCACCCTTTTCCTTCATCTTGGAGCCTTCTTTTGAATCTTCCATATGCCTTTCCATAGCCATCTTCTCTTCTTTGTGAGCTTCTACACCTACAACCAATAAACTTTCTTCTGAGTTGATCTTCTCACCAAGCTTCTCCTCTGCCTGGTTTCCAAGTCCTCTTTTCCCTTAGAACTTGCACTGAGCAATCTTTCTCTCTCTCTGATGGCTACACTCACTTCTCTTAAGGACTCCTATGTCCCTGTCTATTCCAAGCCTCGGCTAGAATGAGGTTCTAAGAACTTCCAAAAGTTCTTCCTACAGTCTTACAGTTGTTTTCTTGTGCCAAACTTTTCCATTCATTCAATTGCTACGAAATTTCACGACTTTGTAATCATAAATCTCCATAAGAAAGAAAATCCTTGCTCTAATACCAAAATGATGCAACCATATGGTCGCCAACACCCAAAATAGCCTTTTTTCTAGGCTACCCACACTTGGGAAACCTCTCCCATCTCTAGTCTTTGTTCCATTTTGCACTACAATCAGACTTCTTTCCAACTTTTCCTTAAAACCCACTCTGGAAACTAAATTTGAAAGTAAACTTTACAGAACTTTCAAACTTAGCGCTTTCAACTAACACCTCTAGCCTTCACCTCTTCATATGACCGCTTTATAATGTCCGATGCTCCTTTGCATGTGCTTTTCACAATATTTCATCGCAATGATAATCAAACATTATTGATGCAATTACTTATCACATCACAGATCCATATCGCATCGCAAGATGCTCTGTAGAAATTTTGAATAATTTAACACATATTCACAGAGATTATCCTGATCATACAATTATAAGCGGAACATGTATAATACATAATCTCCTCTACATTGATCATCAATTTACAGAAGCAGAAACATTCACAGGTGCACATAAAAGCATCAATCAAACTCATTAACACAGTATGTATCCCGGGGAAAGCATCTCGCTAAAAACCCCACACTATCTGTATATTATATTGATTGAATCATGTAACATTACAAAGTACAATGCTTATCACAAGAAATCCAGTACCAGCTCCACCTGTTACACACAATACAGCTCAGATCTGATCTCCAAATCTATTCCACTGCTTGCATGCCTCTCCAGCTCAATACCTGCTCAAGAATTGATGAGAATGGCTTACCAAACTCGTATTTGACCTGCAAATAATCACTCACACTCTGTTGGATGTGAGCACAGGCTAAAATTCTTGATATTGGCCAATTCATTGGCATACTCAATCCCTCTGATTGTGCAAATCTTCATGCACAACTATAGTCACAACTAATAACAATCTGATCCTCTAACACTTGTCCCTGCTGAAATGAGCATGCACTGACATGCAACTGAGTTAACTGATGTATTCTATAGTTGCATTATGAGTTAATAGCTTGTGAATTAATTAATAACTAATTCACCCAACTCATCTCTAGTATATTGATCAATTAGACTAAATACAACTAGTTTAACAAAGCTAAACTGAACACAACTCCATCAACTGCACCTCCAGTCCACTAAACTCAACTCACTTGAGTTCTAACTAAAGTCCTGCATGAAAATATTAGTCATCCCATAGGTAACCACGTATTTCCCTCTGGGATATGCATGTACCACATCCGTAGCTCATCCTGAAGTGCTCCAAGAGAATAAGATCAAGTTTATAGTACAAATATTATTATGAGACAATAATATTTGACTTTTCTATTTTTGACAGCCAGTCTAAAAATAGACTTTGATCACTCACAATGTGATCACTCAAAATGTGGTCACCCACACTGTGATCACCCACACTGTGATCACTCATACTGTGAGCACCCACACTTTGATCATCCACACTGTGATAAAAAATAGAACTTGCGCCATAATTTGCCTACGGGCCCACTTAGTGAAGGCGACTCTTTTCACTAAGCTCCATCATCTTGTTGCATTCTCAAACAAGCATTTCTTGTTGCACACTTTTCAACACTCCCTCTCAACAAGAAAGGCTTCCTCTCAAACCCGATCCTGAAACTCTAGAATGTTCTCCATGCAACACATCTGCCTGGTCCACTTGCTCTGTCATCAAAGTCTTTGACTGCTATTGGCTCTGTCGACTGAAGACTCTCCATCTCTGTGCTCTTCAGTATCTGACTGCTCTAGCCTCTGTCACTTTGATCTCTGACTGCATCTGTGCTGCTACTAGTTCTATCTCCCAACATTGCATCCACACTGCACCTCCCAACTGATCTCCCTGTTGGGATAGAAACATCCTCTGATGCTAAAGCTCTACCTACTGTTGACAAGTGCTCCCTCTCTGACATCTGCGCTACTGCAACATCTCCATGCATCTTGCACCATTGCACACCTCTCTGTGCCACCTAGCACTGTGCAAAACACTTGTGCCTCTCGCATTGCTGTAGCCTGCTAGCTATGCGCTGTCCTGGGATTCCCTGCACTGTCGCTCTCTTTGCCGCTCCATCTGCATCTGTCTCTACCCAATCAGTCAGTTCCTGCTACTACATATCTGGGGCTCCCATAGCAAGGTCTCATCCAAGAGGTTGGGTACCTCAAGGATCTTGCCCCTTCTCCTTAGGACGATCAATCCACATCACCCCACCTCCTACCTGGAGGTATGGCTGCATGCGATCCCTCAGCCCACCTGGCTCGAAGTTTCCCCCTACTGGAGGTCTCTGGATGAGTAGATGTCTCTACTTGATCTCCTCTCAGCTTCCCCTATTGTGGCTGCTCCACAACCTCTTGAAGTTGCTGCACCAATCGTGGCTCCTCCACAATCGTCTGAGACTTCTTCTGGCTCTGCATGTTGAGAGGTAATATATGCTCCCTCTCAACCACCAAGTCTCCATCAATTGCCTCGCTGCTCAAGGCTTTGCATGCATCTTGAACCTCAAGAGCATACATGTTCTTGACTCGTGAACCCTCGTCATGACAATGAAATCATCGCACTTTTGATTTGTCAACCTTCTTCCCACCACTGGAAGAACTGGATTCGGAAAGAGAAACCTTCCCCTTCCCCTTCTTCGCCTTACTCGCTAAGGCACAGTTCTCCTCATCCTGCATGGATGAAGAACTGTCTCTGGTGCTCCGTCTAATCTCCTCTTGCATAAGATCCGACCAAAGTCTCTCCCATCCTGGCAGTTTCTCCCTTCCATTCACTGAGTCCTGTTAGCTATGCCAACTCTTAGGAAGGTTAAGGAGTGCTAGACTCACCATCCTCATTCGATAATCACCCCCACACTTCCCAGCGCATCCTGGCATTCGGTGAACTTCGTGAGATACTGGGGCATACTGTCTCCATTCTCAAACTTAATGTTTCTGAGTTTTATCTCTTGCTTTGGAATTAAATTCGAATTCCACCAGCTCAAAACTCAACTGCTTCTGATCTAGAATTCGTGAGAACAAAGTATTTCTTGTACAGAGATCGACTGTATGGGCATTCACCGGATATCTCACCTTCCAAAAGAAGGATGAATCCAAAGGCTACCTGGCCCGATTACAGACTCTGCCTGAAGAAATAAAATGTAAACACTTTCTGAATAATAGATCTGATGATCAATCGTCACTTGATATCCTATAAAAATCTCTTCTACAAATCAAGCAGCTCCGATACCATGTAGAAATTTTAAATAATTTAACACATATTCACAGAGATTATCCTGATTATACAATTATAAGTGGAACATGTATAATACATAATCTCCTCTACGTTGATCATCAATTTACAGAAGCAGAAACATTCACAGGCGCATATAGAAGCATCAATCAAACTCATTAACACAGTATGTATCCCAGGGAAAGCATCTCGCTAAAAACCCCACACTATCCGTATATTATATTGATTGAATCATGTAACATTACAAAGTACAATGCTTATCACAAGAAATCCAGTTCCAGCTCCACCTGTTACACACAATACAGCTCAGATCTGATCTCCAAATCTATTCCACTGCTTGCCTGCCTCTCCAGCTCAATACCTGCTCAAGAATTGATGAGAATGGCTTACCAAACTCGTATTTGACCTGCAAATAATCACTCACACTCTGTTGGATGTGAGCACAGGCTACAAGTCTTTATATTGGCCAATTCATTGGCATACTCAATCCCTCTGATTGTGCAAATCATCATGCACAACTATAGTCACAACTGATAGCAATCTGATCCTCTAACACCTATCCCTGCTGAAATGAACATGCACTGACATGCAACTGAGTTAACTGATGTATTCTATAGTTGCATTATGAGTTAATAACTTGTGAATTAATTAATAATTAATTCACTCAACTCATCTCTACTCTATTGATCAGTTAGACTAAATACAACTAGTTTAAACAAACTAAACTGAACACAAGTCTGTTACGCAGTAATTTGTCATTGTCTCCCTGTCAGTCTCCCTAATGTCTCATGAAATCAAATGCACCATGCTCATGCTCTCTAAACTGGCCAAATGACCCACTTTTCCAATGTTTACTGCATCAGCGCGCCTTTTATTAAAATAACCGCGCTGACGGGCGGCTTATAATGTTACTGGTGCGCTGCCAGCGCGGAAGCACACGGGTTTCCCGCGCTGGTCGAATTTTGTGTGCCAGCGTAGCCTATGAACGTATCAAGCTGCGCTGACACGATCTTCCCTGTTATTGTGATGCGCTGTCAGCGCGTCAGTTCAGTGTTGCACCCGCGCTGATCCAGTTTGGGCGAATTTGTTCCAACAGCCAACCTTCCAGATGTTTCCAGACCTGGTTGTTAGCCTTGTGAGTGTCGCCCTCCCTTTTATGGCATGTTTTTTCGTCATTTGGAACCACCTTCCTTGAAGATAAGCTTGTCCTCCCACCATTCATGGAGACTCCTTCTCTAATTAAACCTCCACCATTACCATGAGCAGCTAGTTTGGATAGTGTGGAATTCATAGTGCTTGGTTTGCTGCTGTTAGTAGGTAGTTGGTGTGACAAGTGTGGTTTTGTTGGAGGAAGCTCAAGGAAGGTTGTGAGTATTTCTTGTGTGAGAGAGAGAGCTTTTGTATTGGGAGAATCTATTTCCAAAGGTGAATGCTTAAGAGACTTGCTAGCTGGACCCTCAAGAGAAGGACTCAGCGTCAGAACATTGGTTGTACCTTTCTCTGTTATTGATTTAGTAATAGATGACTGCTGTTATGGTTCCATTCTCATTTGTCGTTGCAATGGTTAATGTGAATTACATCCTTTCTGACTGATGTATAATTGCTTTTATTAGATTTCACGCTTGTGTTTGTCTGTCTCTTCATGCGTGCAGGTATCTATTCGCGGAGATCGCGGAAGATCGTGACCGGCCAAGGCGAAGGAGCGAGAGCGGCATCTCTTCATCAGACAATAGCGTTGGAATCCAAGTAGGTGCTCTTTGCCTCTTGTTTATTTGCAATTAGGAACTTGCACAGTAGCATTGATCGACTGTTGCTAGACCCATTCTGGGCTAGTAGGGATCGCCTCTATCCGTAGAGGGGATTTACCTCTCCAACAATTTGGCGACTCCGCTGGGGACCTGGCCTTTTTTGTAGGAATTTACAGGGTAAGTTCCTCAGAAAGAATACCAAAAGGACACCGCTCACAACCAGATCTCAAATCAATACACCAGTATTTTTGACGTGGTTAAAACCCTCAGAGTGCAAGGAGGGAAACAGTCCACGGCCTGTCCCAACGTGGGTACAGACAATTTATTAATCAAAGAATGAAAATTTACATAAGCTTCTCTCATGCACGGATTACCCGAACAATGACCCTCCATGCGCTTTAAATAGAACTCATGGACCAATCGGGTGTCAAGCCACGGATCAAGTGTCAATAATACCGAGGTGAGAGTGAACCGTCGGATCACTACATATCGTGACCGTCGGATTGTAAGTTACAATATGTACAACGGTAAAGAAACACACTTTACCTAACTCTATACCTAACTCTAAACTAGACCAAGTTGAACTTAACTATATCCTATGTGTCGGAATATCCTAACATCCCCCCTTAAGAACAACTTGGGATAGGATTGAAGGATTTACAAATATGACACAATAGGAGAAGGAAGGAGGCACTAGAGCCTATCCCCCCTTAGTGACAACTTCCTGAACTCCAAGCATATATCGAAGTTTAGTGAACTTCGCCTCTGTGAGAGCCTTTGTGAAGATGTCTGCAACCTGATCATCTGTTGGACAATATTGCACTTCAAGAACATGGTCATGAATGAGCTTTCTGATGAAGTGCATGTGTAGTTCGATGTGTTTGCTGCGCTGATGCTGACTGGATCTTTGCATAGCTGAATGGCACTTTGATTATCACACCAAAGTGTGGTTGGATGCTGCTGCTCAAAGCCAAACTCTGATAGGATCTGACGAAGCCACAAGGCTTCCTTACTAGCTTCCACGGCACCACGATACTCTGCTTCTGCTGACGAAAGAGAAATGGCAGCCTGTTTCTTACAAGCCCATGTAATTGGTCCTGAACCAAGAGTGAAGACATAACCGGCAGTAGACTTCCGATCATCAGGGTCACCAGCCCAATCAGAATCAGTGAAACCAACTAACAGAGGAGCTGCTTTGGCACTGTAATGAATCCCAAACTGTACTGTACCTCGAACATAACGAAGTATTCTTTTAGCTGCTTTCCAATGACTTTCACGGGGGTTTTGCATAAAACGAGCAACAAGGCCAACAGCAAAGGAAAGATCAGGACGAGTATGGGTTAAGTACAAGAGTTTTCCTACAAGTTGACGGTATAAGGTAGCATCAACTTCAGGAGAAGTACAAGAGACTGAAAGTTTGACTCCAGACTGAAAGGGAGAAGGGGCTGGCTTACAGTCTTCCATGTGAAAATGACGAAGAATATCACAAGCATACTTGGACTGGGAAAGGGAAATACCCTCCTTGGATTGCAAGACTTGAAGACCGAGAAAATAGTGTAAGTGTCCTAAGTCTGTCATTTCAAATTTCTTTTTAAGGATAGACTTCACATGGTTTATAAGGTTGGGATCACTACCAGTAAGAATAAGATCATCAACATAAAGAACAAGGATGATAAGAGAGTCACCCACTTTCTTGGTGTAGACAGTATTGTCAGAATGACACCTAGAAAAGCCAGATTCTAAAAGAAAGCTATCCATTTTGGCATACCAAGCCCGAGGAGCTTGCTTGAGACCATAAAGGGATTTCTTAAGTCGACAAACAAGGCTGGAGTCTGTTTGTATGAAGCCAATGGGTTGTTCCATATAGATTTCTTCCTGCAAGTCCCCATGCAAGAAGGCAGATTTAACATCCATCTGATGGACTTCCCATTTTAAAGAGGCAGCAAGGGAAAGAACAAGGCGGATAGAGTTCATTTTGGCAACAGGGGAGAAGGTTTCAGTGTAGTCAATGCCTTCAACCTGTGAAAAGCCCTTAGCAACTAGACGAGCTTTATGTTTATCAACTTTCCCATCTGGTCCATACTTGGTTCTGTAAACCCATTTGCATCTAACAAGTTTGCGTCCCTTTGGTAGAGGAACAAGATCCCATGTATCATTTGTCATCAATGAATGATATTCTTCATTCATAGCTGCTTCCCAATGTGGATGGCCTGAAGCTTCTGCAAAAGTGTCAGGATCATGATTTACTGGAGCTTGAGCCAGTAAAGAAGAGGCTCTTTCAAACTGAGAACGTGTACGTCGCTGATCTGTAGGATCACCGGCAAGATCACCTGCTGCATCCCGAGTAGCACGGACCCATCTTGGAAGTTGAGGATCCTGAGAAGGTGGGGGAGGATTATCATCCTCGCTTTCATCATCAGAAGAAGAAATGTTTTCAAAGATAGAAGAGATAGGAAGAGGTGGCACATCCGCCGGACTAGGCTCGCAGGCCGATTTATTTTCATCAAATTTTACATCTCTTCTAATGATAACATTTTTGGACTTAAATGGAATAAGTCTATAACCTTTTACATCTTCAGAATATCCAACAAAAGTACATTTCTCACTCTTAGGTTCTAAAGCTTTATGCTTTTCATCTGGAATATGGGCC
Organism: Pinus tabuliformis; assembly: GCA_031772625.1. NCBI lineage: Eukaryota > Viridiplantae > Streptophyta > Pinopsida > Pinales > Pinaceae > Pinus > Pinus tabuliformis. Next base: position 284,957,827 of record CM062806.1, on the reverse strand, counting down.
CATGCTTCACTTCCAAACACACGAAAGTGACTTACATCTGGTTTAATGGAACTCCAAGCTTCTTCTGGAGTGATATTCTCTAGAACCTTAGTAGGAGTGCGATTGATTATATAATTTGCACAATTAATTGCTTCGGCCCAAAAACTAAGACTGAGTCCTTTAGATTGCAGCATACAATTAGCCATTTCCTTTAAGGTGCGATTTTTCCTTTCAGCTACACCATTTTGTTGTGGAGTGTATGGAACAGTATGTTGCATTTGAATTCCATTTTCGGTGCAAAAGTTGATGAATGCGTTTTTAACATATTCTCCACCATTATCAGTTCTTAGCTTAAGAATTTGATGTCCAGATTGTTTTTCAACAAATGCTTTGAAGGCCAAAAAAGTGCTAAATACTTCGCTCTTGAGTTTTAAGAAGTATACCCAAGTGCGTCTAGAGAAATCATCAATGAAAGTTAAGAAGTACTTGCAGCCAGAGAATGAAGCAACAGGAAGAGGACCACATAAATCACTGTGCACAAGCTGTAAAGGGGCTGAGGCGTGCCAAGAGGCACGTTTGTCAAAACTGTCCCGATGATGTTTTCCGAGTACACATCCGGAACAAACACCATCTTTGCAAGATACCATAGGAAGACCTGTCACCATATTTTCTTTACATAGATGCTGAAGGGAGCGATAGTTTAAGTGACCAAACCGCTCATGCCAAAGTTTGCTCACTTCATCATTATGAGCAACAAATACTGAGGGAAGATGGGATGACCCAAAGTTGTGAAACTTATACAACCTTTTGGAATCATCAGCAAGACCAGTAGCTAGAATCTGTTTAGGATCTTTTAGATCCTTGATTACAACATCATGAGGTGAAAATTCAACAATTTTACCTTCACCTGAATGAGTTATCTGATAGACAGATAGAAGGTTGCAGGATAAGTTTGGAACACATAATACATCATTGAACTGACCATTGTCTAGATGAACAGTTCCAGTCCCTACAACATTAAGAGATCTATCATCACCAACATATATATTTTTGGTGTTACAATCATTTAAAGAAGAAAACATGGCTTGGTTTTTGGCCATGTGACAAGAGGCTCCAGAATCAATGAGCCACTCATGAGAATGAGAAGAAGAAGAAGATACATTTAATGCATAACCAGACTGAGATGATTGACGATGACATGCAGAAAGTGCCGTTCCGGAAGTTGAAGTTGAAGTAGGCTCCAGATGGATGTTATGTTTCTTCATTGCGGCTTCCAAGGCTTCCATCTTCTTAAAGCATTTAGATTCTAAGTGGCCATCTCGATTACAAAAGTTACAATGTCTGTCAGTCTTCTTCCATTTGTTTTTATTGGTCTTGTCATTTTGCTGAAATGATCTTTCATCTTGAGGCTGAGTTGGTTTAGGACCATTCCTTTGAGGATAAGACTTCTTAGGATTCTTTGAATTTGGTTGCTGCTGGGCGGCTAACGCTTTCGAGGAAGAGTTTCCAAGATTAAGAAGACCAAGGTGTAAGAGTTTTTCTTGTTCTCTTATTAAGGAATCACAAAAGGAGTCAAAGGAAGGGGGTTTGTAGTCTTTGCCTTGACAAATGAAAGCTTCCCTTGTAGAATGGAAAGTGGAAACAAATACAGAGTAGGCTGGTCCCAACTTAGTAAGGATGGAATAAATAAGGTTACCATCTTCTTTCTTAACTTTAACACCTTCCAAGAGATATCTAAGGGTCTTGAATTTGGACAAGAAATCTTCAATGCAAGAAAAATTATTAGGATCCAAAGTAAGCAACTCATTCTCAAGTTGATGGGCTCTAATTTCATTTTTAATCCCAAAAACTTTAGCAAGTTTTTCTAATGCTTCATGAGGAGTTTCAATTTCTGCAATGTGGAATCTAAGATCAGGAGAAACAGACATTCCTATCAAACCACGTGCTTGATCTTGTCTATTTTCCCATTTTTCGGCCTTGTCTTCATCTTTGGGTTTCTTCTCTTGGTCTGTGGCTATTCTGAAGAGACCTTTACTTCTAAGTAAATCTCCCATGTAGGCTACCCATTGGAAGTAGTTAGTGCTGTCAAGAATGACTTGGCATGGACTTTCCATTTTTTGAAAAAAAACTGAAGCTGAAGATGCTGAAAGTAAGTGGTCCAATGGATAGATCTCGAAAAAATAGGCGGTTTTAAAAAAAACGGCTCTGAAAAAGGCTTCCGGATGAAGAAGTTATGGCTTTTTGAAAAAAAATTGTTGACGTTGCCGGCAAAGTGCGCGAATGTGCGGGAATGAAAAAATCCGCCCCCACAAAATGGAGACTTGAACCCAAGACCTCTACTCTCTTAAAAAGTCTTTGAACCAATTGATCTATACAAAATATTTGAGAGAGAGAGAGAGAGAGAGAGAGAGGGGGGGGGGGGGGCCTCGATTTGCGTGCTTGCCTTGGGAAGGCTCTTTTCCCCTACAAAACACAAAACACAAAACCCAACACGAATATGCAAAGAAAAACGAACCTTACGGCTCAAAGTTAGCTTTAGCCAAAAAACTAGAATTTTTAAAAAAAAAATCTCAAAGTTAGCTTTTAACTGAAAAACTAAATATTTTTCTCAATGTTTCTGATTTTCCAAGATCACACTAAGGTGCAGGGAAAAGAGCATACGCATGAGAAAAATCCTTTCTTTCTGTTTCTGATTTGCCCAGATCGCACAGAGTCGCAGGGCAAAGAGCATACGCAGAAATGAAAGGTATAGATCCGGGAAAAAAAAAGGCTAAATAAACCGAAACCGAAATAAGCAGAGAGAAAATGACAGTAAACTGCAAAAAAAAACACTGTATACCTCCCGATCTGAAAAATGACGCAGCTAGGGCTACCGGAAACCTTTTCGCGTGAAACGAAAGGGGTTCCTCACTGAAACAGATGCTCCGAACGCAACAGAGCAGTCCTCTCGGCCCGAAAGCAGTCAGAAACAGCAGATCTAGGAAACGACAGCCGCATGCAGTTCTACCGGCTTCAGATTTGGATCACCAACGGACGCGGCCCTCAAATAGCTCTGATACCATGTAGGAATTTACAGGGTAAGTTCCTCAGAAAGAATACCAAAAGGACACCGCTCACAACCAGATCTCAAATCAATACACCAGTATTTTTGACGTGGTTAAAACCCTCAGAGTGCAAGGAGGGAAACAGTCCACGGCCTGTCCCAACGTGGGTACAGACAATTTATTAATCAAAGAATGAAAATTTACATAAGCTTCTCTCATGCACGGATTACCCGAACAATGACCCTCCATGCGCTTTAAATAGAACTCATGGACCAATCGGGTGTCAAGCCACGGATCAAGTGTCGATAATACCGAGGTGAGAGTGAACCGTCGGATCACTACATATCGTGACCGTCGGATTGCAAGTTACAATATGTACAACGGTAAAGAAACACACTTTACCTAACTCTATACCTAACTCTAAACTAGACCAAGTTGAACTTAACTATATCCTATGTGTCGGAATATCCTAACATTTTTGTCTCTTTTGTCCATCTTTGTGTTTGAATTTGATTGTTCTCTCTTTTTGAAATTGGGGATTAGTTCTCTGCTTTTAGCCCTCCTGGTTCAATCTGGGAAGTGTCTTAATTGTTTAAAGAGTTTTGGCCTTGGTTTGGGAGTTTTTGGCTTGGTTTTGCCTCTTTTTTAACCTCAGCGCGGTTTATATCAAAACAGTTGCGCTGACAGCGCATAGTTGTTTCTTTAAACCTGTTGTCATCGCGTTTGTACGTAAAATAGTCGCGACGGTTCTGAAATCGAACCAGCGTGCTTAATCCGTGTCCTTCCGCGCTGACAGCGCCAAGTTGCTACGCGTGACCTCTCGTCAGTGCACAGTTGCTGAGCGCTACCCGCGCTGATCCTGTAAAATTGAATTTATTTCAATTTTGCCTCCTGAGCCTGTTGGTTTGCCTATCTCCAGTTTTTTCTACTTGGTTTATGACTTGATATTTGTTGTTTGAACTGTCACACACTTGCTTGCGGAGTCTTGTTGCGCGGATTTCATTTTTGTGTCCCGTGACCTAGTGCCATCATCCCGTTTTCACGGGATTGACCTTGTTTTGCTCACTTGTTCACTTGTTCACAAAAGTTCGTCGCTGCTTGCCTTTGCTACTACGGAAACCTTCCTCTTTTTGCTTCTTTGCTTGTTTGCTTGAGGTGATTGTTCTTGAACCGATCCTTCGATTGTTTCACTACCCAGGCATAGATCACAGTTGCTAGGGTTCAATCGGCTCTTTTCACGCTTGTTGTGATTTTCATTGAGTGATTTTACTTCTTTTTGCTCAGTGTTGCCGTCTCTCAAAATTCATTTTAAAGTGCATAGTGCCATTGAAAGAGAAAATCAAACTAGCATCTTTTGCATCCAATAGTTAATGAAAAGAAGAGCATTTCATTGATTTGTGTTCTTGAAAGGAAATTTCATTTCTTTGTCATTAGCTGCATTAGATTGTTTGATTGTTTGAGTTCATTTTGTTTGATTGAAAGCTCTTAACCTTCTCATAGTTAGAATTCATCGAACGAAATGGTATTCTTTGGCATGTAGTTTGCATATAGGAAATTGTGAGAGATCATACGATAAGGCCTGAAACCGAAACTTAATTCAAGATCAACCTTAAAATAAACCGAATAAATCTAAAAACGCATTGGAACTTAACGCTCATATTGTAGAGGTCTAGGCTAGAGACGTGCTCCGGCGTCGTTAAACATAGTCACTATTGTTTCACATTACGGTTGGGTGATTCCTCCTCTTGTGACTCGATAGTGGTCTAGCACGGATTTGAGCTCCCACGTACCGTCGTGTATATAGGGGAGACCCCACTAGGTTATCGACCTTGATCCATAGGAAGCCGAGTCTTCCGCCCTGCGAGCCGTAACGCACCGAACACAGCATTCAGGAAGATTGACTGCAGTACGGAAAGTCCTTGGCTCTCATACGATTGCCGAGGTGTATAAGCAGTTTTACGGATTGCTTGGTAAACCCTTTGCCTAGAGTCTCTAGAGCAGTCACTTTTGACCGTTTTCGGACTCCCTAAATGAAAAGGTGCCAGTGAGCTTCTTGTCACTTCGTGCTCATTAAACATTCGAAGGAGACTAGAGTCATCTTTTCGTCCTTTTCTCGACTCTTGAAACATGGAAAGGTCAAGTTCAGTTCCTGTGTCTTAAAAATTTATTCGGCCACGATAACATCACCTGGTAAGATTTTGTATGCGTTAGTTTGAGTAGGGTCTTTGTCGTTAGTTTCCTTTAGGGTTTTGTGTGGGGTTTGTCATCCTGGCTGACCCGTCAACTCCCGGTCCAAGTGATCAAGGTTCTCCATCTTCTGTTGCTCCCGAGGTACCAGTTGTAAGCGATAATCTTTCGGTTATCCCGAGTATCCAGCCTATCAACGTACGTGCCCCGGGCGATCCGGATTACGAAGAGGATTGGAACCCTATCTGGGAGCCTGACGAAGACGATATTCCTGTTACCCCTCCCGGTATGTCGTCTCCGATGTCAACTTCCCAAATGGATGAGACATCAACCAGCGCAGGTGAGACACCCCTGGTGTCAAGTATTGAAACTCCCATTCCAGCTACTTTTCCACTCCCTCCACGGTATCAATCAATGAGGGATAGAATAGCTGCCAGAATGCCTTCTACGACTATATGGGATCCTAGTGTCATTGCCACCACAGAGCCCTTTCTTTCGCAACCCCCTAATACGCCTATTACCTCAGTTCCCACAAATCCAACTATTTGTGTAGCGTACTCGACTCTAGTCGTCAGTGCTGTGACAACATCTTCATCTACGAACCCTGGGGATGGTCCCTCTCACAGTCAAGTGAGCACTAGCCAACCAGGGGTTTCTTCTGGATTCATCGATCCTACACAAAGTGCTCAGCCCTCTTCTGGTCCTGTTCCAGGAGCGAGGCCGTTTGATGCCCATGGGCAACCCATTGTGGACCCGAATTACCAAGGTCCACTCTTTTATTATGATTCCAACGGTCAGTACCTCGAGCACGTTCAATCCCTGCCTCGTCAACCTTTCGTTGAAGTCTCGACACCGTTAGACGTTTCTTATGATCCCGTTACTCATACTTTCCGCGGGCGCCGGGCAATTCCTGGACAGCCCCAAGGACCACCTAATCTAGGCCAGCCACCTTATGTGCAAGCCCCCCAAGGGCAACCATTGTATGGCTAGTCTTACCCAGGACAATCTGGGGGCCCACAAGGACAACCCTACCCGGGACAACCTTCGGCCATGGGAGGTCCATCCTTTTCCTATCAGAGTCAACCTTTTGGTTACCCAGGGCAACCTGGTATCCAGCAAGGTTATCCGTCTGGTCAGCCAGGGCAGCCTTACATCTAACAAGGCCAACCTGGTTTTCAGCAAGGGTATCCCACTGGACAAGCTAGGAAAAATTACACCCCTCAAGGTCAACCAGCAGTCCAACAAGGGTATCCTTCTGGGCAGGGGGGCAACCCTACGTGCAGCAGGGCCAACCCGCTGTCTAGTCTAGTCATCCTTCTGGGCAGGGGGGGCAACACTACGTACAACAGGGCCAACCCGCTGCTCAGACCATGCATCCTTCTGGGCAAGGGGGGCAACCCTACGTACAGCAGGGCCAACCCACTGCTCAGCCAGTACAACCCTCCGGACAAACGGGCCAGCCCTCTGTGCAACAAGGCCAACCCACTGTCCATCCTACTCATCCAGCTGGACAGGCTAGTCAACTGCAAGGTCAACCAGCCATCCAGCCAGCTCGGCCATCTGTTCCGCAAGGACAACCTGGCACCCAGCAAGCACATCCTTCTGGGCAAGCAGGTCCACCCCAGGTTCAACCAGGCCAACCTTCCGGCCAGATGATCCAAGCCCAGCCGATTCAAGGACATTATTCTGGGCCTCAAACTCAAATGGGTTATCAAATGCAAGGCGGGCCATAGCCCCAGCCTTCCTACCAAGCGCAGCCTGCTCACCAGGCTTAGTATGGAGCCCAGCAAACGTATGGCTACCAGCAACCTCAGGGGCAAACTCAGTTTACCCCTTACCAAAATTATCAACAGATGCAGGTCACTCCTTACAAAAATTATTAGTATGTTGCACCTGCGGGTCAAGTTGCTAATACATAGGGTGCTGGGGGGCAGACCCAGGGTCAACTGTCTGCATATGGACAGAATACATATGGGCAGAACCCCTATGGACAAGGTCCCTATGCACCAGGCCCTTTTGGGCCGGGTCCATCGGGACAAGGTTATTATGCGCCAGGCCCTTTTGGGCCAGGTCCATCGGGACAAAGTTCTTATGCGCCAGGCCCTTTTGGGCCAGGTCCGTCTGGACAAAGTTCGTGGGGGCAACCACCAACTGGTTGGAACCCTAATACTGCCTCGAACACATAGCCACAAATGTCCTTTAACCCTCAGTTGCCATTCTTAGCGACATTGGAACTTCCGGATGTGTCCAAGTTAACGAATGATCCCATTTTGCATAATGCTTATTGACAACCAGTTCCAACTAAAATACCCGGTGATTGTCCAAAATTTGATGGTAAAGCAGGTGAAGATCCTCAAGCACATGTTATGACCTATCACCTTTGGTGTTCATCGAACTCATGGCTTGATGACTCTATCCGACTTCGTCTCTTTCAGGGAACCCTCACCGGTTCAGCCGCTAAATGGTATATTGAGCTGAATCGCGGCATGTTTCAAGATTTCAACTCGCTAGCTATGGCGTTTTTAACTCATTTTCAGTTACCCATTCGGTACGAGACTGGGACGAATCTCCTCACGTCTCTTAAACAGGATACGGCTATGCACATATCTGATCACATACATGAATGGAGAAGGCGTCGTCGATTGATCAAATTCTGGATTCCTGACCGATTGGTTCACAACTTCCTTTGTCCCCAAGATTGCAAAGGACATCGCTATGGGCGCTTGTGTAACTGAAGAGCAAGCGATCGCGCGAGCTCAGTACCTAGACTTAGTATACTCTCAGTCGGGTACTCTATATGATTATTTGCTAGACGCCCCGAGGCCTGGACAGACCAAGGCTCCGCCCAAACCATCTGTTGATGGAGTCATTGGCTCTGTTAACTCGTCATCGAAGAAATCAGCCGCGAACCCTGGGAAGCAAAAACAGAACGCTTCTAATGAAAATGCTTCTCAGGGCCAATCCAATCCTGGAAGTACCTCTGAGGTAAACGTCGTTCAGTCCACCGCGGCGGATAAATCCTCAAAAGGGAAAAAGAAGGGAAAAGCTAAAGATAAATCTGGTCAGCCCAAGCAGGATGCCCCTAAACCTCCACCCGAGGAAGGAGCTAAACGAAAACCTAAGTATCCCTGTCTCATATGCGATGAGGATCACTACACTAAGGACTGCCCAAGGCGGTCCGAAGTTAGTCGGTTATTGAAAGGTGCTCCTGGGACCCCTGCCATGCTCAAAGAGCCTTTCCCTTCCCAGCAGACTCAAATGGTGGCAGACCCATCTCAATCCTCTTCCTCGTTCGGTTCTCAAGTGTTCATGGCTGGCACGATCCCCATCCATGTTTCAACTCGAGCGAAAGATTATCCATCTCATGCCGGGAAAGAGCCGGAGGTTCCCTCCAGTGCTCCTCCGTCTAGTTCTGGTCCTCTCCACATCGAAAGGCCCAGCGCTGAGACGATCCCCCGACCCCCTCAAAAAGGTGTACTCAGGAAGTCATCTTACAACCCTAATGCTCGTGCTGCCCAGAACTATAGCATTGTTGAGGACCTAGCTCAGGCTCTGTCTGGCATGTCCGCTTTAGAAGTCCTCCAGAGCTGCCCCTCCCAGAGGAAGTCCTTGCTATCAGCTATTGGTGGCATCGACCTGGCAGATTCAGATTTGATTTCTTTCGATCTCGAGGGTTTTACACAACGACTGCCTCACCAAGTCGCTTTCCTTATACAAGTCATCATCAATAGCAGAACGATTCACCGTACGGTTATTGATAAAGGTGCCTCAACCTGCATCATGTCCGTTGCTTGCTGGAAAGCGATTGGTTCCCCTGCTTTGAGTCAGTCCCCTACAACGCTCGAAGCTTTCGATGGAAGAGAATCTCGTCCTTACGGTATCCTCCAACGCTTACCCATCTCTTTGGAAGGAAAGACTGTAGAAGTAGAGGTTGAAGTTGTCGACGTCAATTTGACTTACAACCTCCTCCTCGGACGGAGCTGGACATACGCCATGCAAGTTGTGGCTTCCTCCCTGTTCCGTGTCATTCGTTTCCCTCACCAGGGGAAGATTGTCATGGTGGACCAACCCTCTTTCTTCGCCTCTTCTTCTGAAGGTAATGTGCCATTCGTGGAGCATACCTCAAAGTCACTCGTGAACGTGGGTGTTGGACTCATTAAAGATCCCACCTTAATGGGAGTCTTTCCCCACCCACCTCCGAATATCGCCCCTATCAACATGATCTCTGTACACTCAGGTCCATGGGTTCTTCCTCCTGCTAATCAGGAAGACTCTTGGGGTGATATGATGCCGTTGAGTCCTGCCGAACTCAACTACATCGAGATTGTCGCTGCATCGGCTCCCCCTGATGAACCTGCTCTTCCGAGCAGTGTTCCCGATTCATATGATCATTTCCCTTGGCTAGGAGATGAGGCTACGTCGGATCCATTGAAGGAAATATTTCCTTCCGACGAGGCCATCATAGAGACCATGTCTCTCGAAGAGCTCCCTTGGTCAGATCACCACCATCGTTCTTCGTTTCTCCCTCCCCATCCGGAAATGACCGCATGTCTCGAGCGGTTTGCTTCTTGTGTCCCATCCCCGCCCCTCCAGACACCCATTCAGCTATATCAAGTGTCAGAGGGCAATATGGGCAATATCACGCAAACCCAACCGATCGACATCTCTGTCAAACCAGGGATCGTCGAGCACATCCATATTGGAGTCACTTGCACTCCTGAGGAAGTTCAGCGCTATACTGCTCTATTTCGCGAATTTCATGATGTCTTTGCATGGTCCTACGAGGAAATGCCCGGCATCGATCTTAATGTAGTGGTGCATGAAATACCTACATATCCAGGTGCTAAGCCTGTTCGTCAGCGCTTACGCCCTGTGCACCCCCGAAAGGCTGCAGCCATCAAGGCCGAAGTCGAAAATCTTCTTAAAGCTGGCTTTATTTACCCCATTCCCCTTACGGATTGGGTGTCTAATATAGTCCCTGTGAATAAAAAGCAGGGTACTATACGGGTCTGTGTTGACTATCGTGATATCAACCGTGCCTGTCTTGAATCTTCCTCCCCCTGCCTCTTTGCAGCAATTGCAGAGCTTGCAGGGTAAACCGAATTTCTTTGGACGATTCATTCTGAATTATGTCGAGGTAGCTAAGGGTTTCACAAGATTATTAAAGCGAGACAGACCCTCTCGTTGGGATGCCATCGCCCAGGAGTCTTTCGAGCGACTCAAGGACCTCCTTGTCTCAGCTCCACTCTTAAGACCTCCAAACTATCACCGTGATTATTCCCTCTACCTAGCTGCCGCGGACACCACCATCGGCATGGTTCTGGTCCAGGATGACGATGATGGCAACGAGCACGTTATATATTACCTTAGTCGCAACCTCTTGGATACAGAAACTCGCTACGCGTACGTCGAGAAGTTGGAATTGGCAGCTGTCTGCGCCGTCCAACGATTCCGACACTATATCCTGTTGTGCACAACGACCGCGATTTCCGACTGCAACCCTATGACCTACATCTTGTCGCGTCAGCTGCTAGGGGCAAGTACTCGAAATGGATTGTCATCCTACAAAAGTTTGACTTGGAGTTTACTGCAGCCAAGTCTAAGAAATCTCTGGTCTTTGCAGAACTGCTCTGTTCTTTGCCATCCCCTTCTGTACCATCCCGTTCGGAAGAGCATATCCCGGATGAAACATTGTTTCTAATCAGCACCCTCGATCCTTGGTATGGGGACATCATAGTGTATTTGTAGACGTCTTCCTTCCGTCCTAATGTATCAAAAGATGCTCGACGAAGGATTCGTCACCAATCTCAACCCTATCGCATTATTGGCGATACCCTGTATCGCCTCGTCGTTGATTCTGTTCTCCGCCGATGTTTGACTCTCGAGGAGGCTGAGCGGGTGTTGAATGACTGCCACTCCGGCGCTTGTGGCGGCCATATGTCCAGATATGCTACCGCCTAGAAGATTCTCCGTGCTGGTTATTTCTGGCCTTCTATCTTCAAGGATTGCATCCTTGCCGTCCGTGCATGTCACGAATGTCAGGTTTACCACCGGAAAATGCGTGCACCTCCTCAACCACTACACCCTGTCGTTACCGTAGGTCCATTTGCCAAATGGGGCATCGATTATACGTCCTGTAACCCTCGTTCGGCCGGGGGGCATGGGTACATCATCGTTGCCGTGGATTATTTCACCAAATGGGCCGAAGCGATGCCTACATTGAACGAAGACGGTTACACGGCGGCGCAATTTTTGTTTAATCATGTCATTACTTGGTTCGAAGTCCCCCAGGCTATTGTCACAGATCACGGAAAAAATTTCCGTAATCACATGATGACAGAACTAACGACCCAGCTAGGCTTGCGTCAAGATAGCTCGACGCCGTATTACCCTCAATCCAACGGCCAAGTTGAAGTCGTGAACAAATTTTTGATCACAATGCTCCAACGTACCGTGAATACGCACAAGTCTAACTGGCATCTGATGTTGTTCCCTGCCTTGTGGGCTTACCGGACCTCTATGAAGGATGCCACCGGTTTCACTCCTTTTCAGCTTGTTTATGGACTGGAGGCCACCCTTCCTGTTGAGTGTGAGATTCCTTCGTTGAAGTTAGCTGCCGAGTTACTTCCCAACACCACTCCGGTGGAGGAATGGCTTCTCTATTTAGAACGGCTAGACGAGACCCGTCGCTTAGCCTCTCTAGCTATTGAAGCGTAGAAGAAGAGGGTTAAGGCCCACTTCAACAATACCATTCGACCTCGTTCCTTTGTTGAGGGAGACCTAGTACTGCTCTATGATCAAGCTAAGGATAAGCTGGGGGCAGGAAAACTCGAATCCATGTGGCTAGGCCCCTATATCGTGAAGAGAGTTTTGCAAAAGGGGGCATATGAGCTGATCGATTACGAAGGAAATCCTCTTGACAAGCCCCGCAACGGGCTCTATTTGAAGAAATATTATGCATGATTTCGTGCACCTAGTTTGTACGTACGTGTGTTCTTAGCAAGTGTGTCATGTGTGCATGATTTCTTAGTTTGCTTTGGTGTGAAGGCGTGTTTTCCTCTTATTTTGTTTTCTGCTTCTTGTGCAGATGTCTAATACACCTTACGTTGGCTTCGCCGATGGTGCCTGTCGTAGTACTTGCAATTTGTCTTTTGCGGCGTGGGCGATCTACGATCCTCACGGCGAGTTGCTAGATCTTCAAGGCGTGTGCTTGGGCCGTACCACCAACAATGTTGCCGAATACAGTGCTGTAATTGAATTACTAGCCGAAGCAGCTGATCTTGGCATCCGTGCTTTGGTGGTAAATTTGGACTCTCAACTTGTTGTACATCAACTCAACGGGCGATATTCCGTCAGAGACCAGCGCATTCTAAGGTTGTATTTACGTGTGAGATTGTTAGAAAGGAATTTTGGTTATATTACATATCAACACATTCTGAGACGATTAAATACGTTAACCGATGCATTGGCAAACCATGTTTTGGATAGACATTTGCGTAATAGATAACCATCATACAAGAAGACATAGAAAGCATAATAAGACCATAGAATAAGCATATGTAAATAATTTCTTTTCCAAGCATAGTTTGCATGTGTGCCTGCATATGTTTTTTAAGGTTGCATAAAAATTAAAATACATGGGTCGTGTGTTGTGCAACTGATACATAGATCACATTTGTATTAAGAAATTTGCATAAACATATTTAAAAACATCATCACATGTGAAACGATCCATCCAAAAACAGTATATATATATATATATATATCGTGTGGTGCACTGAGGCGCTCAAAAATAAGTGTATATGTCCAAAAAATAAAGCCGGTGTCCTCAGTACATTCGAGACAGGTGTCTCTCAAAAACATCAGTGGAAAAACCTAGATAACTACTGATCTAGGTTATGCTCTCTATAGCATACTGCTGCCCGTGCCACTCGCCTCAAAAGGCGGTGCATCCTGGGTGCCACCCCCAGTGTGTGGATCTGATGCTCTATAGGGACCTCCTCGACCCCCTGGTAATCTGGCACCCCCTCCAGCAAACCCTCGAGGTTGCGAGCTACAGTCTCCGACGTATCAACTCCTGGAGGAACTAGGGCCAGGGCTCCAACTCCTTGCCCCTCTCTCTGTGTCGTTGGGGCTAGGCCAATGGGTCTCACGGGTCCCACATCTGCACACCGTGACATTTATCAAGACATGTACATGAAAAATCAAAAACATCAAAAATATTTAAAAAGAGATCAAGTGTCATACCTCCATCGTCCCAATGCTCTCCTGCGGGCAGTAGCATGTCAGGATCATTGTTGAAGTCCATGCCAGCATATGGTCAGTCCTCCACGATGACAACCTGTTGATCTAGCCACTCTCGGAAATACACTCCCCAAGACATTGGGCGGCCTCCACCTCCACGTGGCATGACGCGGGCCCATCGACTGGCCCTCGTCTCCCGAGGACCTCTAGGTGGATCCACGGCCATGGTCTGTAGCTGCAGGGCTGGCACCCGCTCCAGCATGAGCGGAAGTAGAAGCGACCCATATGCAAACTGCTTCGACTCTCCGCGTCGGCAGTTGTTCAGTTGCCTCTTCATGCTAGTGGTCACAGCTGCTGCCCAGTTGAAAATGGTGGGTTGTAAGCACTCCAGAGCTAGTAGTAGTTGGGTCTTTGAGGCCTCATGATTGGCCAAAGAGCCCGCTGCCCGTGTCACCAGAAAGAGTATGGTACGAAGAGGCATGTCCGCCACTGTCGGGATACCAACTTTCCCACTCCGTGTCTTCGCAGCCCGTGGGTACACTCGAGCCATGAGCTGATCAAGAGTCTCACCGCTGGGTCGTTGCCCCTTGAGGATGGGCATTTGGCCCCGGCGCGATAATCCAGTAAAAAAATAAATGTTCGTGGAATCAAACTCAATGTCTTGGCCACAGATCGTGAATTTCCCATCCACTAGATTCCAAGCTCTGATTAAGAACTCAAGCAAGTCAGGTTGCGCCCTCAGGCGCGGAGTAAGGAAGAATTTCAAGAATCCGCATGCCCGCATTACATTTCGGCATTCGGCAAGTGCATAGGCGGCTATATCCTCATCATCGTGAGATCTCTCTTGCCAAACAAAAGACATTTTTCCCTGCAAGACCATGAAAAAATATTAGGTTGCTAACCGTTGAGATTTGTATGTCCAATTCTTAAAAAATAAATCTTTACGGTGCCAGTGCGATTGTTTCTAAAACAGTCGCGCTGAAAATGGCGCACCGTTGCTTTTTCACTGGGTCAGCGCGGAAGCACAAGTGTTTTCTGCGCTGACCCATGTGGTGGTACGTCTAAATATAAATCGATCAGCGCGGTCCCGAGCGGGAAACCCGCGCTAACCGAGAGCGCACCAACGCTCAAAAAATTGGCCCAAAGGGCCACATCCCACCGTGGAATTGCTCAAAATGAAACGCAAGGAGAGGAGAACCTACCTGGAACAAGCTGTCGGATGAATGGTGTCTGTACGGGCTGGAAATCACTCTGTCAACCTTGCAGCTCCTCGACGTTCTTCACAACTCAAAATGGTAACAATGGTAAAAAATTACTTTTACCCCCCTATTTATGGTAAAAAAATAAATAATTCGCTATAATTTCTTATCAATGTGGGTTTTTGTCGTACTTTCACCATGGATTTAGCACTAATGTCACTAAATTATGCCTTTATGCATGTTTTATTATGTTTTTATCCATATCGAACGGATTTATGTGAGTGGTGTTCTTGTGCAGGTACTAGTAACCGGCGTGGTCATAACGATTTTTCGCACACTTGGTCCCAAAAAATGTCGTCTTTAAGCTCTTTTCCGACACGAATCAAGAAAAGATGGCTGAGCTTCCTTTCGGCTCGTTAAAGGGAATGAGAGGCGGTCGTTTTAAGCTCTTTTCCGACCGTGTAACTTAAAAAGATTGCCGGGTGTTTGTCGTTTCGCACTCGTTACTGGCTCTAAAACGACGTACTTCCGACCGCTTTTTTACTTTTTCGGATCGAAGCTACTATTCACGAAAAGTACTCCTCAGTCGTAATGGTCGGGCGGTTCTTTCGAGCATTGTTTTATACTTTTTCGGGCTCGAGAGACACAACTTTACGAAAAAGGACCCCCCTGGAGTTTCCTTTTCTGTTGTCTTTTCAGACTCTCTAAATAAGAAAAGACGCCGAGCTTCTCCTTTGTTAGGCTCGTTAAAACTCAATGACATCGGATATTGTCAAAATGACGCCTCTCCAAGCATATGCTATCCCCGTCAAGCTTGTCATCCAAAAATAACCGGGGTACCTGCCAGAAATGGTGGGGAAAATGAAACAGTAATAATGGTCGTGTCGGCAGTATGTCGCTCTTGAACATGGCACTCCTCTGCATTCGTGTCTGGGTGGGGATTTCTCATCTTGTTTTACACTAGCCTCCATGGGTTTGGGTTATCCTATTTGACCTCTCATCTGCTCATTGCCTTGTCAGCATGACCTCTGCTCATTTGATGTCAGATACTGCCAACTCTGCTATTGTGCCGCCGATATGTTCAAGAGAAGTTGACCTCTGCAAGATTACCACCTCCCTCTGATGTCTCACACAAAATCTTTTATCATTCTCTGTCTCGTGTCGATGATGTGGGAAACATCATGGCCCACCTTCGATCAAGGTTACTTCCTGTCGACTTCAGCTCATTATCCAGGAAAGTGACCTAGAGACTCCCTTCAGGTGCCTTAGAGCCTGCATGCCTCAATGGCAGGTTCTTCGTGTTCGACGTGAGGTTTTCACCATTGGCCTCCGATCGGATGATTCCGCGGGTGTTCGACACCAGCTAATTGATTCACACGCCGCGGATTGTACCTATAAGTACCTTGAGGACCATTGTCATTACTGGTGGTACCTCTCGCGTCTATTAACGGTTTTCATCATTGACTGGTAATCAGACGATGTTCATGCATGTTCGACTTCAGCTCATGTATTCACATGCTTGAAATTGTACTTTGTTAGGGTTGGGATGGAGCGCAAGACCCTGGTTTTGTCTGTTATGAACCAGGCTGCGATTTTGTGGATTGTTATTGCATGACACATTGATGGATGGCTGCGCCCATACCTGAGTCTTCGGGATGGCTGCGACCATACCCTCTTATCTTTATGGTCTCTTCAGCTGGGTGGTTGCGTCCATACCACAGACCTTCTTCGTATGTCTTTTGGATGGCTGCGCCCATGCCTAGACTACATGTGATCGAGATATCATTTGTACATTCATGCAGGTCCTTCTTGGTAGTGTTCCAGTTCAGCAGTTTTGTAAAGAATTTCACCCCTCCCACTCTCTCGGGTCTCATGCTTTAGGGGGCATCTGTTACGGAGTAATTTGTCACTGTCTCCCTGTCAGTCTCCCTAATGTCTCATGAAATCAAATGCACCATGCTCATGCTCCCTAAACTGGCCAAATGACCCACTTTTCCAAATTTTACTGCATCAGCGCGTCTGTTATTAAAATAACTGCGCTGACGAGCAGCTTATAATGTTACTGGTGCACTGCCAGCGCGGAAGCACACGGGTTTCCCGCGCTGGTCGAATTTTGTGCGCCAGCGCAGCCTATGAACGTATCAAGTTGCGCTGACACGGTCTTCCCTGTTATTGTGATGCGTTGTCAGCGCGTCAGTTCAGTGTTGCACCCGCGCTGATCCAGTTTGGGCGAATTTGTTCCAACAGCCAGCCTTCCAGATGTTTCCAGGCCTGGTTGTTAGCCTTGTGAGTGTCGCCCTCCCTTTTATGGCATGTATGTTCCTCATTTGGAACCACCTTCCTTGAAGATAAGCTTGTCCTCCCACCATTCATGGAGACTCCTTCTCTACTCAAACCTCCACCATTACCATGAGCAGCTAGTTTGGATAGTTGGAATTCATAGTGCTTGGTTTGCTGCTGTTAGTAGGTAGTTGGTGTGACAAGTGTGGTTTTGTTGGAGGAAGCTGAAGGAAGGTTGTGAGTATTGCTTGTGTGAGAGAGAGAGCTTTTGTATTGGGAGAATCTATTTCCAAAGGTGAATGCTTAAGAGACTTTCTGGCTGGACCCTAGAGAGAAGGACTCAGCGTCAGAACATTGGTTGTACCTTTCTCTGTTATTGATTTAATAATAGATGACTGTTGTTATGGTTCCATTCTCATTTGTCGTTGCAATGGTTAATGTGAATTACATCCTTTCTGACTGATGTATAATTGCTTTTATTAGATTTCACACTTGTGTTTGTCTGTCTCTTCGTGCGTGCAGGTATCTATTCGCGGAGATCGCGGAAGATCGTGACCGGCCAAGGCGAAGGAGCGAGAGCGGCATCTCTTCATCAGACAATAGCGTTGGAATCCAAGTAGGTGCTCTTTGCCTCTTGTTTATTTGCAATTAGGAACTTGCACAGTAGCATTGATCGATTGTTGCTAGACCCATTCTGGGCTAGTAGGGATCGCCTCTATCCGTAGAGGGGATTTACCTCTCCAACAAAGTCCATCAACTGCACCTCCAGTCCACTAAACTCAACTCACTTGAGTTCTAACTGAAGTCCTGCATGCAAATATTAGTCATCCGATAGGTAACCACATATTTCCCTCTGGGATCTGCATGTACCACATCCGTAGCTCATCCTAAGGTGCTCCAAGAGAATAAGATCAAGTTTGTAGTCCAAATATTATTATGAGACAATAAAATTTGACTTTTCTATTTTTGACAGCCAGTCTAAAAATAGACTTTGATCACTCACATTGTGATCACTCACACTGTGGTCACCCACACTGTGATCACCCACACTGTGATCACCCACACTGTGATCACTCATACTGTGATCACCCAAAATGTGACCATCCACACTGTGATCATCCACACTGTGATCAAAAATAGAACTTGCGCCATAATTTTCCTGCGGGCCCACTTAGTGAAGGCGACTCTTTTCACTAAGCTCCATCATCTTGTTGCATTCTCAACAAGCATTTCTTGTTGCACACTTTTCAACACACTCATCGTGATTTCACCGAAATTAAGGTTCGTCACATCTCGGCTGATCGCTAAATCGCAAAACTCAGGGTCATCATAATATCGCAAATAAAAGGGTCATCACAATTTCGCTTATCGCAATCTCGACGAAATTAAGGGTCATCACATTTTGGCTGATCACTAAATCGCAAAACTCAGGGTCATCGCAATTTCGCTTATCGCAATCATGGCTCCCTTTGCTAATATGCAATAAAGACTCAAGACTAAATTGTGATCTGTGATGAAAGGTTTAGGTTGAATGTGATATGTGATCTTTGAAGGTGAATGCGCAACACTTCAACTAAGAACACCATTTATGTACAGAGACCATCCACCATGAATATCACAATGCCCTATGCAAAGTTACAGCACCAAGAGGAAAAGCCCTCTTCCTTTGAGAAAACACAACGCTTTACTAAAACTTCATACTTTCGCTGGACTTCTCTGGATCTTTGTCAATCCCAGGGTTTTGGGCCCAATTTGCAATTTCATTTATGAAGTTTTTTTCAGGAATCTGACTATTCCGATATCATCCATCCGATTCTTATTTAAGAACTTTGATCAGGTAAAATTCCCACTGTATAAACAAGAAACTAAAAATAGAACTATTTAACACAAGCTTTCACCACCCATATCACAATCTTAACTAATTCAGGGTAAACAAAAAACGTGAATTTCAACACAGATAGCTATCTACCCTATCGTTTCTGAAATTAAAAAATATGAAAATAAAACACAGTTTTTCCATCAGCCCTTGATGGCCTGATCTACATTACATTTTTTCTCACTCTCGCTCTCTGCTCCCTCTCTTCCTTCCTCGAATAATCACTCAGAAAAGAAAGGGAAATATAATATATCCTATCTAACAATATCCTTCCACAAACGAAGGGATTTACTCTATACTTAGAAATCAAATCATATCATAGCTGAATAATCTAAACTATTGGCTTGATCTCCACGCAAGGAGGATCAACTTGCAACTTATTCCATTTTCTTTATAGAATTTGGCAACAAATAACTACTTACATAATTTACTATTAACAAAAATTAAGTAACCAATTTTTCCTCCAAACCCTCGTTAGTCACATTGTTGGCTAGGTCTAGATGCTCGTGCATCAAATTTTGATCCTATTCCTCTAGTGTGTCTTTCAAAATCACCAGAACATTCATTTTGAGAGGAAATTGAAGATAAACTTGAATTGCATACCTCATTTTCATGCACATACTTTGCTAGGGTTTCCTTCGCATCATGGAGTTGAATCTCCATCTCATGCACATTTTCAAGAAGCTCTTACTTCTCCTCCTTCATGGCCATCAAATCCTCTTGATGTATAGTGTTTTCCTTCCTATCTTCATTCATATCTTGCACCATATATCTCATGATGATAAGCTCTTGCAACATCTCTAAATCAAAGAGTCTTGCTAAGGAAGATGGATTAGAAACATCACTTGTTGAAGTTGTCATCACACTTGTAATGCATCAAAAAGCTTCACAAAGATTCAAAAAAAAATTCAACAAAGAAGAATCTCAAACCGTCTCCTTTCTTCAGCTTATACAGATAAACCTGCACATAATTAAATTCTCCTTGCATAAATACAAAATAATGGCTAATTTTCTAGCTAACCTTGGCAAATCATCTCAGGGTTAAAATGAGCTAAGAGTGCTCTGATACCAACTTGATCTAAATGTTGTGCAAACTTGTTAATGCTATGTAAGCTCCCTCATCAATATTTTAAAAATGTGGGTAGAATAGTCTCAAATTAACCAAAATATGAGAAATTATGTGTCAAGTGTTGAGTGCCTTTCATGAGCAATTTATGAGATTAATTAGTTGTTTAAAACACATATAAAACAAATAAATTATAGAAAAGTAAAACACAACAACTCATAATACAAATATTATGGAAATATATTTCATCATTTTGAATATCCTATTACCTATAATATATTTATATTTCTTAAACTAATATAAAATATTTTACTTTACCAAAAAAAACATTATTCAAATTTTTAAAAATTATTTTTTTGCTTTATTTTTATTTTTAATAGTTTTATAAATAAATACCAGTATTAACCAACTTTGAAAAATATTCTTGTGTTTTAAAAAATTATTGAATTTTATTAACCTATAATATTATTGAGCTTTATTAAAATATTATATATTAATAAAAAGTGCATCTTTGCCAAAAAAATAAAATAAAATAAAATTTTTATTATTATAAAAAATATATTGCATATTAAAAAAATACATGTAATTTAAAAGAAAATAAAGTTTTTATTATTATAATAAAGATATTATATATTAATAAAAGGTACATCTAATTTGAAAGAAAATAAAATGTTAATTATTATAATATTCCAGAATCAAGAAAGAATAAATGTATTATCTAATTATCAAAAACTAAAATATGCCATTACAAAACTATTGAAATATTACCTAACTATGCTAAACTAAAATATAACATTAAAATATTATTGAACTTTATTATATTATGTTATATTAAGAAAAATTACAGCTCATTTCAAAGAAAATAAATATTTTATCATTAACATAGACCAGATACGAAAAACCCGAAAAGATACTACTTTATTGTGATAAACTATAATATAAAACTTATTAGATAAATTAATTAGTAAAACCCTTTTAACAAGTAGTTTTAAATATTTATATTATTATTAAATATTTTTTAGTTTTTTAATACACAGTGAACTAAACAAAGAACTTAAAGTTTGCTTATTCATATTTAAAGTTAACAAGAAAATAAGGTTAAATTATCAATTACTTTGTACGGAAATTATGCAATGTCTTTTTTAATGAAAATTAATATAATTAATTTTAAAATATCAATTTAATTATATTTAATGATATTTAAATTATCAATAGTATTACATATTACAACAAAATTATGCATTAGATTTTTTCACAGAAATTATTAGGGTTAAAATATAATTTATTTTATAAGTTTGAAGTATGTTTTAAAATTATTTTTATTTAGTTAAGAGTTCATTTCTTGTTCAAGATCAAGAAGTATTAGATAAAAGCTAAAATCTATTTTTCATGAGTGGATAGTTATAAATGGATGATTTTTTTTAGAGAATAATAAGTCAATTTATATTTACTCATAGTAAAGAGTTATAACTACTTCCGAGTTATAACTACTTTATTATTGATTTGAGAACTAAAAATATAATTTATTTTAAAATATTAAGTTTACATTATTTATTTTGAAATATTAATTTTGAAATATACCTCTCATGGAAATGGTCATACGTTTGAATGACTTACTTAACGCAGTTGAATCCCAGATTAGTTTCAATCCCACTTCTTCACCCCTGTGAGCATTACCCGATGCAATGAGTGCTAAGTGAACTATTCAAAAATCATGAGAAATTAGTCAGTTACGACTACCTCTCATGGAAATGGTCATACGTTTGAATGACTTACTTAACGCAGTTGAATCCCAGATATCTAATGAAAAGAGATCATTAAAAAGAGATTATTTTCCTCTTGGGAGATCATTTCAACATCAGATTTAGGCCGGATGCCTATGTGATACCCATTACATTCATACTATATTGATTGATTAGTGTTAATATATTACAAATTTGAAGTATAAAAAGTGAAATGTACTCGTAGGCAGGTGGTTGACTCAAACTACACAAATTATTTCTCAACAATAATGCCACTTTAGGGAATTCATTAAACAAATGCTCGAACAATTATACAACAAAATATGGTTCATTTCCACGGTTCTTAAACATTATGTAATGAGAATACTCATGGTATGCGCTGGTGTGCACATGGACCTTCTGTCTCTCCTTACTAAATTAAGGACACAATGGTCACAAGGGAATCATTATCAACAGTTGGCTCGTATTTTCCGAATTGTTTTACTTGGTGGTACATTTCAAGTCATTGCTCAAGATATTTTTAATATTTTTGTATATGGTTCCCTTCATGCTTCTCACCTAGTCAATAGAAGTATGATGTTCTTATTTCGGGAAATTATAAGATAATAAACTTGATCGTTAGACTCCAGTTGTACTCCATATTTCAAATATCGACGACTAAAATTTCTAATATGCTTTGCTAATTCACGGTTCCGATTCATTCAGGGGATAAAAAAATGCTGTGAGGTCAGTTGCGTATACTATATTTCCTTAAGGGGTTTATGGCATATTTAAATTCTGACATTACCCTTTGCGGTATTCTTGGGCCGTTATCAGGTTTCTGTTATTTAATATGAATGTATATAATAATGAAAGTTTGTAAATTTATTTTATAATAATTTAATTTAAAATTATATTTTAATTTAATTAGGTTGATAGGGATGTCTTTTTTTAACTAAGGGTATAGATTTAATTAGTATGGAATATTTTAAAATATTTTTAATAGTATTCACAAATTAAAAGTTATTAAGCAAAACTTTTCGTATAGGTGAGACCAACAAAATACATATAGTAAAAATGCAATCTTAAATTCTAAAAGGTTATGAAATCAAATAATAATATAATAAATTGGTACTTTATATAATATATTAAAAACAATAAAATCTAAAAAAGAAACAACTAGAAATATTAATAATAATGAAACCTCTAGTTGTTTTTAATATATTATATAATGTTGTAATTTATTATATTATTATTTGATTTCATAGTAGTCTCGAATTTATCGTTGCATCTCTATTGTATCTATGTGGTATGTTGATCTCACTTTTCATTATTTTTTCTCACTTGGGAACAGACCCATTCTAAAACTGATGTGATCTATCTTGAAGAGTTTTACTTGATAATCATGAATCACAAAAGTCTCCATTCTGAAATCAAATGTTGATATTGATCTCCAAAGTAATTATGTTTTTTTGCTTGGTTTTCAGATCATGTAGTATTGATAAACCATGGTATTTCCCTATGATATTATAACACATCTTGTTTATAGATAATTTTTATGATGAAAGATAAATCTCTACAATTAAGAATCTTTTTACCTTATTTTTAAAATACATTTTTTTTTATTTAGAAAATAATTATTTAATTTATTTTAAATTTTTATTTTTATATTTGAAAAGTCTCTATGTATAAATATATGGGGGGAAGGCTTTGAATCTTCAATTTCAAGCCTTTACATAAGACTTCATAATATGACAATCACAATTAAGTTATTTTTCATAGGCAAATATTTATATCTAAATATCTTATTTTGGTGTGTTAAAAATTTTAAATGGTTATTACCATAATAAATATTTTCAAATGTTCATTTAATATGAGTGTGCATATGAATATATAAAAAAGAAAATTATCTTTAAATATAATCGTGAAGTATAATAGTGTCACCAAATTCACAAATTCTTTTGATTCATTACATTTTAAGAATTGACATTTCTATAGAGTAGTCTTCTCATTTAGAGTTATGTTTTATTTTTATTTTTAAGTTAATATTAAAATTAATATGTAAAGTGATATTTTTCTTTATTCCTTATTGAGTTAGTTAAACATTGGAATCATTATACTAACCACACTTGAGATATATATTCCACATTGATTTAGTCAAAATTTGGTATCATTAAATTTTGCATCATTTTGTTAATTTCACTTAAACAATATGTTGTTTTATTAGAGTTTGCAGCGATGTTATGAAACTTCTTATATGTTTCTCTTTTTATTGTCATACATTATTTACCTAGTTACTCACTTTATAGGATAATATATGATTTATTATTGACACACACATATGATTTATTGTTGCAGCATCTCCAGAGAATCATGGAGAAAGATTGAGCAAATCCAGAAGCGTTTTATAACTTATAACCTGAAAATTAAAAGTAATACACCCTATCCTATTCTCCTTATAGAAGCAGGTCTTTCCCCTATTGAGAGCCTAGCTATGCTTAGGTTTCTGTTGTACAAGCACAAAATCAGTAACATAAACGATCATAGACTTCCTAAGCTAGCTTTAAATTCTAGCCAAAACCACCTAAGGCTCAATCAAGGGTGGCATAAAGACACAAGGGCCTGGTTAAACTATTGGGAGATCAACGAAAATGATGCATTGCAAAACATAAATAACATTAAAAATATTGTTACTTCTAAGTTCAAAGATAAAATGTGGTGTGAGAAAGACTTAGCGGCTAAAAGAAAATTAAGTTATTATAAGAAGGTCATCAACCCCACCCTAGAAGATCAAAAGTATCTCTCTATTTTAACTAGCTCAAAGAAGAAAATTAATATAGCAAAGATTAGAACGAATTCTCATGAGCTCCATAGTGAAACAGGTCGTTGGGCAGTTCCTAAAACGCCATGGACGGAAAGGATCTGCCATATATGTAAGAATAGGAACATCAAAGATGAAAACCACTTCCTCTTAGAGTGCCCCGCGTATAACCACATTAGATCTCAGTTTCACAATCTTTGTTACAATACTGACCTTCCTAGCCTTTTACAATGTCAAAATTATAGTGAGCTCGGGAGGCTTCTCTCCAAGCTTTTTGAGCATAGGAATAAAATCTTAAATCAAAATAGATAATTTGTTTCTTTAGGTCCGATAGACCATTATTTGGTCTCAGCGGACGTTAACCATCATCATCATCATCGTCATAATCTTCTTAATTCCTTGTCTACTAAGGACCAAAAAGGATCAAATAAGGAAATACCTTTTTGAGAAAAAAAAAAATCGCTTGGAGAAATTTGATCCCTCTAAAGGCCTAAGAGATTCATAATTATATATATAGTAGTATTTATATTACATCTTTCTATAAAAACATTTTTAATTTAAATTTTATTAAAATTTGTATAATATATATCGCTATATACCTATGTTACTAGAAACGAGAAACGATGACTAGAGTGTTGGGAGGTTTCGTACTTAAAAAAATAGAAAATACAAATGAAATACAAATTTAGTTTCAATTGTCAATATACTTTTAACTAAATTTACAATCCAACTTTTATTAAAGACTAAATAAATTGAGTACTATATTGATGCTCACCAAATTAACTATTAAATATATAGATTCTTATGCCTTCTAATCAATTAAGTGTATACACTCTTATGCATGATGCTCAGAAAATTGACTATTAAATATATACATTTTTATGCTTACTAATGGATTAAGTGTATACTTTTTTATGCATTTTACATCTTCCCCTATATTGTTTTTGTGAGAAAAATTCAAATAATTATATATATAACCTAAAACCAAGATACACCATTTAAAGAAAAATGATAAATATAATCTACAATTAAATGTGAACTTCTTAAACCATATATAAAATTATTTTTACACTATGAATTTTAACAAACAAATCAACTATAAAATGAATATAGAGACTATTAAATAGATATACGCATGAAAGCTACCATAAACTGCGGAAATACACAGCTTGTAAAGGAGCGAACTACGATAAAGGAACACATGGAAAAATACCTATTATATGTCCCCCATAAAGTGTATGTACCTGTCTCTTCTACTTTTTTTCACGGGAATGGTGTCAACCGTACCGTTTCTGGTAACAGTACATACCAATATAAAAAAAACTATTGACTATTGATGTATTTTATAGTTTTATAATTTAATATTTTAACATATATATAATTTTAAAAAATATTTTTTTATAATATAGAATGTTTGAATAATTATATAAATTATTTTTTAATATGATATTTTTACACGGGTTTAAAATAGGTAGTGATGAGTGTATTGTTAAGTCATTTCGTTATGTGAAGGTCATGGATTTTAAATTTTGTCAGCAAAAATCCAGTCATGTTAAAGGTTGGTGTGGTCGGGTACTATCCCAAGGTGATTTTGATAGCATAGATGCTCATGCATTTAGGTTTCTTAAGCCACAAGTCAAGCCTCATGTAATATCTAAATAACTCATACCACTTAACAAACAAACAAAAGAGTATTCGCAATATAACTTGGAACGAATATGCCTTCTTTGCTATACTAAGGGAGTGAGATGAAAATCACTTTCTCTTGGATTGTCCATCTCATACTCACATCCACTCTCATTTCCAAAACATTTTCCAGATGACCGACCTCTTGGACTTGTTTAGTCAGCGAAACTATAATGACCTTAAAACGTTTTTTCTCTCCTTTTCTATCAAAAAAAACAAAATTTTAAATGATGTCAAATAACCACTTCTTTCCCCCCGATGCAGGTGATAGTTAGGATAGGACAGGAGTATGTCGCTGCCCACATGCCGGCCATGTGCCATCACGTGGTAGACGTTTGGGCTCAAGCACGTACATGCGTAAGTGGAAGCAGGTATAAGGTCATTCAGCAAAGTAGAGTTAATGCCCTGCACGGCTATTCGGCTCGCTTGGAGGTTGCAGTTATGGTGGGCGCGTTCCAAGGTGAGGTCGCTGCGATTATAAACCATGACACTGCGTCGAATCAGGGAATGTTCATGGTTTTTCCTTCAGGCAGGTCTATGCAACCTCAGATGCCCTGCCTCTCCGTCTCCGTCGGGGTCATCACGTTGTCTGTCTGGGTTATTCCGCAGTCTCTTCGCACTCCTCATAGGAAGGAGTTGTATCACACTCGGGAGCTGGGTCTCATCCCTTCGGTCCCTGCGAGGATGGTGAGGCCTCGACAGCGCATGCTCAGCCGTCGAGGCACCTCCAGGGGAGGAACTTCACGCACTCCCGTTGTTGATACTTCTGCCCACTGTTGTCATTGCCATGGCATTCGCTCTACTGGAGCTAACCCCCTTCAATCTAGTCAGTTCATGGACGCTGGTGCTTCGAGCTCGGCTTCCTTGCCCGCCTTTGGCTCTGCTATTTTTAACTTCAGCAGTTCTATGAACAGCCCCCAGATCAGTGCGCACGTATCGGTTCTGTTCATTGAAACTTCCCAGGAAGACAATGACTCTCTGGACAATCGTGGGCAGGTGAATGCTGATAGCACGGTGAAAGAAACAAAGGATCCTGCTACAGACCCAGAGAAAGAAATAAAGGATCCTGCCACAGACCTGGAGAATGTCTCGAAAAGCCTGCTGGATCAGAAGGCGAGGACCAGCGAAACAGAAGACATCCATATGGACACTGCCCCCACTGCTGCGGAGAGGGAGGCTTACGGATGGTGCCGGGTAGAGGAGGAGCAACTGGAAGAATAGAGACGCCCTAGCTCAAGGTCTACATGGCTCTTCTGTCTGGTCTTTTGGTCTCTAATGATGTCTGTGTTAGCTTAGTTTCGTCATCTGTGCTTTTTGTTTGTGTTCAAGAAACTTTGTTGATGGTCTGGGTTATGTCTGTCTCCCTTGCGCGGGATAATTTGGATTTTTGGTTGGGGCCCCTGCGAGGGCTAGCTCTTTTGAATGGTCTAGTCCTTTGGACCTTGCAGTCTCAGCTGTTCCAGGTTGACACCTCAGGTGCCTGGTTCTTTCTGTTTTGATCTGATGTAAATTTTGACTTCTGTATATAATATATTAGTATAGTTTTACCGAGAAAAAAAAATAACCACTTCTTTCTTAAAGTCACATAAACTATATTAGTCTTAATAAACATTTATCATCATCATTAATAATAAAATTGTAATATAAAAAAATATCTAGTTATTATTATTATTTAATATTTTCATATTATGAAAATACTTTTCTCTTAACTTCAAACATAAACCATAGTAAATAGAAACAAACTTTTATTAATTTTATAACATATTATGGCCTTTTGATTCAACTTGAGTTAGGATAAAAAGAAAAAAAGGTTGTAATTTAAACTTGAGATAGGATGAAAAGAAACAAATTGTCATTTAAATTTCAGATAGGATGGAAACCAGAATTGTGCAATTTAAAAACCATGGTTTATTTCTACAATATGTAGAATATTAATATATTCTATAATTTATTAAAATAGAAAATAAATATTTCCTCTATTATAATGGAAACCAGAATTGTGCAATTTAAAAATCATGGTTTATTTCTACAATATGTACAATATTAATATATTCTATAATTTATTAAATTAGAAAATAAATATTTCCTCTATTAGAACCAAATAATATATTAAGGCATCAACTAATCATCAAAAATTTAAATATTCCAAATCAAAACATCATATTGTAGACCACATCATAAGATTTTCACTCAAAGTAATAATTACGTAGAATTGGAAAACAGTTGGGTCACAGGTGAACGAGGTCAGAGCGTCCCGACAATGTACAACTGCTAAACGATGGCCCGATTGACTTGTGAAATTGTTTTGTTATTAAAATTGGGATGACAGACGAACCGGATTATGGGCCCAACTTTTATAGCTGGGAGACAATAGACAAATTGACTTGCTACATCATATTAGTATTAAAAAGATTAAAGTTGTCTATTTTCACTGGATTGTTCGCCATTATCCTAGGCGCAGCACACTGCTGGAGGCAGAGGTTGACAATGAAACTTTTATTATTCACCGTGGAGTAACACCCACTCTTTTTAATTTTATGGAGAGGTTGGCTCTTACAATTTTATTATTCACTGTGAAGTTCGTTTAGTAAGATCAATACTGTTAAAAGATTGAACAAATGAATGTGCCGTAAACTACCCAAATTACTTTTATAAAACTAGCATTATTTGTAACTGTGAGCATGAATTCTGGGCGCGCACATTTAAAAAATTACAAAAGTCCGTGGCCAATAATCTTAAAATAAAATTTTGAGTGAATACACAATTCTCAACATCACATGGATGGGGCAATATTCAATGACAGCACAATAGATCAAATGTTCAAATTGAATGCCAAAACAAACCATACAAAATACATTTAGCCTTTGCCATCGTCTCCCACATCAGACCTGCTCAAAAAATACAGAAGACAGTATTTACAGTATAGCCACAACCATGCTGGTTCGGAACTTATCTACAAGTTCACTGCAACAGCAGGAATTAAACCATTCAAACATTTGGTCTACCAGTCAAAGAAAAAAAGCCTAACAATCTCTGGCTGCTGATTCCCAGAGGCTTAGGGAAATTTTATCAGAGATGAGCTGGAATGATAATTGGGCCCATTGCTTGCATGCTTTGTTACAGTGGGATGACAATGGAGCCATCACCTTCATGACTTTTTTTCTTCAGGGCTGCACTGCGTATTGTAGCATGATCTCTTTGGACTTGTAAACCCTCTTTCCTGCATATAGTAACACAATTTCAAGAATTACAAACATACAGAGAAGGATGAAACCTGGTAGATGGGGCTGCAGTCCTTGAGGATGGCATAAATGTTAGAAAATTGAACGATATCTTTAGAAATCACCACATGAAAGTGGGCATTATTAAATGAAGTCATAATTAGATTCTCTGGAACCAGGATTGCTGCAGCTGATATAACTCTTGAGATCAATGATATTTTCTGGAACCACCGAGTGATTATACTCCCGCTTGTGCTGGCACCTCTAGATTTCCATACCATTAATAGATCCGCATAAATAATCAGAAAAAGTAGAACGCAGATTTGATTTGGAACCTTAAATCCAATGAGCTGACTGGAAAAATAATTATTGTTAAGGCTCCATGTCCTCCTACTGCATTACCCAACTGATTTTTCAGCAAATGCATGCAGAAGAGGCCTATCTTTCTCTAAAAAAATCCCCTTTGCCTCTAATGAACAATGCCATTCGTTGCAGAAATTGCTCTTCACTGCCTCCAAATCCAGCTGCCTCACTGTTGCAGGGTCGTTTCGGTTGAAGAGACGCAGAATGTGCTCAAACAGGAGCTCGTCGCAGGGAATTGCAAGCCCGCCCTTGTGGGCGTAGCCGAACTCCTCCTCTGCCTGTTCCAGCAGTGCCTTAAACACCGGGTGGTTTAAGTACGCTGCCTGGATCACGAACCGGGTACTGCACTGCTGCCCGACGTACACAGCCAGGTGACCGGAGGGCACGTCCGACGGGACGGCCGAAACCGACCCGGCCCGACGATGCCCGCTCCCCGACCTTTTGCCATCGACGTGCTCGTCGTCGGAAACGTAAGTGACTCGGCACGATCGCGAGGAAATTAGCTTGCAGGCCAGAGCCTGCGCAGCCTTCCGGGCGTTGGCAATTTTTCGCCATTTTCTTGCGATCTGCCTCAGCCGGACAACGTGTCGGATCTTCATACATTTGTCAAGTCCGTTCATGGTGAATATCAATTCAAATACGAAGTCAAGCCCACAAAAACGCTGGATCCTCTTGAAACGCTTAAACGAACTCTGGCATGCGCAAGAACGATCAGAGAAATTGTTGCGCCGGGCGTATATTCATTGAATATATTCCACCGATCGATATACTCACAGATTCAATCGGCGAGCTGAGGCCGTACAGAAATGAACTTGCAATGCAGCAGACGAAAACCCAGTGGGTTTTCAGAAGGCTTGTTGCTGCTTTCTGTATACCACGACTGTGAGGAAGACTCTCGGGATTGAAGGGTATTTATTGTGGAGAGCGCTGAGGATAATATTCAACCCATACTTCAAAGTTTCTACCCGCCGACAGGCTAAAGTTTTTTGTTGTAAAAACAACATGCGGGTCCTCTTTAGGGAATGGATTGCAATAACCCGACCTGCCCTCGAGTGCGGCATGTGGAAGTAACGTGAAAGCATACGAATGGTACGATGAGAGTTATCGAAAATGAAATCGTGAAAGGTTTTGGCTCTTTTCGGGAAGGGGTTTGTCGATTGTGGTCGATGGCTCCCATGTGAACCAACCTTTTTTTACTAGGGTTCCCTTTTTCTTTTGCTATTAGTTTTTTTCTCACGGAAAGAGCAAGGGTTGGGTTGGGCATCACATAGGTTTTTGCATGGGAAGGGTTGGGTTGGGCATCACATAGGGTTGTGCAGGGAAGGGAAGGGTTGGGTTGGTGATCACAAAGGGTTGTTTTTTCCCTCAACGTGAAGGGCAAGGCTTATTTTCTTTCTGAGGGTGAAGGGCAAGGGTTGGGTTGGGGATGTTTTCTTCCTCAGGGCAAGGCTTATTTTTTTCTTAAGGGTGAAGGGCAAGGGTTGGATTGGGGATCACAGGAATGTGAAGGGGAAGGATGGGTTGGTTATTACAAAGGGATGTTTTTATCTCAAGGAAGGAGTAGGATTGGGTGTGGGGTCATATAGGAATCTGAACGAAAAGGGTTGGGTTGGGGATCGCCTAGGGATGTGAATGGAACTAGTAACGGGTTAAGGGAAAAGGTTGTTGAAGATGCCATATCCTATATAATATTTTATTATTCAGCTGAAAAGGGGAAGACGAATGTGACATAATTGTGGTTTTGGAAGTGGCAGTTGAGGAGATATACTAAGGGTCTCCATGTGCACTTGTCCTTTTCTCTATTTGTCTCTGCATATGCACGCTCGTCTTATCCATGCCACGTGTCTAAGTCATTGATGTTGGGCATAAAGATACAACCCATTGTGAAGGTGTTTATATGCTTTTGTCCATGTACCTAGGGCCACTGTGGCTAGGTCATCAACTCTGGAATTGGGTCTCTCGTATTAAGTGACATTGGCAAATCCAAAGCATTTTGACATTTTTATGTTATTAGCATTTAGTATGTTCTTGGAACATGTAACCGCTATAAATTGTCATTTTATGTTATTAGCATTTAGTATGTTCTTGGAACATGCAACCGCTATAAATTGGTGGGGCATTTAGTCCTCCATGTACCATGTCGTAAGATATGGGTACTTGTTTTTTTTTAAACTCTTATGGCTTGGTATAAGTTAAATTAAATTTAATGGAAGAGCAGTTAAATTTAAAAAAATAAATTTAATGGAAGAGTAATTAAATTTAAAAAATAAAAAGAGGGGTTTTTAAGTAAATGTTTTTTTAGAAGTTTTTCGGATGTCACTATCCATAGGATTTATATATTGTTTAAGGTTTTGGGTAGATCTTTTGGGTGGATCTTCTATTCATTAGGAATTTGAAAATATTGAATGATAAATAAGAGTGTTGGAAGTTTTAAATATAAAATAAAATAGTTATTAAAGAAGTCAAAAGGTAAAAATGAGATGAATTTGCAATCTAAAAAAATAAATTAACAAATTAATAATCAATAATTAAAATTAACAAATTAAAAATTAAAAATAATAAACTAATTAAAATTTCAAATATTGAATAAATAAAGTAAAATGAAGAGAGAAATTTTTAACTATTAAAAATAAATTAACAACAATAAATAAGACTTTGGTATATTAGAATAATTAAAATAAAAATTATATTTAAATAATTAAATTTAAAGAAAGTACATCACCAAGGGAGTAAAAAAAAGAGAAGAGAATCCAAAAAATAATAAAAGTGATTTAAAATTAAAATGACAATGAAATTAAAATTAATGATTTAAATAAACAAATAAATAAATAAGAATTAAAAATAATCGATAATTAAACTTAATAAAGAAATAGAAGGGGGCAAAAACGATTTTAAATGATAAATAACAATTAAGTAATAAAATAAAATGAAAAAATATTTTATATAAAATTAAACAAAAATAAATAAACAAATCAAAATCAAGAAAGACGATGGAAAATAGACTTCCGGGATTGGCTTAATCTGAATCTATCTTCCCTATTGAAATTATCAAGGTGCTTCTCTATTTCAAGAGCTTCCCTAATAATGTCAACTTTGTGAAAAAGAACACTAGCTAGGATTTTTGATTGATCACAGCAAACAAGATGTTTAGAATTGAAGGAATGTTCAACAATGGTTGACTTAGATAAATGAAGCTGGATTGATCAAAGCAAACAAGATGTTTAGAATTGAAGGAATGTTCAACAATGGTTGACTTAGATAAATGAAGATTGTTAGTATCAACCATATGTTCCTTCAAACAACAATGGTTGACTTAGATAAATGGAGATTGTTAGTATTAGCGATATGTTCAATGGTTGACTTAGATAAATGGAGATTGTTAGTATCAACCATATATTCAATGGTTGACTTAGATAAATGGAGATTGTTACTATCAGCCATATGTTCAATGGTTGACTTAGATAAATGGAGATTGTTAGTATCAACCATATGTTCCTTCAAACAAGCTTTGAAGGGAGGATCATTTTGACCAATATAAGATTTCCCAAGGGAATTAGGTAAACACCACAAAATGACAAAGGGTTAGACTTATCCTTGGTTGACCTAAACATCTCCCTTACAATTCTATGAAATTTAAATGATTTTAATAGTATCTTTTAATAAGATTTTAGGAATGAAGTCAGTGGTCCCTTTAATTACATTTTTATTATAAATAATTTCTTATATAATATGTTATATTACTTTTTTATATATATAATATCTTTACCATTGTTAAATTATTTTTATTTCTCAATCATCTGATTGTCCAAAATCTTGATACAAGGTTGATACTATAGTTGTGAACTAACTAGACATTTTGAAAAGTATAAAAGCTAATATTATATTAAAAATTTAATTTATTTTAAATAGCATATTTCATAATTATTTGTTTTACTTAAATTTTAATTTTTCCTCTACATTTGGTCATAATAGGAAGGCTTTGGATGGAAAACTATGTTTCTTATATATTTTATTCTAAATTACTTATTTCATATTCATTTATTTTACTTGAATTTTAAAGTTTCTCCTTATTTTATTTCCATTAAGAATGCTTCTCTTAGTACAAAACTATGTATGTCCATAGATAAAGCACTTATCTAAGAACTCAATTCTTAAAAAGTGTAAATTATTGAGAAAAACTCAAAAAACTAGACTGTATTTTTTATATAGAGTGGCAAATTATTTATATAGAGTGGAAAATCTTATAGCTCCAAGTTGTGGATCTGTATTTTATCTCGCATCTAATTTACCACAATCAATAAGTCAGTGAAGACTTGTAATGATTTCAATCTAGAATCAACAAATATTTTTAAAAATAACTTTAAAGACATAAATCCCATCATATGATTTGAGATCCAATCACAATTTTCTTTAAAAAAGAGTTGAAATGTTGGAAACTCTTTGTCAGTAAAGATTATATTATTTTCGAACATCCAAACACCCCATAAGACTAGAAATAGAAAATATTTAAAACCTTTTATTTCTTTTATGTAAAACCAATTATTAAGACAAAGGACCACCTTTTCCTTGTTCCAAAAATCCCTTTTATTAAACTATTTTCCAACATCATTCCAGACATGCTAGATGAACGGGAACTAAAAATAAAGGTTATGTGTTGCTTTCTTTAACATTATACACAAGAGAGAAAAACTAGGACCTCTTTTATTCCTTTTATGACACGTTTCCTAGGGAAGAACTTTATCATATGGTGCAAGCTATATAAAAAGTTTAGTTTTCTTAGGCACTTCTTTAACATTATACACAAGAGAGAAAAACTAGGACCTCTTTTATTCCTTTTATGACACGTTTCCTAGGGAAGAACTTTATCATATGGTGCAAGCTATATAAAAAGTTTAGTTTTCTTAGGTACTGTAATTTTCCATATCTAATTTCACCACCAAAGTTGAGGTTCTTGTGTGATTGACACTAAGGAGAGATCCTCATCTTTTAATTATAGTCGAATTCCACCCTTATTTTGACTCTTTGGTCGAATGAGACTACTAGCTCCTCTTGAATCCTAATATGATATTTCTTGACATGAAATATAAAATCATCCCCCTTTTTCTTCCAATCCCCTTCGAGCCCCATATATCTACCTAACTTATAGACATCCATCCAAATTGAGGAATTGACTAAATCACAACAAGCTTTAAGTGATCCTATATTTTCCATCTCTAAAAAAACTCTATTAATTGTCTAGTGACAATCTAGCATAATGACCCCAACACATAAATGAGTTAGTTTTTAGCCTGACCTCCTCCTCACTTCTAGGCATCCATCCAAATTGAGGAATTGACCAG
The DNA here is from genome assembly GCA_031772625.1 of Pinus tabuliformis. Lineage (NCBI taxonomy): Eukaryota > Viridiplantae > Streptophyta > Pinopsida > Pinales > Pinaceae > Pinus > Pinus tabuliformis. The sequence continues at coordinate 284,922,801 of CM062806.1, read as the reverse complement.
ATCACAACAATATTTAAGATATCCTATATTTTTCATCTATAAAAACTCTATCAATTGTTTAGTGACAATCTAACCTAATGACCCCAACCCATAAATGGGTTAGGCTTTAGTCTCACCTCTTCCCCTTCCTTGACCTACCATCCAAGGTACCTACCTACAATAAACAAATATAAAACTAAAGTCTTGCAATGTGCTAGGATTTTTTTTAGTTGCTCCTTTCTCTTCCTATTAATGTAATGGTATAATGAAGTTTTAAGTACTTATATCTGATCAAAATATTCCAAATATTTTTCTTATATATAAGATTCCAAACTAACCTACCAACCAAAGAAATACCAAAATCATGATTTTTTTTTATCCCCGAACATCCATCCTCCTTAGGCCTAGTAATTGACTTCTAGTTAGTCCAATGAATACATTTCTTTCCTTTCCACTCAAAAGAAATTCAAAAGATTCCTTTCTAATATTTTGTAATATTTGTCTTGTATGTGTGATAAAATATAGCAACATATTGGAATTGCTTCCCATACTTCCTTTACTAAGGTCAAGTGACCCCCTCTACAAAATCAATGACTACACAAAAAATGTATATGATTCTCTGTCTTATAAGCTAATGTGAATCCTATTTATGATAAACATTTAGCTTAAGTAGACATCCTAGATGGTTGAAACCATCACTAAAATAAAAAACATGAGTTTGAAAACAAATATAAGAATTTAGCTTTTATTCTATCATCCATCTAATTGATACAAAAGATTGACTTTTTCCATAATGATCACTATGCTTATAACCAATCTAAAGAAATACAATATATTTAACATCCTATTTGTGAACAATAACACATTATCAACAAACAAATATAGACTCGTTAGGGAAAAATTAACACCTACCTAAAATTCTTTTAACTTTCTAGTATGCTTGGCCTCTGAAATTCTACAACTTAACCTTTCCATTATTGGACGAGAATGTTGCAGAGATAGTAACTAAATTTGATGCAAACCTCTCCTCAAAATTACTAAATGAAAGAAAAATGAACCCATTTACTAGCACTGCAAATGAAATAGACTCCACAAGGTGCGTGATCGAGTTGATTGAATTGAGTGAGAAAGTGATATGATACAACTAACAAACATAATTTATTTTGATTAAAACTTACGTATCATTCTAATATTTTTATTAAAATTATTTCTCAAATATAAATAAATTATTACATAAATCATTAGGCATAGAAATAAATTTTGATTATCACTTACAAATGGAACGAAAGAAAATTATCGCGCATACCTTTCCTAATGCCTTAACCTCAAGTAAACAATATAATGCATATTCCTTAACCTCACGTAAGTAATATAATACATATTTTATATTGATCGAATAAGTTAAGAAAAGTCGCGAGATGGGATGAGAATATAAATCTCAACTCATTATATGTAAAGTTGTTAAATACTTATTATAATGATTTAGCATGCTATTATTGAGCCCACTTAATTTGATAAAAATATTAGGCAATCAACAAATTAAAAAAATCATAATTAATTAAATTAAGTATGCATTAGTTAAATATTTATTTGTAATGCATTCTATTTAAATTTATGGATAAGTTAATTTTTTAATTTTTTAATTATTAATTTTGTTTTAATGGAATTGATATTGGGTAAACTGATTTGCAAAAGTGATGGTTGGGAATTATTATTACTAAAAAATTTATGTCTGTAGGTTCTATAAGATTGAGTGTATATATGAAGTTGTATGTTGTATTTTATGTATATGTTTTCAAGAAAAGAATCTCAAAATTATGACAAATTAGAAGAAGAAGATGTAGAGGTCATTCATCCAAAAAATAGCATATTTTGGGGAAAGAGATTATGCAAGATGATTAGTTGTTAAGAGTTAGGGTACCCTTGCTGGGATACACATTCAGGTTTTGTGCATGTCATTCTAATTAGTTTATAAGCTTAATGTCCCACAATTATTATAGAAATCGTTGGTTTGTAACTAGTGGAATGACATTTATTCTTTTGATTATATGAAGGTTTGTATTAATATTAGGGGTTACCCCTAACATTGATAGGGTTGCATTGGTGGTTTCCCTTTTTATTTGTTACATGCTCTAGTCATTCTTCCCCTCATCTCCATTTAGTACATTTTGATCGGATGGAGTGGGACATGTCATTATGCAAACAAATGATCCAATTGGGAGGATGAATTAACCAATTTTCTATTGGGTGATGGAAAGTGGGATAAGAGAATGCATTATTCTTATGGAGGGACAATGAAATGGAAGTAAATATTTTGAGGTGGATGTCCACTATAAGAGGGGATCGGTCCATGGGTACTAGTAGAGCTCCAATAAGAGTTGTAGCTTCCATAATATGAACCATGAATATCATATGAGGTACATGTCTCACCATAATGGTGTTTAGGAAACCCAAAATGATGTCGACAAAGTTGATGTTTTAGGCACATGGACATGTGATTGTTATGCTGCACTTTCCATATAAGTTGTTTCATGTGAAAGGCATTAATGAATGTTGAGACTTATGATGTAGAAGAACCCTGATCGTGCTTGTATAAGGTCAAACAACTGGGATTTTAAGATTTATTTGTCTTTACTTTAAAGCATGGTTGTCACTGTGTCTTTAGATATCATAAGATAAGAGTCATTTCAAACTACATTGCACAAGGAGGGGTCTTTAAGGTCAATCTCACAAAGGAGATGATTTCCGTCAATGCCACTCATGGAAATGGTTTATGAAGGGTGGTAATGGTTTTGTACCACATGGTAAGCAACCACTAAGGAACTCAACTCTAATGCCAGAGAAAGATGAAAACTAAAAGCATGTAAACATGACCCTGGAAATGGATGCAAATTAGCTATAATGGGTACTGAAGGAAGTTTAATGTTCCATTTAGAAATGAATCGAATGAGGTTTCATTGAAACACCCTAAGATGAATGAATTATTATATAATTTCATCGAGTGAACAAAACTAATTTAATGTCATCACATGAATAGATTTGTCCACTCTAGCTTAGCCTTCAATCCTAGGGATATCTAAGGAAAACATGGTAGGCATGGTTAGCCAAGTGGTGCCATGTTTTATATGATCATTAATGAGATGTTACAATTTTGAAAGATTCAAACTAACATCTTCACAACATATGGAGATGAAATTATTGACCCCATTCTTCATGAAACATATATATTTGAATGAGTTACAAGTTCCACCGAAATCCATTGGTATCACATCAACATTAACATAAAAGATGGCATACCCCTTGTACTAGTATAGAATTCTTAAGAGATATGACTTAACTATCCATAAGACAACATCTATGTGTCGATGATTACAAAAACCATGAAGTTTTGTTGAGATACCTAGCTCAATGGACTTAACCTAGATTATATATTGCTTCTAATGCTCATTGGGGGTCCCACAAGAACATGGCATTTCGTAAGCACCTTTCAATTAATAAAGGACCCAAAGATGAGAATTGCAGGTGTCGATATTCCTTTTATCCTAGGGACCACTGATAGGGTTGCTAGAATCTTGAGAAAACATAAGGTTCCCTCTACCTTTAGGCCCCTTAACACCATTTGGAGCTCGCTAAGGTCTGTAAAAAACCTGGTTGATCCTAAGAACATGAAAGGTGTTTACGAAATTCCATGTTCTTGTGGGACCCCCTACATTGGTGAAATTGGTCATTCGATAAATAAAAGGATAAATGACCATGCGATTGACATAAAACATGAGAGGACCTGCTCCTCAACTTTGGCAGAGCATGCGGAAAAAGATGAAACATCACATATGCATTAAGTAGCTTTGGGTCATTGCAAGGATTGATCATTTCTTTCATCGAAAGTTTAGGGAGGCCATTGAGATTTATAAGAATTCTTGCAATCTAAACATGGCGGATGGATGGAAAATTAGTGATCAATGGATCCCGACTCTTTCTTCGTAATTTTTGGTATATTTTTATTTTTATTTTATTATTATTATTGTCATTAAATTTATTTTAAAAAAAACTTAATGAATATCATAATTAATTAATTAATTAATTAAATTAAGTAGTCTATATTGTTCAATAACCTTATTTTCATTTCTTTAATACCTAGACTAATAATCTATTTGATTTTATTTTTAATTTTTAGGGTTTTTTTTATTATTCGTAAAAAATTATTAGTATTGGTTTATTTTTATTTTTTATTTTTTATTTCATTTTTGTGTGATCTCTATTTTATGTCTCACTTGAATTTATTATTATTTTCATATTTAAATTTAAATAATTTATCCTATATTATTTCATATAGTATTTTATTTCAAATAATTTAATTCTTGAATCTAAATATTTGACTTAATAGATAACCATAACTTATTAACGAATTTAATTTTAATATAATTCAATATAAATATTTGATTGTATATAATGAAACAATATTTAGTTTAATTTATTTCTATTTATTTATATTTTAATAAAAAAAATAACTTAGTCAATTTTAACATCCTAAAAATCTTTTTTTCAATATTAGTTGTTTAATATAACCCTTAAAAATATTAAGGGTATCTGTATTGATTTCTCTATTTAATATGGTGCCATGATCTAATTCTCCATTTTATCCTAACGATGAACCATACTAAATGGTTCGAAACCCGTTAATGAATTATCTCTATTATAATTTTTCCAAAAATATTTCAACACATAAAAAATGAAATTGAAATACTTTAAATGAACAAATATAGTTTCTATTAAAATATATTCTTTAACCATTATCCATTAAAACAATATTGTTAAACCAATGAATAAATGATAGGAAAAAAATCACGTTCTTAATTTACATGGAAAAAGGAAAAAATATTAGCTCAAAGCATAAGGTAATGGGGTAACATGTTGAGATTTTTGGTTTTCATAAATTGGGCAAAAATCTCAGTAGGTGACAACAATAAGTTTTTGTTGCTATATTAGCTCTATTTTGTTGGGAGAGAGTTAATGCATCCTATATTTGTTGTAAGAGCATTTATGAGACAGTTAGATTGTCTGAGCTATAAAATAGATGTCCGTACAGAATTGGGATGGGTAGAGAGTTTGTGAGGAAATTGATTATTTTGTAATCTCCTGTTTGATAATAAAAATTGTCGATGCCTCTGTTTGGTGGACGTAGCCCAGATTGGTTGGGTGAACCACGTTAAATCACTGTGTCATTTGTATATGATTTTATGTACTGTGTTTGTCTTTTATATTCCGCTGCGCGTTGTTTGCTCTAACAAGTGGTATCAGAGCGAGTTGGAGCGGGTGCACGCGTGAGGCAGAATCGCTGCAGGTGGAGTTTCCGAAAGTTTGGCGATTGGCGCGGGTAAGTGCGAAACAGTCGCGCCAAGAATTGGCAGAGAACGGATTGGCGCGGATAATTAAGGCATAGAGGTGCCAATTGGCGCGGGTCCGAGTCTAATAGTCACGCCAGAGTGCCAGAGCGCCAATATCCCGATTGGCGCGGATCCGACAGGTTTAGTCACGCCAATTTTGTTACTCTACGCGATTTTGCTTCCGGCGCGGGTGATCTGCTGTTGAGGCCGCGCCACGACCCCTTAAGCGCGCCCAGAGAAAATCATTTGGTAAAACTGCAATTTGGTTCTTCGTTTTTATTTTGTAATTTGCAGTTTGTACAACAAAGCATTTTTTGATATAGAAAAGGAGTACAGTAGAAGGCAAAGGTATTGTTTGTTAGATCCTTATTTGATTATTTAACAAGTTGGAATTGGATATTGTTGTTTGGTTGATACAAGATGGCGAAAACTCAGAGTGCTCGTTTTGAAATCGAGAAGTTTAATGGAAAAAACAACTTCGAGATCTGGAAGGTAAAGATGCATGATCTGCTTGATCATCAAGGCGTGGCGAAGGCGCTGTTGGGAAAATCTAAACAACCATACAAAATTATAGATGATGAGTGGGCCGAGATGGATGAAAGAGCAGTGAGTGCTATTCGGCTGTGTTTGGCGGATGATGTTTTGTTTAACATCGTGTCAAAGAAAATTGTTGCTGGTTTGTGGACGAAGCTTGAGAAGCTGTACATGACGAAATCCTTGACAAATCGGATTCTCCTGAAGCGGCAGCTATACAGTTTGCGAATGAAGGAAGGTACTTCGATTACTGATCATTTAAATGTTTTTAATACTCTACTGGTGCAATTAGAAAGTATAGAAGTAAAATTTGAATCAGAGGATAAAGTTATTACTTTATTGTGCTCGTTGCCCGAGTCATGGGATCATTTTGTTACTTCTATAAGTCTTAGTTCATTAGAAACCATTGAATTTGATGATGTCGTTGGAGCTTTGTTGTCCGAGGAGACAAGGAAGAGGTCGAATGCTGACACCTCTACATCAGAAGTAATGATGGCTAGAGGTCGTTCTAGAGAGAGACACTCTGGTAAGCACAACGACTCGCGTTCAAAGTCCAAAGGGAAGAAGAGTAAGGTGAAGTGCTGGCATTGTGGAAAATCTGGACATTTGAAGAAGGACTGTTGGAAGCGACAGCAAACTTCTAAAGAAGCTTCTTCGACAGAGAAGAAGGAAGCAAACACGACAGATACAGGTCCAACATCTGGTTCAGGTATGAGCGATGAAGTGTTATCAGTCAATTTGTCAAATCATGATCAACATTGGCTGTTAGATTCCGGTGCATCAAACCACATGTGTCTTCATAGAGAATGGTTTAAGACGTATAGATCAATTAATGATGGATTCATGTACATGGGTAATGATGTCACATGTAATATTGTGGGAATAGGGATTATACAGCTGCAAATGTTTGATGGGACAACAAAAATTTTAACTGATGTAAGACATATACCAAATTTAAGGAAAAATCTAATTTCACTAGGAGCACTTGACACAAATGGATATAAAACTGTAGTTCAAGGTGGAGTAATGAAAATTTACAAAGGTATTTTACTAGTAATGAAAGCTAAGAAGGTAGGAAATCTATTTCAGTTAGAAGGAAGAACCGAGTCAGATCATGTGTCTACGGTGTTTGAACATGACAGTAATTCCATTTGCCTATGGCATCAAAGGTTGGGCCATATGAGCGAAAGAGGATTAAAAATTTTGGCTGATCGCAAGTTACTTCCTAATCTAAGGTCTGGAAAGTTAGATTTATGTAAACACTGTCTGTTTGGAAAACAAAATAAGCAAAAGTTTAAAACAAGCAAACATACTAGTAAAGGAATACTTGATTATATCCATTCAGACGTTTGGGTCCAGCACCTACAACCTCATATGGTGGCTCGTCATATTTTGTATCGTTTATTGATGATTTTTCTAGGAAGGTGTGGGTCTACATGTTGAAAAGGAAGTCTGATGTTTTTACAGTTTTCAAGCAGTTTAGAGCATTGGTAGAAAACATCACTGGTAGACCTATAAAATGTTTAAGAACTGACAATGGTGGTGAGTTTACCTCCAAGGAGTTTGAAAACTATTGCAAGGATGCAGGGATCAAGAGACATAAGACCACCTTTTATACTCCTCATCAAAATGGAGTTGCAGAACGCATGAATAGGAATCTTTTAGAGAGAGCAAGGAGTATGCTGAGTAACACCGGTTTACAGAAGGAATTGTGGACAGAAGCGTGGCTACAACTTTTTATGTGATAAATCGATCACCATCGACGGTGATAGGTTGCAAGATTCCTCAAGAGGTATGGAAATGTCACCCTTGTGATTATTCTAAACTTAGAGTGTTTGGTTGTGATGCTTATGCTCTAGTGCCTAAACATCAGCGAACTGAATTAGATCCAAATTCAAAAAGGTATATCTTTGTTGGATATGGTGAGGGAAGAAAGGGATATAGATTGTGGGATCCTACTACCCACAAAATCATCATCAACAGAGATGTAAAGTTTAATGAATCGTCTCTTGTACAGTTACATGTAGATAATAGAGTGAAACAGGATGATGTATCTGATTTTCAACACATTTAGTTTGAGAGCACTTCTAATGATAGTCATGATGACCGTAGTTTAGATACTAGTCATGAACAGGTTTCAGAATCAAATTATGAACAGGGTTCAGATGTAGATCATGAACAGGTCTCAGATGCTGGTTATGAAGAAGTTCCTACAGCTAGTAGTCAGCCAATTGTGGAAGCACCAGAAACATCCTTAAGAAGGTCTACAAGAATCAAACGCCCTCCGAAGAGGTATGATGATTATGTTACTTCAGTTGCATTTACCGCTAATGATGACGAACCTCTGTGCTATCAGGAAGCTGTAGAAGGTTCGAAAAGTGACAAGTGGAAAGCAGCCATGAAGGATGAAATGATGGCCTTAGGTAAGAATGGCACATGGGATCTGGTTGAACTTCCAAAAGTCAGGAAAAGTGTGGGATGTAAATGGGTTTTCAAGGTGAAACGGAGTGTGAATGATACAGAGGACAGGTACAAAGCAAGGCTGGTCACAAAAGGGTTTTCTCAGAAAGCAGGCATTGACTTTCATGAGATATTTTCACCAGTAGTTAAAATAGTTTCAATTCGAATTGTGTTAGCATTAGTCGCTTTGCTTGATTTAGAATTACAACAACTAGATGTTAAGACTGCATTTTTACATGGAGATTTAGATGAGGAAATTTATATGGAACAACCGGAAGGGTTTGTTCATCATCGCAATAAGAAATTTGTCTGCAGGCTCAAGAAATCATTGTATGGTCTGAAGCAGTCGCCTCGATAGTGGTACAAGAAATTTGATTCTTTCATGTTGAGTCAAAAATATATAAGAAGTGAATATGATCATTGTGTTTATTTTAAGAAATTAAGTAATGGCATGTTCATTATCTTAGTGTTGTATGTTGACGATATGCTTTTAGCAAGCAAAAGCATAGAAGAAATCAACAGGTTAAAGACTCATATGGCTAGGACATTTGATATGAAAGATCTAGGAGCAGCAAGACAGATTTTGGGCATGGAGATTTTCAAAGACAAGAGCAATGGTAAGTTGTGGCTATCACAACAGAAGTATGTTGAGAAAATACTCTTGAGGTTTGGTATGACCAATGTGAAGCCTATGTCAGTCCCTTTAGCTTCCCATTTTAAGCTTTCTTCCAGTTTATGTCCTAATACAGATGAAGAAAATGAATATATTTCTCGAATTCCATATGCCAATGTAGTAGGATGTTTGATGTATGTGATGGTTTTTACTCAACCAGATATTTCACATGCAGTTGGGGTTGTCAGCAGGTATATGGCAAATCCAGGTAAAGGACACTGGTCAGCGGTGAAATGGGTGCTTCGGTATTTGAGAGGCACAAGTAGTTATTATATCACTTACAATGAGAGTAGTGAATTTGTTTGCGGGTATGTTGATTCCGATTTTGCAGGTGATTTGGATAAGAGAAGGTCAACTTCAGGATATGTATTTACTCTTGCAGGTGGAGCTATTAGCTAGATCTCAAAGCTACAAATCATTGTTGCTTTATCCACTACTGAAGCAGAATACATTGCTGCTTCCCATGCTTACAAAGAAGCGATTTGGTTGAAAGGTTTGCTTGGTGAGTTTGGTAGGTTACAGGAAAACATCAAGTTATTTTGTGATAGTCAAAGTGCAATACATTTGGCTAAGAATCTGACCTATCATAGTAAATCAAAGCATATACCAATAAAGTACCATTTTGTAAGACAGGTTATCACTGAAAGGAGAGTCTCTCTTAACAAGGCGCATACAAAGGAGAACTGTGCAGACATGTTCACGAAACCAATTTTGTTAGAGAAGCTACGTTGGGGTTTGGCTTCTCTTGGCTTGCAGAAAAGATAAAAATAATAAAGAAACAGGGTATCAGGCTAATTGTTGTCAAGGTGGAGATTGTTGAGATTTTCGGTTTTCATAAATTGGGAAAAAATATCAGTAGGTGAAAACAATAAGATTTTGTTGCTATATTAGCTCTATTTTGTTGGGAGAGAGTTAATGCATCCTATATTTGTTGTAAGAGGATTTATGAGACAGTTAGATTCTCTGAACTATAAAATAGATGTCCGTACAGATATTGGGATGGGTAGAGAGTTTGTGAGGAAATTGATTATTTTGTAATCTCCTATTTGATAATAATAATCGTCGATGCCTCTGTTTGGTGGACGTAGCCCAAATTGGTTGGGTGAACCACGTTAAATCACTATGTCATTTGTGTATAATTTTATGTACTGTGTTTGTCTTTTATATTCCGCTGCGCGCTGTTTGCTCTAACATAACATACACTACATAATCTCTCGTAGTGTGATTATGTGTCATAGAACCTTCATGCTCGTGTGATTGCCTCATGCAAGTTTCAATGAAAAACTTGAGGGACTACATAAAAATAGGGAATACAAAGAAATACGGAATACATCTATGTGATTTTATAAAATGTAGAAAAATCTAAATTTCTAAAACTTGATATCACATTTACGTATTGAGATGAGGGTGGTGAGGCACGATATCTTAGAAATTAATAGAGATGAAACCTAACTTTAGGAATAGCAGAGAAAAATATTAGTGGATAATATTCTATAATTGGTTAACATTTATTGTGTTCGTTTTATTTGTGTCCATACCAAAAAATATTGTAAGTTAGCCATTAATAAATGAGAGATACAAGTGTGAGTAATAAATAAAGATATCTTATTAATATTAATCCTTATCCAAGGATACTAACTATTAAACCATCCAAACCATAAAGTAAACTTATTTAAACAACATATTAAGTGGGAAGTGGCTCATTATTGGGCCAATGAAAAGGAAATAATGTTAGTAACATTTGATCAACAACTTGCATGTGTGGCTTCTAATGCTTTCTCCAGGGGAGAGTGTGGAGTTCCTTGTATCTTCAAATCGGTTCTTTTTATTGAAGTGAAAATACAATTGTACTTCTATTTATGTGGAACTATTTTGAGGGGAAAATGGGTAATGTAAGGATAAGGAAATCTACAAAAAGTTACACTAAGCAAAAATCTTATTATTTAGCACAATCTTGAAAGTGTAATCCTAATTAAAAAAAATTTAAATATATGTAAAAAGTTTGTATATATATTATAAAGTAAGCTTATTATGGTTTAAATGTGAATGTAATATAATCAATTATTACCAACCATGTAATTGATTTGATAAAAGAGGTGGCTCGATACTCTTTTACTTGTTGGACACTTAATCTACTAACGGTTATGGTGTGGAAGTTGGATAGTCAAAGGGAGTCCAAAAGACGTTGGAAGATGAATCCAATTGTCAGAAGAATGTATTATAAATGTAAATCTATGTTAATAGTAAAAGAAATTTCATTGTTTTATCATTCACGTCTCTTCACATTCCATGTGCATCTAACATGGTACCAGAGCAGGTGAATTCTTGCCCTACTCCAAATTGAGCCACTAGTTTTGTGGCCTCCACCTGGGTATGTATGTTCTGAATTGTAGTCTTTCCAATATAAGACTAATTCTCTATCATATTCTCTACACATTTAACGTCCTCTGCTATTGTTTTAAGACTCTTCTGCATTAACATTCCCTTATGAAATATGTTGGTCCTAACTTGAACAACATTGTGTATTCTGACCTCTTACCTCTTCCAAACCTAAGTGAATAACATTAAAATATCGGTCTTTAGCTAATTTATGTGCAATGGGTGGCTTTTAATTTAACCTTGGGGGTTAGGATTCTTCTCTCGCCCATCATGACGAGCCTCGGGTTGTTGTTGTTGTTGGTTGACTGAAGTGTCCTCATTGCTCATGTTTATGTGACGCCTTTGGAACAAAATGATGTGGGGACGATGAATTGTGTAGTGCACCCAACCAAGAGATTGAACAACTCCTATTGCTCTCCATTCAGTCTCCTTTAGAAGTTTTCCATTAGTTGTTCTACCACAATATTAGGAGGAAGGATAAAATGCATGTACTTGTACATATCATCGTAGTATTTTTTTGAATATTCAATTAATTCATTGCCCGTCACCTCTTCTATCAAATCCTCCATTTTTCATACAAGTAATGGATGCAATCTAAAAAAACCAAAGTAGGTGAATTGGGTAGTGGATCGTGGTATTGAAAAATAAACTTTGTTGCTAGACACAATTTAATTTTGTAATGAATGTCATTGCCACCTCCATGATCATGACCATTAAATTGAGAAAATTGAAACCCTAATTGTTGAGCTTGCCTCAACATTTTTACAGGAAATGGAACTTAAAATACCAACTGCAGATGATAGCTAGTCAATTGAGTGCAGACATTTAAAAAATATTTCTTCCAGATTGGGCTCTGAACCTCCATGAAAAGGCACTGCTGCTTTTGAGTTTCAGTTTAAAATAACTATGTCATTGACCTAATTAACTGCAACATGGATTTCTAGTTTTGAAAAAAAGGGTTTAAAATCATGTAATAAGTATATAACATATTGATCAGCGTTTATATATTTTCAAACACACTCCTTCCAAGAATTGTCATTGTTGCCAGAGAAGACCACGAATGATTTGAATCCCCTTATAATGAATTACTCTTTTGAGGCATATGTTACTTTTGAGAAATCCTTTCAATCTCTCAACATTATTCCAAAAGTAGTTAGAAGTTGCATGAAGTCCTAGATCTCTAATGATTGTCCCGTTTATATGAGTATTGAGAGAAGATTGTTTTCTTTGAAGAATGTGCCAAGTTCAGAGAAAATTAGTTTGTACCCTAGTCAAATAATTTATATATATGAGATATGAGCATTAAAGTCTAGTCCATGATATGGTGCAACAGACGTTGAAGTTTTGATAACCATCGTTGCCAGTTTGAAAGTGTATATGCTCGAGGATTTTATAATATTGCATGTAAGCATTGGTTATTTTATTATTGAAGTCCATGGGAGTGACAAAGTTCAGTTTTGTATCTGCAACCATACTGCACACAGACTAAATTTTCATATTTGATACTCTGGAAAGCTTCTCTAAGTACCAAAATATTGATTCTCCTCTAAGTTACCACATTTCAATAAGTATTGCAGAGTGAGATTATTACTCCTATTGGTACACAACATTCATAAGCATTAGGGACTATTTATATTCTTTAAAGTTGCAACTATTTGGTATTATGCGAGATATATGTTCATAAGCAAGTGCAACATCGTTATGAAATGGATCGAATTGATGATGCATTAAATTTATTTAATAACTTAATTTGTTCCCCTGTTGATGGGATGGTAGAAGCCAATAAGGAAACTCTTTTTAACATTGAAACTTGGTTGCAAAATGCATAGGAAAGCATTGAACTTTTGCAACTAGAATCTTAGTTCCAACAAGATGAGCTTGAGTAGATTTGTCATTCTAAATTGGTTTCTGCTCAAAACAATGCTTTGTTCAAGATTAAAACAAACACCCATAAGTAACCAACAAGTCATGAAATCAGTAAGGTTGAGTTCGATTCACATTCAGTGCCTAATGAAGTAGTAGATTTGCAGAAAGAAGAAGAAATTCATCATACACTTCCCAATCCCATCATCAAACCTTGGGAAGAGCTTCTCAATAATAAGCACATAATTTCTCTTGGATATGAGAAGGATGTGTCCTTTCATATTCCAAATTAGTCAAAACCCATCTAGTTTTAGAGTGTTGGATTTCTTCATGATAGTTCACCTTTAGATGTTCTAGATTTTGGTCCTCTTCCATAGTAGCCACAACAAAATGTTAAGTTCCAACGTTGCGACATAATTGGTCATTTGGAAGATCATTGTTTTGATCTCCATCCATGCGAGCACTGTCATAAAACCACTCAATTTTCAAACAAATGCTTCAAAAACAAGCCTCCTGCAAGAACGAAGATTCATCTTCGATGGATTGCTTCTTGGAAATGGGCTTCAACAACCAATAAGATATTCTAGTCATATGTGAGAAATTTTTTTGGAGTATTGAACAGTCTTGCAGTTGAATTTTCCCCATCTTCTCACCTCGTATCTGGCAGGGGGGAAGTGATGGTCATATACAAACTTCAAAGCCAAATCAAGTGAGCCTGAGACACAACCTACCATACCAAATTTGGAGTTGTAGCTAGAGACAAAGATGCCCCTAAGCATGCCTTTTGTTGGTGCTCAACCTTCAACCATCTATGCGGGGTTAAGACCTCCCTTTTCAGATTGAGCTTCTCCCTCTTCAAGGAATTGGGGACACTTCCTCTATGAGAAGACTTCATCTTCTTACCAATTTTGGAAGAGTTCCAGGAATTGCATTAAGCATGCCAAAGTTGGTGGTCATCCTTAAACCACCGCAAGTTGTAGACCTCGCTTTTTAGGTGGAAGGTCTCCCTTTCCAAATCATTAGGGATACTTCCTGTAGCAGGATATTTTATCTTCTTAGCATATTTGGAAGGGTTTTGGGAACCGCACTAAGAATTCTAGTGTTGGTGGTCATCCTTAAACCACCACCTCATACCAACATTTCAAAGATCACATTCAACCTAGTCTTGTTATCCATATGTTTTTTCACATTTTGTATTACAAATCTCTTCTTGGCCTCATACATATGCCTTCGGATTAAGGGGGGAATGTTGGACACCCAATCTACTAAGGATTATGATGTGGAAGTTGGATAGTCGAAAGGAGTCCAAAAAATGTTGGTAGATGATTCCAACAATCACAAGAACGTATTATAAATGCACATCTATATTAATAATAAAAGAAATTTCACTTTTTTAAGGTTCACGTCTCTTCACATTCCACATTCCACGTGCATCTAACATCACTAAATACATAATATGAGTATCATATATGCACAACCATCCCATCTAGATATTAAGGCAACTTATGTTATTATGATCCACATAATTATACGAATCACATAACTACAAAGGTTATAAATGGATCAAAAGATTCCTAGCCCAAGTAAACCGATTAATAAAAAGAATGTTATGCAACAACTGTAGTGGTCAACTTAAACTTTGACTTGGATGTATGACACACAATTGGTGTGATTTGCATTTTTAAGAGAACTAATTGTATAACATAGGTGCACAGATTTAGATATTTGAAAAAATATGCTCTTAAGTATATACTATGGATAGATTAATTTAAAGGATTAAGAATTTAATTAAAACACAAATACATAATTAATTATTAATAATGATGTTCAATAAGATAATATTAAATGCATAACCATTTATATAGAAATATACATGTTTTAGAGATAGTTTAAAAGAAAACCTGTATTCTAGATCATAAATAACCTCACTTCAAATAACAATTTATAACAGTAATTTTCATTAAATATAAGTGATGTCAAATCATCGTATATTAATTTTTTTTAATAAAGATATAGTAAATTATATGTTAATAAATCTTTTTAAATATAATCATATTAGAGAAAGTTTTGTTGATGCATTTCAAACCATCCAATTTGGTTCATCATTAGGACAAGATGGAGAATCAAATCTTGGCATCAGATTTAATAAAAAGGTTGATGTAGACAAACTAACTTCTAATGGCTAGAATCTAACTATTAAAGGTCAAACAACTGTTGGTCAAACTTAAAAAATAAAGAGTTAAAAGAAACCATCAATGTCTATTAAAAATTAGGACTAAATCGAAGAAAAGTCCAAAAAATAAGTAACTAAGAGAAAAAAACAATTAACCCAACATATGTAGTTTTTATTATTAATTTAATTTAATTAACTAAATTAAATTAAAAAATAGGAAATTACTTTTATATATAAAACTCTCTTTTTTTGGTAAATTTAAATGACTAAAACCAACCCAACCCCATTTAAAAAAAATAAAAATTAATAGATAAATAAATAATATTAATAAAAATAATGACATTGATAAATAAATAAATATTTTTTTAAGAAGAAATGGTAGGGACCCAACAATAACTAATTGTCTAGCCACTATCCCTGTTTATACTACTAGGCTTCCTTTCTATCTCAATGGCCTCCCTAACTTTCGATAAAAAAAGATGATCCACCCTTGCAATTACCTGGGATTTTTCAATGCAAATGTGATGATTTTGTCTTCTCCACATGCTCTGCCAAGGCCGAGGAGTGGGTCCTCCCATGCGTTATGTCAGCGGTGTGCTCATGAATCCTTTTATATATCAAGCGGCCAATTTCACCAATGTAGGGAGTCCCAAAAAAACATGGAATTTCATATACACCTTTCATATTCTTAGGGTCCACAAGGTCTTTAACAGACCTTAGGGAGCTTCAAATGGTGTTAAGGGGCCTAAACGTAGAGGGAACCTTATGCTTTCTTAGGATCCTAGAAATCTTATCTGTCGTCCCTTGGATAAAAGGAAGATGGATCCCTGAACTTTGATCTTTTGGTCCTTTGTTAATGGAAGGACCTTTGCTAGCTCTAAAGAAAGATTTTAGCACCTTGCGCTTACTGTATTCATTATTATAGAAAACATTACAAAGATGGGTTTTTTCATCGGAAAGGTGGTTTCATAAAAAATCTTAACGCATGAGCAGCTAAGGTGTTGAGAACACCCATCGCTTGAGCAAGGAAATGATGAGACTCAACTTGAATATATTGCTCTGTATGTATTTTCTTCTAAAAAACCCGGTGGGCAAAAGAACCATCATCCTTCCTAGAAATAAGAACATCAAGGAATGGAAGGAAACCATTGACTTTGCATTCCATAGTAAACTTCATGGAGCTAGACTGATTGTTAAGATGTTGGAAAAATAGATCAAACTTCTCCCTTCCATGAGGCCAAATTATGCAAGTATCATCCACAAATATTTTCCTATGCTTTGGTTTGAAAGAAGCAGAGGCCAAAGCCATAGATTCAAAGTTTTCCATGAACAAATTATCCATTACAGGAAAAAGGGGGGAACCCATGGAAACACCACAAATTTGTTCATAAATTCCCCTTCAAAATTGAAGAAATTAGAGGTAACATAGATTTCAACCAATTTTGTTGTATCTAGATCAATGATATGATTTATGAGTTCAATGGCCTCATTAATAGGGATATTAGTGTAAAGGGAGACCATGTCGAAACTAACAAGAATATCTCTAGGATCCAACTTTATACCCTTTAACTCATTGCCAAAGGGCGAAGAGTCTTTAACAAAGGACTCTGTAAGGCCAACGAGGGGTTTAATATTTTGTCCTAAATACTTCGCAAGAAGATAGGTTGGCCCACCTATAGTGTTGATAATGGGTCTTAGGAAAGCTTGCTCTTTATGGATCTTGGGAAGCCCATAAATACTAGGAGTGAGAGGGCTACTCTCAGTGAGCTTATGGCTAAAGGAGCCAAAAATGTTCTTGAATTTGGAGTTGTCTTTAGTGTGGCTTTTTGGACTTTCCAGTGGCAGAATCTAATGGAAAAATCTGAGGTGAAATTTTGATTTGTGTTATTTAAACTGGTCTTTTGACTATATATATGGATTCAACACTAATAAAAACCTCTAGAACACTTCGATTGTGCAGGGGTTACCCATCGAGCTTGTGATTTCAATAAATTCTTGCAAAATTTCAGAAAAATTAGATGGGAAAAGCTTTCAAAAAGTCGCACTAAAGACAACTCGGTTGAATTTTATAGCGAGAGTGGTTGTTTTGGAAATCTTATTTAAGAGATTCTTATTAAGTTTCCTATAGCTCCCACTGCTACATTAATTAATTAAATTAAATTAAATTAATAATAAAAATTATATATATTGGGTCAATCATTTTTTTCTTTTAGTTATTTTTTTTTTGGCATTTTTCTTTGATTTAGTCCCATTTATTAATAGATATTGATTGATTCCTTTGACTCTTTATTATTTAATTTTGACCAACGATTGTTTGGCCTTTAGTCATTGGATTCTAGCTATTAGAAGTAAGTTCCTCTACATCACCCTTCTTATTTGATGCCAAGATCTGATTCTCCATCTTGTCCTGACGATGAACCAAACTGAACGGTTTAAAACACATTGGCAAAACTTTCTCTAATATTATTATCTCCAAAAAAATTATTAACACATAAAATATAGATAAAAAAACAAAAATTCAATTATATAGTAAATTATATCATTTTAATTATTTATTTTTTATATATACAAAATTTCAAAATTAAAACTATATAAAAAATTTTACAAAATCAAAATTAAATTATATATATAATTAATAGTAATTAAGAAATTATCTTACAGAAAATTGATGTATAAGATATAACAAAGCGCAACTTAGTGTTTCTTACATTAATTTTATAAAAAATACATCATTCTAATCTAAATGCACACTAACTATTCATAAATAGAACAATTTTCATGTTGAATTTATTTTCAACGTTAAAATCATAAATATTCTTCCATCTGATACGTGTCACCCTGCTTCATTAATGGTGCTCAAATAATTTCACAATGCTTTAGGGAATGTTTAGTTTTCATTCCCTAACTTGGTGGTTAAATAATTTATTATCAATTATATGTAGGTTGATGTTTCTTTAATTAAACGTTTTATGTTAGTGGAGTTTTTATTTCCTTTATGAATTTATTTCATAGCACTTTATTGTTTTTTATTTGATTTGATCCTAATAAACTTGATTCTTGTGTACGAAAATTCTGATCGTGGTGCTCTTATCGAGGTTACTTTGGCCCCTTCAGCATCAATGTGACCCATGTTCTCATATGTATTTAAAGATAGAGCAGGCCCATATGAAGCCTAGTCATACAAAACCTTATTCAATGTAAAAAAGTGTACCTCGTTAATCGGTATCAATTATTTTGAAATTCTTTATATTTATACGTTGTATTCGAGGAGCGAAAGTTATGCATTAGACTATTAAAGTTAAGAGTGGACACACTCGATTTTGTTAATTTAATGTTGAATTAATTTTGATGTTTTTCATTAGAATTTCACAAGAATTTTTGGGAAAAAAATGTTTTTCCAAAAAATGTTTTTATCTAACAAAAGGATATATAGTTAAGATAGTCTTTGGCAAAATCACATAACCAATCTTTTGTCGACGCTTTTCGAACCAACCAGTGTGGTTCATTTGGTTGGTTCGAAACGCGTCGACAAAAGATTGGTTATGTGATTTTGCCGAAGACTATCTTAACAATGTTATGAATCACAGAAGTCTAAATTCCTTATTAAAGGATATATATATTATTTCTTAATATAAAAAAATCATTAAAATAATTAAATGAATCCATTTTTAAGGCACTCTTCTACTGATAACCTATTCTTCATACCTTATAGTTTATGTTGTATTTTAATAAAAATAATTAATAGTTTCATATTACGGGTGTCTTTCAAATAACTATTCATATTAGCAACGGCATATATAAAACCTGGAATAATATTATGGTCACTTAGTAAACACCGGTTTTCATTTATTATAATTTTACATTGAATAGATATAAAATGTAGTTTTGTTATATGCACATTTATTTATTTATCTTTAAAGATCTTGAATTTATTTATGTTTAAAGATGTTCATTTTAATGGTGAAAAACAAAAGTTTTTAATTATTATTCACAACTCAATTTTTATTACAATTTTTCTAAATTAATAATGTCAATTCAAGATAGTGGTTGAATGTCTTCTTAATTTTTTTAGACTGTATGATCTCAAGATTCATATTCATATGGAGGAAAGTGCATTGCCATGTTTCTCCTTCTTTAAGAAAATTGGTTATTTGTCGAACAAAACTTGGAGTTATAGATGCAAATGTGACTTAGGTTCAAATTTGTTTAACATGCTCCTCTCCTATAAGAGTTTTGAAATTGTAACAGTGGCTCGACTACCTTTGTTGGCGCCTGTATCTTTTAAGATTGTTTTAGAATTAATGCTTTTTAAGTTTTATGCAAGTATTTTTCTATTGTGTTAGCTTAATACTAACCACTTTATTCATATTAATAAAAAGCTAAAGTAAAAGTCTTAGTTTTTTATACATAAATTTTAATGTAAAATTCTTAACAAAATTGAGAGGGAATAGAAAAATGCCAAATAACATTGTTGAGCTAACTCTTTAGACCAACTTTTTATATCTATGTATCCTTATTTAATTTGCAAGATTGTTGAATCACTCACACACAAGATTATAGTTTTCAAGAAAAACTATAATAATAATTGCAAGTTTGAGACAAAAGCGAAAGAATAGAGAATAGGAAATTATTCGTCAGATGAAAGAGAGTCAGTTGATTTTTTTATCAAAGAGAAGTTGAAGTTCTCATCAAAGAGATTAACTTGAATTTCTTATATGACATTGAAGAACTATGTTAAATATATAGAATTATCTGAAGGAGATAGTAATTGCATACTTGTTAAGGTTCCTCAGTGCACGTGCACGTAAGACCAAAAGATAATTAATCCTTAGTGTCACTTAACTAACAATAGATGGAGCTAGGCATCTAAACATGGACCGAGATCCATAAATAGAATTGTTCATGAATTGAATTAGTCAAAAGTAAGCTAGAACTCATGCATACATTTATGAACTCTAGAGATAAAACTAGTCTCCAAAAAGAAAACTAAAATCTTAAGAAGTATTGCACTCCAATAATATAATTGAGCTCCAAGAATAGAACTAGAGAAATTGGGAGGTGTGAGCACATATCTAGGAAGT
Source organism: Pinus tabuliformis (assembly GCA_031772625.1). Taxonomy (NCBI): domain Eukaryota; kingdom Viridiplantae; phylum Streptophyta; class Pinopsida; order Pinales; family Pinaceae; genus Pinus; species Pinus tabuliformis. The sequence continues at coordinate 284,902,275 of CM062806.1, read as the reverse complement.
AAATATAGCCATGCAGGTGTGCTCTTGATGTCATGTAACCTAATTGTCACTACCACATTCATGGTAGCACTTCCTATAAGTAATAATTCTCCTACTAAAATTATATCTTCTATACATAAACATGCTATAAATAGTAGTCATCCTGCATATTAGGAAAATTTGCACGTACTCTAACACTCCCTAAAAGAGAAACTGAGGTGTGTACAGTAAATGAGTCTTAACAATTTGTAGCCATGATAGTTACTTGTATACAAAACAACTATGCAAAGAAAAATATGACAAAAAATGGGGTAAAGAGAAAGACCCATCTACTCCTGCACAAAAGAAAAGGGTAATGCAAAATGATATTACTTTTTATACTTAGTTGTTTATTGCATCCCCCATCTATTAGGTGAGGAATAAATACCAACCAAAGTATGGCATTTATCTTGATCTTCTAGTGGCTTATCTCGAAAACATTTCTTGACATTTTCAAGTATGCAACCGTCAGGATCATGTTGCTAAAGTGTTTATTCCATTAGATCAACATTATCTCCATGCATCAACTATCAATCTCAAATCCTCTGTTACAATAATTGCACTTTGTTATCTCCTTCTTTGATTATCCTAGTTTGTCGTTAGAATACTCATTAGTGGATTTTTTTCTAACTCCCTTTTTGTGATCATGGTCTGTTATGCAACCAGACCACGAAATAGAAGAAAATATAGATCAATGACTTGAAAATTAGCCTCTTTGAGGGGGAAATGTCCTTTACATCACATAAATGAAGAATTACTAGATGATACAAATCACAAGATCTCGTTGGTATATATAGAAGTCTAAGGGGCCACAATATAATCATAGCCTATATAACAATAATAAAGTAAGGGTACAACACTAACATTAATGGGCTTCTATGGGGCACAAAAATAACAATATGTGGCCTACATGGGCACAACAATAACAATAAGGGGGCTATGCTAACAATAACAATAAGGAGGCTACACTAGTATTATAGGGACCTAACATGACCCTCTCCTTCAAAAAAATGTTGTTCTCAATGCTTGAGTAGGTCTTAATGTTGTTATATAAAGTTCTCATCCTCCCATGTGGAATATTTAGCAGGTAAGTTCTTCCACTAAATGAGATACTGTGAAATTAAATGATTTCGTAGTTGTTGGGTTCTTGTTTATGTGACTGCTTCAGGCTCCAATATGATTTTTTCTTCTTTGCTAAGTTTTGGAAATATTATTTGATCTAGGAGCTTGTCACTAATAACCTACTTTATGTATGAAACATGGAAAATTGGGTGTACTCATAAAGATGCAGGAAGCTCCAATTGTATGCCGTAGTACCAATATTTTGCAACATCTTGTAAGAACCAAAGTTATTCGGTGATAATTTATTATCTTTCTTAGCTTGCCTTAGTGACGTTTGTTTATATGGTTGTAGTCGTAAAAATACCCGGTCGCCTACGTCAAAATGTTTTCACTGCGATGTTGAACTGCATGTTGTTTCATTTGATCTCACACTAGAGTGAGGTTATCCTTTAAGAGTTGGATAACTTGTTGTTGATGCTCAATGTGATCTTCCATTACTTGAACCCTAAAATTTCCTCTTAAAGATGATGTGATGGATGGTGGATTATATCCATAAAGTTCCATAAATGGTGTCATTTTTTGCTAAAGTATGGAAGGAAATGTTATACCACCATTCAACCAAAGGTGAACACTTGAGTCATTGTGATGCAGGGGTTACTTGTTAATACCCATAATGTGAATATAAATGAATAAAATCTATTTTCCCTAGGAATTTCAGGCTCCCTACCGAGTTTGAATCTTCATTACTTAATGGATTAAGACCCCTTAATAAAATCTCTGCGGAATGATTTGATACTTAAGCCCAGTCTGTCCCTTACATTAATCCTTTCATCAGGACTCTACACTCCACCATCACTAACCTTCATTAAACTTTATGCACCGCGCATATAAGCCCAACCCCCACACTTTACTTTGGTTATATATATGGACTTACCCATAAAACCTTTTATGCGCTTATTTATATTATAAATCTTATATAATAGAAAAACTCCACAACATACCTAAACTTACCCTTTTTTCACATTTCCTCGGGATCTTCACATTTCTCGAGGCTTCCCTTTATCGCTATCGCAATCACAATCTCACGGATCCACTAACACATGAAACTTTATCGCATCCAATATGCAATAACACATTCGGAATTCAAATACAATAATTCCTGGTCCATTACATTCTCGCGTCCGCTCTCATCTCATGTCATAATACCACTCATCACAGTTGCTAAGGGCCAAGGTACATCTCCCATGGATATTTTCGATGCGATCAAATCCTCGATCACATCGGACTTCACATATTGTACTCCCTTGTGGTCTGAAGTTAATTCACCCACCAATGAAACATTGCGATGCGAGGTTTCTCAATGATCCTCTACCATTGATCAGGGCATACAATCCAATGGTCATCGATGATCTTGCATATCGCAATCGCTTGAGGCTGGGGTTTATTCACTTCTATGATATCTTGTGATGTGATCTTAATTACTCTGTTCCATGCGACTTAATCGTGGCCACCCATCTCGAACAAATCTCATCTGTTGATCATCTAGATCAAACGGCTCCTGTGCATCAATACTTTACTCCTTCATCCGTCTCTTTACTTGGGTTATACACCATTTCTTCAAGGTTCTTCTGTGGTTTTGGATTATTTCAAGGTTTCTCGTCCTTCGTTTTTTTACTGCACGACTCCCTCCTGAGCTTAACTTCACAACTCTTTGATCACTGTCACTCCAAGATGTTACTTTGATCCTTTGAATGGATTCAAGCTATCCATTATGATTCTCTGTGTCATTCTTCTTCTCTACTTTCTATTGAACTCTACTTGCATACATATACTATATAGAATTCCGATTCACTCATAATTCATCATTCAATACTCGAAACACACACTTATACAATTTTGGAATTAATCTCTCTATATATAAACAAACATTTACACAATTTCTCTCTCTCAGGCCTGATCTTCTAATGTCAATGGCCTCTTTTTTCAACTTGTCCGTAGGCTTACAATAAAACCCATCTAACCAGCTAACCAACTAATTATCTAACTTATCTAACCATCTAACCCCTGCTTATGCCTTTTACGCTTACATTTATACAAAAGGATTCTAAAACCAATTCCTGGTTTAGATCCACAAGCTTCTCAACAAAATCCTAAAATCTCATCCCTATCTATAAGGATCCTTTCCAATCCACAAAATCATGAACTAACTCCTAATCCAAGATTTATAATTAATTCTCAACTCCCTCAATCTCTCAACTATCCTAAATCTCTCATATTCTCCTATATTCGAGAATATTTACAAATATGCCTCACTATTCTTAATTAATTCCCTATTCTAGCTTCTCTCATTAAAATCACTCAAAACATTAATAATTACATTAATTCAAAACATAGGAACCTAACTTCCTTGAAAACACAAGACCCCCTATGTCTTAGTAAAATACAATGATATTATTGAGCTGAATGCTCCTGCATCAGACTCTCAAGGTTGAAAATAATCATGGATCCTGATCATGTGCTTATGATTTGTGGCCTCCTAGATTCTGTATTTTGTTCTGTAGTCTATCCTTGGTTGTTGCTGTTGTTTGCTATTGTTCTCCAGGTTACCACACTTTATGCTACATTTTCCCACTAGCTATGCTCTCACAGTATGCTGTTGTCTTTTTCTTGTTGCTGCCTTGCTGTCTTTTTGTTGTCTTCTTCCTTTGAGACTCTTTTCTCATCAAATCCATCATCAATTCAACTTCTATGTCCAACTCATTTGTTTATTGGACACTTTCCTCTTCCTCTTTTGCATATCCTTTGCAATATTCATTAGGTTCTTTCTTCCCTACTAGTCCTTTCAACCATTTCTCCATTAGCTCTAATTCTATCTCCCATTCACTGATCCTTTGCTGATAATTTATTCCTTCTTCTTTATTGACTGCCTCAACAGCTTCCCTGGTTATCTCCATTGGGCCTATCATCATGACGGAATGATGATCCTTTACTATGCTTTCAGCTAACATAGTCTTCTCTTTAAATTTTCCTTTAATCTTCTGTTGGTTATTATCACTTTGTATTTGTTGGTTCCTTACTACCACCCTTACATCCTTATCCTCTTGTTGCTTTTGAACTTATATTTCATATCCAAATAACTTTTGCTCAATTTCTTCAATTACAACATCACACTCATTCCTTATATGCATTGTTCCTGCAAACAAACTATTGATTTGTGAATAAAAAATACTCTTCTGTCTCCATGTCTTTTAAAGACTCTCTGCTACTGTTATGTACTGCTGTAATCACTTCTTTCTTATTTCCATTTCCTCCTAGCAACCTCTCCAGCAATTCAATTTCCTCCTTACATTTAACAAATGTCTTATCACAATGCTCTTCATTTCCAGCTTCATCCTTTACACAATCACTATTGCCCAACGATTTAATTGGACTGCCTTTCATAGACAATTTTGTCTCATTCATTTGCACATAAATAAGTTCGCGTTCAACATTTATAATTCCTATATTCACACAATAATTGTCAGTTTGAAAAATTTACGACTCAATAGCCTCAAATAACATTTCACATACCAGCTCTTCAGGTTGATCTTCATCTACTTCTTCCACAAGGAATTGTCCTTGTTTTACAATAGTTCCAAATATCAATTCATCAATAATTCCTTTCTGTTGCAACAATTCAATATTTTCCTCATTCAAGAGGCATTCTTAATCATATTCTGCTCTAGAATACTTATCCTTTGAAAGGTACTCTTCATCCTTTGGCAGTACATCAATATGCTGATCCAAGTTCTCCTCTGAACTCTGGTAATTTTTATCAAGTTTCATGACATCCTCATAAGGCTGCCAATCCTCTGCAAAACTTGCACTCACAAAACAATCATTATAATTACAAACATAATACCTCAGTGTCTCTTATTCCTTTGGCAACACTTCAGTATGCTGCTTTGAACTATCCCAATAGTTCACTGATCTCCATTCTTCATTTCAACCCAGAATTTCACCCTGTTCTGGTTTACAAATGGAAACTTGCACTTCCAACTCAGCTTCTCTGAGTTTTCCCATCAACCACCTTACTTGCCTCCATTGTAGCCTTATCTATAGTTTATGCCACCTTACTGGCTTCTTCATTAATACCCAACCTAATCTCTGGCTTTCCTCTAGTATCCTTTTTAATGCATTGTTCTTTCATCTCTGCAATTTCTTTGACAAATTCCTCTTGACTCATTCTCTTGCCATTGGCCTTGGCATCCTCCTTCTTCATCTTTCTTCTGCTATGGTTTTCTTCAGAACCCCTACTATGACCATCTGTAGCCATATTCTTCTCTATCTTCGTGAGCTCCTCACTCACTTACTATGAGCTACATTAAAGCCTTTGCAATAGCGAGTCCTCCCTGCCACCACTTACCTGACGAAGCTCTCCTCCGTACTTGGTCTTTTGGAAAGTACTTGGTTCTCTATCTCTGGAACCTCTTTTGAGCACTTCTCTCTGCTCCTTCTAGGCTTCAACTCATCTGCAACTTTTCAGAACACAACTGTTCTCTTGTATTTCAATCACAATGAAATACTAGGTTCTCATGACTTCTTCTTTCACGTAGAAATTCTTACCAACTTCCTTAATTACTTAGCAATTCTACCCACATCCTTTGTGGAATTTCCTTTACGATATTCTTGTGAGTTACAACATTACCTCTGTAGTAACAATCTCCTCTACTACACGATACCTCACCAACATTCTCTCCTCAAGCTTTAGTCTTTCAGCATCTCTCTGGTTCTCTCTTCTTTAGAACCATTTGAGCACTCCATGCTCTAGGTTGCTGCAACTTTCCTCACCTTCTTATGTTGTTACCTGCATAATAACATAAAGAGCACAAACTCACCAATATTCAAATAATTTACCTCCTCCTTTCATTTAAAATGACGCAGGGGTTCAATTGAACAACAATCGCCAATTGAACAACAATCGACAATTGAACACCAATTGAACAACAATTGCCAATTGAACAACAAGAAAAACAAAGATTAAACAACAATCCGTTGAACAACACCAATTGACTTTCCCTTTTTGAACACAAAATCTTCTTTCTTCTCACAGGAAACCTTCCTCTGCTCCAAATTCTCACTCATCCAATTTCTGCTAATCATTAATCAAACGTGCATACCATAACATATCTTCAAGATCTCACCACTCTTGCAAATTTGTTTCAACAGATCTTCATACTTCCACTACGTGAATTTTCCACATTCAACTATTGTCAATCAAATTTAGAATCTAATTCTTCCTTTCAATCTCCAGCTTTATCTTGGTCGAAGTCACCAACTATCAACAATACTTTGTCATATGTTTTCACAAGTCATTTTCTTGCTCTTGGTTTCTTCAAGAAATTTACATGTTCTTTCTTTTGCACACAAACTCTTCTTCTGCTCTGGTACCACATTGATTCAGGGGTTAATTGTTAATACCCATAGTGTGCATATAAATGCATAAACTCTATTTGCCCCAGGAATTTCAGGCTCCCTACCGAGTCTGAATCTTCATTACTTAATGGCTTAAGGTCCCTTAATAAAATCTTTGCTGAATGATTTGATACTTAACCCAGTATGTGATCCAGACTTAAATAGGAACGCAAAAAATTACAGAGATAACCATAAACACAGATATGCAGTGGAAATAATACTTCATTTCATTAATGTAAAATACTGAAATATGCTTACAAACAGTAATGGAAATAAACCAGCTAGGGCGATGGTAGCTTATCTCTGAGAAGAGATGTGGTGGCTACATGCCTCTGAATTGTGTTACAATGAGGCTCGAAGGCCTGTTTATTGCTGAGAAACAATGGAAAACCCTTAACATTCCAAAACCTAACCCTAGAATATGAAATGCCAAACTGTGGGTCCCGTTTGGGTAAATTGGTACATCAACTTCCCGGGGTCGTAACTTTGGCATACGATCTCCGTTTGACATGTACAATAGCTCGTTAGAAAGATCTATCCGAGCACTACCACTTTGGTAAGGGCAACATTCGTCCATGGACCCATGTTTCCCAAGATTTCCCAAAAAACGTAGTTTAGGGCCTCAAAATGGCTCGGGAAGTTCAAGACCCGGAAAACTGCTAAAAATAGTAAGTTGTGCTACAATTAAGGAAATTGAAAATGCTGAGAGAAACAATGGTGGGGATCTAGGTGGACTTGGCAGGTGGCCACCAATATCCACCTGGATCATTCCTCCCCCCTTAGGAAGAAATGGTCCCCATTGCGTTGAGTTCCTCCATGAGATGAGGAAACTTTTGCTGAACTTGGTCCATGGTGAGCCACTTGCCCCGGTGAAGGAGTTGGCCTGCTTTGACAACTCGATACAGTTGGATATTCTTTTGGTGAGTGTTCTTGATCTGTGTGTCCATGATTCGATTAGTTGAAGCTTGTTGCATGCAATTTGGATTTAATTTTGTGGGTGTGAGCTATTCTGCAATGTCGGATGTGTCTAGCAATGGTGGAAAGTATGGCCGAAGGCGGTCCACATTGAACACTGGGTGCAGGCCAAGGAATGGGGGAATGCTGAGCTTAAATGCATTGTTTCTCACAACCTTAGTAATGGTGTAAGGACCATATCGGAGTGGTCTCAGTTTCCAATAGGCTCCAGTAAGGCGTTCCTTTTTTGAATGCAACCAGACTTTGTCGCCAACCTGAAACTTGTGTGGCACCCAATGTTGATCATGTCGCTGCTTGTACTTGGCATTTGATTTCTCCAGAATGTCATGGACCTGCTGGCGAATATGTTGGATGTGCTCAATGAAGCTGGTTGCCTTGTCTGTTTCGGACTGGACATGAGCCGAATCTGTGTGAGTAGCTGCAAGTGGCATGACCACATCAATGGGGCATAGTGGCTAGAATCCCAAGCCCACCTAAAAAGGGTTGTGGCCATTCGAGCTGTGAAGAGCTCGGTTGTAGCTGTGTTGAACATAGGGGAGGCTCTCATCCCATGTGCGTGGATGCTTTGAGTTGTACTTGCACAAAATGTGTACAATCATCCTATTGACAACCTCTGTCTGGCCATCCGTTTGAGGATGGAAGGCTATGGAATTAGTGAGTTTGGTGTCCAGCATTGACCAGAGACTGGACCAAAATGTACTGAGGAACCGACTGTCTCGATCTGAGATGATAGAATGTGGGATCCCAAAGTGCACCCACACGCGTTCAAAGAAGAGTTTAGCAGTGGCTTCTGCTGTGATATTCTTCTTGCAGGCCGCCATAATGGCCATTGAGAACCTGTTGATGACCACAAAAACACAGTCATTTCCATGCTTAGTGGAAGGAAGGCCTGACATGTAATCCATGGAGATGGATTCCCAAGGTCAACTAGGGGTAGGCAGTGGGGTATAGAGGCCTTACTTCTGGATGTTTGATTTCGCAATGGCATTAAAGGTACATGATCTGATGTACTTCCTGACATCCTGTCGAAGATTCAGCCAATAGAAATACTTTTGTAGTACTGCCACCATTTTCTCAACCCCGAAATTCCCAACAACCCGACTGTAGTGTGCTTCCCAAATCATCTTGGAACGTTCGCTTGAAGGAACACAAAGGTGACCCAAGTGGCATAACAGGGCATCTTGGAGGTGAAAATCTGGAACATGCCGACCCTCCAAGAGTGTCTAGTATGTGTGGCTGAATTCTGGGTTGCTTTTGTAGAGAAGTGGCCAATCAGAAGTCTCGTGCACACAAGAGTTGAGCACGATGATTAATGCTATGATCGGTGGTCGACTGAGTCAACCTGCAACATTATTGGTGCTAGCCTTATTATACTTGATATTCAAATGGAATTGTTGTAAGTATGTAGACCACTTCTGATGGCGATCATTCTGTAATTCCCTTGGGTCTGTATGAACTGCAGGGGTCGGTGGTCTGTGTGGATGACCATTTCCTTCCCCAAAATGTAATGCTTCCATTGTCGGCAGGCCTACACAATGGAATACATCTCTTTATCATAAGTGGGATACTTCCAGACTTTGTCTGAAAGTGTTTCACTGTGATATGGCACTTGATGCCCGTGTTGAGTAAGGACTGCCCCAATATCATAGTCAGAGGCATCTGTATCAACCTCAAATGGTTGTTGTAGATCTGGTAATGCGAGCACTGGTGCTGTGTAGAGGCGATATTTCAACTCTATGAATGCCTCCTATTGAGATTCATACCAAAAGAATTTTGCTTTCGCTCCTCCCTTGGTGACTTGACTCAAGGCCCAAGTGATATGAGAAAACCCCAACACGAACCTGCGGTAGAAGTTGGCAAGACCTAGAAAGCTGCGAAGTTCTGTCAAAGTGGTTGGAGATGGCCAATCCCGAATGACTTGGATCTTGGCTAGATCCACATGCACCCCCTGTTCATCAATAATGTATCCTAGATACTAAACCTAGGTCATGCCAAAAGTGCATTTCTCCAAATTGGCACATAGCTTGTGTTGCCATAGTGTTTGAAGAAACTGTCAGATGTGGTGGAGGTGCTCTTCCCAACTCTGGCTGAAGATCAGAATGTCATCCAAGTATACCACTACAAATGAGTTGGTGAATGGCCGCAAGATGTCATCCATTAGCCTCATGAAGGTTGTAGGAGCATTCGTCAATCTGAAAGGCATAACCAACCATTCGAAAAGGCCCTCCTTGGCTTTAAAGGCAGTCTTCCACACATCAAATGGTTTGATTGGTACCTGGTGATATCTTGACTTCAGATCGATCTTGCTGAAATATTTTTCCCCCTTTAGTTGGTCCAGGAGGTCATCAATCCGTGGGATTGGGTACCTATTATGGACAGTGATCTTGTTTAGTGCCCGATAGTCAATACAGAGTCTCCAAGTCCCATCCTTCTTCTATACCAACACGATTGGGCTCCCACAAGGCGATGAACTCGGATGGACGTGACCTTTCTGTAGCAGCTCCTGAATCTGCCTCTTGATTTCATCATTCTCCAAAACGAAGCGCCGATAAATTGGTCCATTGGGTAGTGGTGCACCTGGGGTCAGATCGATGGAGTGCTTGACCTGATAGTGTAGAGGAACCCCTGTGGGGGAGGTGAAGATGGCCTCGTACTCCTCCACGTCCTTGTCCATCTGTAGTTTTCGTGCAGAGGGGCCCTGTCTGGAGGCCGTGGCCACCATCTTCTTCTTTCCTTGAGGGCGTATCATCAGGAAAACAAATTTCCCGGTTTTGGAAATGAGCTTACTACATTGTTTTGCAGTAATCAAAGAGATGGAAGTAGGCGGTGCTATCTCTGGTTTCCTGTACAACTATTTCCCAATGTAATAATAACAGCACGGGGCCTTGATTCATACACAGTATGTCGCTTCCATAAGTATGGTTGTCCTAATAATACATCAAAAACTTCAAGGGGAGAAATGTCACACAATACCTCATCCGTAAAGGGCTTGATGTTGTATGGAAGGTGACACTTCTGGCTCACGCGAAGATCCCGTCCATGGTGAAGCCACCCAATGGCTTACGGTTGTGGATGTGCTGTGGTCAGTAAGCCCAACAGCTTCACGACCTCTGCCAAAATGAGGTTCTTTTGGTTCTCGCTATCAACAATGAACTATAGCGGGGAGCCCTTTACCCACATCTGGGAGTGGAAGAGACGCTCCTCCTCCTCTGGATCTTTGGGTTCATTTTTGTGGATCTTGGCGGTAACAACAATAGCGTTGGGATCCGCATCAATGATTTTCTTCCCTTTTTCATTCCCCTTGTCGAGTTCTGACTCAGAGTCGGAACATGCATTTGATTCTGAAACCTTTAGCTCAGCCACCAGTGACTGCTTGCCCGACACTCACTTATGTTGTGAGTGGAGCTCTTATGGAACTCACACCATTTTCTCGTGTCCTTTTTTAGCTTTGCAGCGCTGTTTTTTGCTTGCAGCTTTGGCGGGTTGTCTTGGGTTGCCCCGCTTTGGCGTTGTCCTTTGTTTTTTGGTTTAGAGGCACCTTTCCCTTGCTTCAGATTTGCAGATCCAAAGTCTCGCTTCTTTTGTTTAAACTTCTGCTCGACCTTGACGGCATATCGGTATGTTGTGCCGAGAGAGGAGATGTTCAGGAATTCTATTTCTTCCTGGATGTACTTGTGCAGGTAGCTGCGATATTTGAGTATCAAATGATGTTCCAAATCCTTGATACCCAACTTTGTGTGAAGGGTATGGAAAAGATTGGTGAACTACGACAAGTCTTGGACCCTTCCCTGCCATAGTGTGGTCCACTTTATGTATTCATCCTCATAGCTTCCGACAGGGTAGTACTGCTCCTTGATGGCATCCCAGAATGAATTCCAGGTGGTTGCGGTTGAAAATAGTGAGCTGGTATTTTCGTCCTTCTACTCGCAGTAGGTCTCCCACCAGTCCTTGACATGGGGGGCTACTTTGAGAAGAGTGAAAACAATATTTTCTCAACTCGAAAATTCATGAACAAAAAAACAACCCTCTAGCAGATTTAACCATTTATCTATGGCATCTGCATCTATCTGAACCTCGAATATGGGGATTTCAAAATTAACTTGTACCTTAAAGGGCATGGCGTTTCCAGAGTAGCTGCTGGAAGTCAATGCGTCGCTTCTGGGTAGCCGCTGAAGGATCTGGGCAAAGTTGTCCATCATCGCGTTCCGTTGTCACTCGAGGGCTTTTTCGAGCAAGATTTTGATAAGATCTCCTGCCCCCTCATCTTTCTTCTCATCTGCCATGGGAGTTCGTCAGGATTTGTGAGGTTGGTCTTGCAAAGGTTCGACCACTTCAAGCCCTAATTCCTTATATCCCGACCTCGTTGGGGACATGCAAAGAAAAACAGCGAAAAAGTAAACCGCTCTGATACCACTGATCCGAACTTAAACAGGAACACAAAAATTACAGAGATAACCATAAAGACAGATATGCAGCGGAAATAATACTTCATTTCATTAATGTAAAATATTGAAATATGCTTACAAATAGTAATGGAAATAAACCAACTAGGGCGATGGTAGCTTATCTCTGAGAAGAGATGTGGTGGCTATATGCCTCTAAACTATGTTACAATGAGGCTCAAAGGCCTATTTATTGTTAAGAAACAATGGAAAACCCTTAACATTCCAAAACATAACCCTAGAAGATGAAAAACCAAACTGTGGGCCCCGTTTGGGTAAATTGGTACATCAACCTCCCGGGGTCATAACTTTGGCATACGATCTCCGTTTGACACGTACAATAGCTCGTTAGAAAGATCTATCCGAGCACTACCACTTTTGGAAGGGCAACATCAGTCCATGGACCCATGTTGCCCCCAGATTTCCAAAAAAAAGTCGTTTAGGGCCTCAAAATGGCTCCGAAAGTTCAAGACCCAAAAAACTGCTAAAAATAGTAAGTTGTGCTACAATTAAGGAAACTGAAAATGATAAGAGAAACAATGGTGGGGGTCCAGGTGGACTTGGCAGGTGGCCACCAATATCCACCTGGATCAGTCTGTCCCTTACATTAATCCTTTCATCGAGACTCTACACTCCACCATCACCAACCTTCATTAAACTTTATGCACTGCGCATATAAACCAAACTCCCACACTTTAATATGGTTATATACATGGACTTGCCCATAAAACCTTTTATGCGCTTATTTCTATTATAAATCTTATATAACATAAATACTCCACAACATACGTAAAATTACCTTTTTTTTTTCGCATTTCCTCGGGCTCTTCACATTTCTGTAGGCTTCCCTTTATCGCTATCGCAATCACAATCTCGCGGATCCACTAACACATGAATCTTTATCGCATCCGATATGTGATAACATATCCAAAATTCAAATACAATAAATCCGGGTTCATTACCTTCTCAGGTCCATTCTCACTGCATGTCGCAATACCTCTCATCACAGTTGCTAAGGGCCAAGGAACATCTCCCATGGATATTTGCAATGTGATCAAATCGTCGATCACATCGGACTTCGCATATCGCACTTTCTTGTGGTCTGAAGTTAATTCATCCACCAATGAAACATTGTGGTGCGGGGTTTCTCAATGATCCTCTACCATTGATCAGGGCATAGGATCCAACGGTCAGCGATGATCTCGCATATCGCAATTGATTAAGGCTGGGGTTTATTCACTTCTATGATATCTTGCAATGTGATCTTAATTACTCTATTCCATGCGACTTAATCTTGGTGGCCCATCTCGAACAAATCTCATTTTTCGATCATCTATATCCAACGGCTCCTGTGCATCAATACTTTTCTCCTTCATCTGTCTCTTTATTTGGGTTATACGTCATTTCTTTAAGGCTCTTCTATGGTTTCAGATTATTTCAAGGTTTCTTGTCCTCCGTTGTTCTACTGCGCGACTCCCTCCTTAGCTTAGTTTCACGACTCTTTGATCACTGTCACTCCAAGATGTTACTTTGATCCTTCGAATGGATTCAAGCAATCCATTATGATTCTTTGTGTCATTCTTCTTCTTTGTTTTCTGTCGAACTCTACCTGCATACATATATTATATATAATTTCAATTCACTCATAATTCATCATTCAATATTCGTAACACACACGTATACAGTTTTGGAATTAATCTCTATATATATAAACAAACATTTACAAAATTTCTCTCTCAGGCCTAATCTTCTAATTTCAATGGCCTTTGCTTTCAACTTGCCTGTAGGCTTACAATCAAACCTGTCTAACAAGCTAACCAGCTAATTATCTAAATTATCTAACCATCTAACCCCTATCTATGCCTTTTAGGCTTACATTTATACAAAATGATTCTAAAACCAATTCGTGGTTTAGATCCATAAGCTTCTCAACAAAATCCTAAAATCTCATCCCTATCTCTAAGGATCCTCTCCAATCCACAAAATCATGAACTAACTCCTAATCCAAGATTTACAATTAATTCTCAAATCCCTCAATCTCTCAACTATCCTAAATCTCTCATATTCTCCTATATTCAAGAATATTTACAAATATGCCTCACTATTCTTAATTAATTCCCTATTCTAGCTTCTCTCATTAAAATCACTCAAAACATTAATAATTACATTAATTCAAAACATAGGAACCCAACTTCCTTGAAAACACAAGACCCCCTATGTCTTAATAGAATCCAATGATATTATTGAGTTGAATTCTCCTGCATCACATTGTGTTTATTTATCATATACAAAGCGAAAAAGATATCCTTTCAAACATTTTTTCACTATCTCACTTTTCCCATTAGATTGAGGCTGATAAGATGAAGTATGATCTAATTGAGTACCACGACAAGAAAATAATTTTGTCCAAAAAATTATAGTGAAAATGGGATCTCTTTCACTTACAACAATTGTTGAGTTTCCATGTAACTTTTGAATTGTTTCCATAAATGTAGTAGAAATTATACTAGCTTTAAAAGGACGATATGATGCAAAAAAGTGTGCATACTTCGTAAATCTATCAACTAAAATCATGATTACACTCTTTCGTTTAGACTTGCGCAAACCTATGATAAAATCCATTGAGACCTCCTCCCAACACTCACTTGGAATGGCTAAAGGTTATAACAGATGCAGGGTCTTAATTGAATCAACTTTATTTTGTTGGTAAACCAAACATTCTGCCAAAAACTTCTGAATATTAAATTTAAGGCCATCCCAAAAAAATTCCTTCTTGACCTTGTGGTAAGTTTTAAGAAATCCAAAGTTCCTTCATAATGAGGAGGGTGAAATTCCAAAATAATATTATTTTTGAGTTGAGAATCCTTACATATATATAAGCGATCTTTGTACCATAAAGAATCATTTTTCCAGATAAATTTATTTGATACTGAGATATTGCTGCAACCTTTTAATGAGTTTGCACAACTCTTTGCCATTGTTCCATTCATCCCTTGCTTCAGTTATCCAATCAATTTGGATAATAGAATGGCATAGAGACATGTTTCCACATCCTCGTCCTTTTTTAAGAGTGTATATACAACAAGATTTTTCTTCCCTTGTTTGTAGATGATTTCAAAGTCATAACCAAACATCTTTGAGACCCATTTTTGCTTCTCTTCTAATAATAATCTTTGTTCTAAAATAATTTAAGACTATCATGATCTGTTTTTAACTTGAAGTGTTTTTCCATTAGGTAAGGTTTCCATTGCTTTAGTGCATGTATTATTTCCAACATTGCCTTGTCATAAATAGTTTTCTGTAAACACTTTCCCTTGATTAGACGACTTTAAAAAACAACGGGTCTTCTTTCTTGGATTAAAATAACACCAATTCCAAATTATGAGGCATGACATTCCACAATAAAGGTTTTTTTCAAGTCTAGTGTAGCTAAGATCGATGCTTGGCACATTGCCTCTTTAAGATGTTCAAAGGCTTTAGTTTCTTCTAGAGTCCAAGAAAATGCATCTTTGTTCAGTAATGTTGTTAGAGGCATTGTTATTCTCCTATAATTCTTAACAACTTGTAGTAATATCCTGTCAATCCGAGAAATCCTCAAAGACGCTTTAGGTTTGTGGGGATTTTCCATTCCTTAATGGATTTAATTTTGTTAGGGTCTACATTAAAACCCTCATGTGATACAATATGACCCAAATATTCAACCTTTTGTACTCCAATGAAACATTTGGAAGTTTTTTCATATAATTGGTTCTCCTCCAATAGTTTGAGCACCCTATCAACATGCTCAACATGATCCTTCCATGACTTGTTGTATATTAGTATATCATCAAAATACTAACACAAATTTTCTATGGAAGGCTTTGACAATGGAATTCATCAAACATTGGAATGTGGAAGGTGTAGTAGTAATGCCAAAATGTATGACCAAAAAATCATAATGAACTTCTTGAGTTCTAAATGTTGTTTTTGGAATGTCTTCAATCTTAATTCTAATTTGATGGTATCCTAAATTAAGATCCAACTTGGTTAAGTAAATGGCTCCATGGAATTTATCCTACATTCATCAATGACAGGAATTGGACATTTATCTTTAATTGTGAGCTTGTTGAGTCCCTATAATCCAGACACATATGCCATGATCAATCCTTATTGTGCACCAATACTACTGGAGATGAGAAAGAACTTTGTCTAGGTTGAATTATACCAACATATAACATTTCAGTAACCATACATTCAATTTCACTCTTCTAGGCATAGGGATATTTCTAAGACCTGATGTTTGGAGGAACACTTCCTGGGGTCAAGTGAATAGCATGATCATAATCATTAATAGGTGGGAGGCCTTTGGGAGTCTC
Source organism: Pinus tabuliformis (assembly GCA_031772625.1). NCBI lineage: Eukaryota > Viridiplantae > Streptophyta > Pinopsida > Pinales > Pinaceae > Pinus > Pinus tabuliformis. Next base: position 284,885,969 of record CM062806.1, on the reverse strand, counting down.
AAATACCTTGGAATGATTGTCCCAAATTTTTTGTAGATATGGAGAAATGGATGATTTCGATGTTTGAACCTCTAGTGAGCATAATTGTGCAATTACACCCTATTGTTATTTCTTAAAAATATTTTTCATGTCATTAGAGTTGATTATCTTCCCTAGTTTCCCTACGATTCCCATTAATTTAATTTCCCTTCCTTCCGAGAAAAAATTCAATAAAAGTTCTTAAAATTAAAAGTTATTGTCTCCAAAGATTGTAACCATTAAACACCTAGTACAACATCAACACAACCCATTGGAATGGAAAGCATTGGACTATTCAATACATATTCACCCATGGTTAGCACGATATTATGACATTTTCCAGAGAAATTTATAGTTCCTCCATTTGAAACCATTACTTAATATTTTGGTGTGGGATATAGAAAACAATTCAATTCCTTGGCTATGTTACAATGAAAAAAATTACATGTACTACATGAATCAATCAACACTATTACCTTTTTCTTCTTGATATATCCTTCTATCTTGAGAGCTTGAGGAGTAGTAATTCCCTCCAATGCATTACAAGATATTATCAAATTCATTTATTCCTTCTTCAAGGTTTTTTCTTGGTATATATCCTCTTCTTTTGATGTTTGTGTTCCTTTTCTTCCTCATCTTCACAATCTATGTAAAATAATTTCTTCTCAGTATAGTTACGACCTTTAATGCATTTGTTATCACAATTGTAACCAATCCCTTTTGCTCCTTTTTCCATCAATTGTTGTGATGTCAACCTTCTAGGTTGTGGGAGGCTAGGAGCATCGACACTTCCATCTCTATAATTGTGATGGGTAGACTTCTTTGTTGCCAAAATTTTGCTTTTGACTATTCTTGCTACCCTGAATGTTGTCTCCAATGAATTGAGTTCCCAATGGTGAACCTCATGTTGGATGTTATCCTTTAAATTCCATATGAAGACATCAATCCTATGCTCCTTAAGAACATCAATTACCCTGATATTCAATTTTTGGAAGTCCTCGATGTGCTCCACCATTGAACCCTTTAATTCGAGATTTATCAATTGGATAAAGAAGGTGTTTCTCTTTATATCCTCATATTGTGTTATCATTTCCTCTATAAAAATTTACCAAATGAAAATTGGTTTATGAGAACAAAGCCATAGATACCATACAAAAATTATTGGGTTCTAAATATAAAGATGTAATGTGTACCTTTTGTGAGTGTCGCACATCATGTAGATCAAAATATTGCTCCATTCATAGTATCCATGTTACTAGATTCTTGCCATCAAACTTACTCATATCGATCTTTGGAATGTGGTTGGCCTTAAACCCAAATTTAGAGTCTTTGAAATCATGATTAATATTCCTTTTGTTCTCATCTGGAGTTTCACAAAATACCTTGTCGCCATTAGGAAGAATTTCTTGTAGCAACTTTGTCAAACCTTCCTTACAACCTTCCATGTCTACTTTTATTTTTGCTTTTAAACCATCCATGTTGCCTTTTATTTCTATTTTTAAACCATCCATGTCCCCTTTTATTTCATCTTTGGTTTCTCTTTGTGAGAGCATAATTTGTTGCACTTGGTCCCATAATTTTGATATATCATGTTGCATTTCTTCCTCTTCATGTGTCATAGTAGATATCTCTGAAGGCTTAATGGGTGTAGATTTATTTTGTTTGGGAGGAATTTTGGAACCAAATAATGATATCTATGCTTCAATATGCCAATGGAATTACTTCAAACTATTTTTTCAAACAAAATTTATGCAATTAAAAAATCAAATACACACCTTTTTATTTTCAGCTCTCTAAGGTCTGAAATTTGGTCCTATGGTAGCCCAATGAGTCTTATTTCTAGCATCACAAGTCAGATCGAGATTGGATTCCTCAAGATAAATTTATGCCCAATATCCCATGATGACTTGGTTATGGACTAGCTCAATAGAGTGAATGTGTATGGAATGCCCCGTGTCACTGTTTCAATCTTCGACCTTGTTTGAGATTGAATTCTGGAGAATGTAAAAAACTTGTTTTTTTCGTACCATATCTCATAAAATATAGTGAACTAAGATCTAAAATTTGTACACAAATTTCACCAAGATTTCATCTCCACGTGGTCGAAATTTCAGCTTTTGAAGCCTCGTAGAAAAAACATTATAATGAAAATACCAAGATGACCTGTTTGAAGCAATGAAAACCTATATTCCAAAGCTATGATTCCAAATGTTATGCAATAAAATCAAACAACAAAAGAAAATATAAATCAACAACTTGAAAATTAGCCTCTTCGAGGGGACAACCTCCTTTACAACCCATAAATGAACCATTCTTGGATGATACAAATGACAACACCGCCTTGGTATATATAGGAGTTTAAGTGGTCACAATATAATCATAGGCTACATATCAATAATAATGTAAAGGCACAACACTAACAATAGTGGGCTTCTATGTGGCACAAAAATTAAAATATGGAGGCTACATGGGCACAACAATAACAATAAGGGGGATACACTAACACTAAAAATAAGGAGGATACATTAGTATTATAGGGACCTAACATGGTCCTATGCTTAATTTAATTGTTGGTCTCACTCCTTCGATATATCGCAAGTGCATTGGATTTCAAATTTTGAAAAATACTGATATTTATGAGGAGAACATACTTTCTTATTTATGATTCAATGAGGACATCCAAAGAAGGAATTTTCCAATATTTTACAATTAGAGTCCTTCTAGTATGAAGGGAAGACATGAAGAAAAAGTACCCAATGCCTAACCTTGAGAGAGTACACAGGATTAACTACTCCACCTTCTCATCAATTCTACATTCTTTGACATGTAGTAGAAAGGATTTGAGCTTTTTGAATATGTATTATAGTTTGAAAAAACTACTTGGTCTTAATGATATGAGCTCATTATCTAGTTAGTGTCACAATAGTTCATCCTATTTCCCAAAAAATCCTTTTATGTAGTACAAAAATCATTTGGTGTGGAATCATATTCTACGTGGAATAATAGATATGGATATATTGACACACATAATAAACTAAATTATTTTTCCATACTATTAAAATACTTTACTTTTTGAGCTATGTAATTATGTTCTAGATCAAATCCCATATTAATCATGTATAATCCTTTCCTTTTGAGTAGAAGGAAACTACTCGGATTCCATTCAAAGCAATTAAATGGTGTGTGGATCATTACAAGGGGTTAATTAATTATCTATGTGCACTCAAAACCTTTGTCACCAAAAAAGAAAATATATGCTCCTCCTTACAAGCTCCTTCTATGCTTTGATATCATTTAACATTTTTAGATCACATGCACACAAGAATCTAGTTGCAAAATTAAACAACACTAGCAATTGCAAGCTTGAGACAAAAGAGAGAGGAGAAAATGAGATATTAATCTTGGGAAAAAAGAGAACAACTTTATTTTTTTGTTAAAGAGACTAACTCAAATTTTTTGTATTACATTGAATAAATAAGTTACACATATAGAATTATCTCAAGGAAAAAAAAATTATGCACTAGCTAAGGTTCTTTAGTGCATGCACATGTAAGAACAAAACAATGTTTTCCTTAGTGTGAGATAACTAGCGATAAATGGATTTATCTAGCCAAATATGGAGTGAGAGCCATAAGTAAATTTGACCATGAGTTGAATTAGCTGAAAACAATTAAGATTTCATGGACAAGGCTTTCAACTATAGAGATAGGACTATTCTCCAAAAATAAAAGTATATTCTCAAGGACTAGTGGATTGTAATAATAGAGCTAAACTCGAAGATAAATATTATCACGTAGTTTCACTCTTGATTCCATGTCAATGCCATGTCACTACCACATGTCAATATGTTCGGAAACACCGTCCATAAATAATAGTCCTCTTGCTAATAATAGACATGCTACAAATATTAGTCCTCATAAACTATGGGAACATGTACATATTCTCCAATAATGTAAGAATTTAATACACCCCAATATAGAAAATTAAATAAACATATATGTATCATATGGTGCAAAATATATTCTTCAAATATGTAGTTAAGAGTATGAAATATGCAATCATACCTATACATTATTTATTCTATTGAAATTAATGAAAATTGTTACATCCTTATATCACTTTATTTATTCTATTGAAATTAATGAAAATTTTTACATACTTATATCAACCAGATCAATTGATCAATATTTATATACATAAGTTTTGATGTTGTTTCTAATTTCATTATAAATCTTTAAATTTACATACTTATATCAACAAGATCAATTGATCAATATTTATATACATAACTTTTGATGTTGTTTCTAATTTCATTATAAATCTTTAAAAATAAAACATTATCAGTGGAAATTTGTATTCCAATAAACAAGGGGCTTCAACAACTTGTGGTAACATTGAATAAGAATTTCTCTTGATTGTAGCAAAAAGTAAAATAAATTAACTTTCATAATACCATCACAATTTTAGGGATTTTGTGAGATGGTAATGTGGTTGTATTGGATTCTATCCTAATTATCTTGTTCCTTGAATATAATATTCACATATATCCTCGATTTCATATTGGATTTGGAGGCACACCTTATGTGTTGGTGTGCATCACACTCATGAAAATTTCATATCTTTTTTTAGGAGCTCTAGTCCCTTACTAAACCTTTCGATGAACACCCTTGTTAAGCACCATGAAATATCATATTTCATCTCTTCCTTGTAGATATTGACATGAAACTATATAGTTGTTGTATTGGTGCACTTCACCTTTGTCTGATTCCATTTTTCCACCCTCTTGTTCACTTATGGATCTTCATTTGCATCTATTGGTGTATCTAACTTTGAAAAATGATTAAAAAAGTTATGATGGTGGGGAATCCAAGTGCATTTTTATAAGGAAATGTACAATATGTTTATGAGATTTGAATATGGAATCTTTCGATGATAGAGGGCCATTGTGTCACACCTGATGATGGTTTTGATGGTATATAGTGAACTCACCTTTGAAGGGGGAGGGGTTAGGATGATAGGGAAACCATTAAAAACAATACCTCATATGGTAGAAATTGATTGATTTAGAGGTGAAAGGGTTCATGATATTGTGCATGCCTGATATAAGGGGACAATGGTAGTGGGTGGCCAGAGGATTCCATTATGTAGTCCTACATCATAATCCTAGTTTTTTTTAGGCTGGCCTTCACCATGCATTAAGCATTTTTCATCAAAGAGATTTATATATTTATATATGGATTAGGAGGAATATCTTCCCCATTATTTAGGGTATAAGCACTCTAACAAGAATACTAATAGATTGGTACTTAGTCCTACAACTTCGTTTGAGAAATGTCGGAGATGGTTAGATTTGTCAATAGAATTTCTTATATATAAATTCTATGGTATGAAAATTTGTAGAAATATAATTCCTTATACATGCATATTGAATAATATTCATGCATTCAATCTATAACAAATGATATCTAATTTTATATTTGTTTCTTTTTAAGATGCATCACCCATTGCATAAGCCAATTAGAATGTGCAACCATTCCTTGATGGGTCTACAAATAAACCATCATGAATTATTGTAAATGGATCATGACCTAGGTAGAAAAAATTCACCTATGATTGTGAATTAATAGTTCTCATCATGCTCGCCAACATTGAAATAAATTCCTTTAAATTTATTTGTATAATATAAATAGACATAAATATATGTGCATATTAATAGACATATGCATGCACACAAACTAATGATCTTTTTTGTAATTATTTATTTGTACCTACGCATTTTGCTAGGTCGGATTCATGGGTCCATGTGTATTTTTAGTGTTGTGCTCATTCCAAGTATCATGATCATTCTAAATATCATGCTCATTCTAAGGATCATTCTTGATTAGTGTTTTAGGTTAGTAGGAGAGAGATTGAAGATAACTACATATTGTTTGGAAAATTTATTGAAGTAAAATAAGTTTTGTCATGCACTAATGGATTTATTTTCTTAGATGTGAAACTCTAAGGAGAAATTAATGAGCGCAAATGAATGATCCTCTAAAGAGGAAAATAACCTCTAAGAAATAAGCCATATATATATATATATATATATATATATATATATATATATATATATACATATATAAAAGGGATAGAATGTATGATATTAAAGGTTCAATCTTTGAAACATGTTCACATCACTCCTCATTTTATTATTAGTTACTTGCACCATATGGGAAGTTACTATGGAATGAGGATGCACAACATTATTTGTCTATGATGATATATGCTAATTATTTTTGGAGAAAATGAATCTTGAATACATAGTTGTTTCACCCAAATACTAAGGTGTTGGATAAGGTCGCACATATAATGAAAAAAAGTGCCTTTTGTGATCTTACTTTGCATCCTCCTCCACCTCCCCCAGTATCTCACCCAACTAAGCTAACAAATTTATAGTAAGAGATGGAGAGTATCTCTCAAGTTGGTAAGGGGGTGAGGGCTTCCATAGTTAAGAGATTTTTAGTGTTTGTGGTGATTAATATTTTTTTAATAAGGAAAATAGCTTGACCCAAGTAACATGATCCATTTACCGATAAATTTGACATGGAATTAATCTAATGAATGATAGAGACCTTATTTCTTGTGCAAAGAACTATTGAGATGGTGGTGTGATCTACCTATTGAATTGGCAAAGGGTATGGGACTGGTGAATACTTGTAAACATGTAAATTGAAATTTGGTTTAAAATATATAATAATTTATTTAGTTTTTACAAGTATTGGAAGGAAAAATTGGGTTTAAACATTCTCCCCAAAATACTTGAAATCAAATGAAAAATACTTAAAATTAACAAGATGAGTTGTTAAATAGGAAGTTTTTCCAATAAGTTTTTGGAATATTAGGAGTCTAGTTTTATTCATGAGAATTTATAAAATCTCTAAAAATTTATTCACCACAGTTAACCTCGGATAAACATATATTTGTTTCCTAGAAAGGAAATATTGCATGTGTGGCAAGAATTATTTTAGTGCCTAAAATGTAGACAATGGAATTTAATTCCTATTTCGTTTCATCTCCATTATCTTTAATGAATAGTTTACATTTTGTTTTGAAGTATCTTGCATGCATAAGAAATTTCAAGGAAGAAGATTTGCAGTCTTGGAAAGTTAGAAAGAAAGACATATAATTATGGATTAGTTGAGAGTCTGGGAATTGGGAAAGTCGAGAAAGGATGCCATTGACCTTTATGAATTATTTGAGGCATCTTGATATTTTTAAGTGTGGTCAAAATGCATCCCCTATGAATACACATAATGGAGCTCGCTTAGTAACTTATTTGAGACATTATGTAAGTTTAAGGAATCCTCTATTATAAAGAATTTGTGCAATATGAGAAACATTTGCATACATGATCTTGAGATCTAACTTACTTTGCATACCTAACTTAGGATATTTAGAGAAGACAACCAAAGACATAGAGAGGCTAAGTATGACACCGCAACAATGTAGTTAGTGAATAATTGATAATATAAGGCAACTATATTAATATCTCATGAATGACCACAATTGTGAGTCAATAGGACTCATTGATACATCCATTGTAATAATATATAAGCCTTCACAATAGCCTCAATAAGGCAATTTTAAGTTAGTAGAAAGCCTTAAATAATTAGATAGCGCATTCTAGTCCCCAACCCATCTAGCCATGCAAGGCCTATATTTATAAGCCTATTTCACTTGGCATGCATATGCGTTGGATTAGTAAAGTGCACATTTAGTTTGTAAACTACACAAGTATATGTATTATTAAAATAAGTTTATTATTTTCCCCTCCCATAAGATATAAAAACGACAAAGTGTGTGTTAACAACAATTTTATTGCCTGTAAAAACTTAATCACATCAAGTTTTTTAAATCTTCTTTTTATAGTGGTTAAAAGGAACAACAACCTTCATTTTTTTTGGAAAATGTGTCTGTTCTTCTGAAATTAAAAATAAAAATATATACTCTTCTTTCAAATCTCAATTTGGATCACCGCATTACCTTGTTTTCCTCTATCTTTATCATATGCCTCATTTTTTAGGAATGTATCTCATGTGGGTATGATAGCAATCTATTTTTATATGCAATATTTGTGATTGACTCTCCTTAGATATATAATTTTCTCACACCAGTGTTTCATGTACTAGCTTGTATATACATTTAGTAAAGTGGAATTTAGGTGTATTAGAAACATCTAGAATCGATTAATTAGGGTTTTTCAAGGAAAAGTAAACATCGCAAACGTTATTGTTAAACATAATGATAAATTAAATATTAGTGATCGAACCTCATGGGCAGGTTCACCTTTTCCTACTATGGCATCTCATTGTAAAATATAGTGTAAACGCCTCTTTTTTTAGGAATGTATCTCATGTGGGTATAATAGAAATCTATTTTTATATGCAACATTTTTTATTGACTCTCCTCAAATATATAATGTCCTGACATCGTTGTTTCATGTATTAGCTTGTATATACATTTAGTAAAGTGGAATTTAGGTGTATTAGAAACCTATAGAACCGATTAATTAGGGTTTTTCAAGGACAATTAAACATCGCAAAAATTATTGTTAAACATAATGAGATATTAAATATTGGTGATGGAACCCCATGGGCAAGTTCACCTTTTCCTGCTATGACATCTCATTGTAAAATATAGTGTAAAAGGATATAAAAAACATTTGTCTTTAATTTGAACGCTCATTGAGATGTGGAAATGCCAAGATCAACTCTTTCCAGAGTAGGACAAAGGAGGTTATGGTATTTCAAGTCCATTATTCTCTCACTCTAATACGAATCTTGAAAACTCTGTGAAGCATAAGAGAAACATCATTCAAAAACCAAGCGTTTGTAGAAATACTAATAATTTTACAAATAAAGAATAAGGGTGGCATGATAACCCACTAAAGCTTCATCATGAAAAACAGAGTCTAAGAAACATGTGGCATCAATGATTGTCATTTATATAAAGTATCTTTAAACATAAATCTGAGTTACCAATTGAAGACATAAAAACACAATATCTCGATCAATTATAGATACCAATGAAACATAAGTATTATGGACATAACAACCATAGCCAATATCACCAGCGAGGAAAAAAACAAAGAAAAAACATAAAAGAATAAAATTAATATGAAAAAATGAAACAAGGTTAAGTGGATGGTTTCCAACCATATTCTATTGTAGCTCCTTCATACTATAGAAGACCCATTGTTTCTCACACCTTGATTTACTGTAATCCAGCCTAAGGATTGTACAAAGGAATGCCATTCATTCTCATTACCGAAATACAATTCGTAATGTGATTTTCTCATTTTGGCGATTGCGATTTATAAGATTTAGATGATGCAAAAGAGATGATGTATCAACAAAACATTTATTTTCCCATCTCTTTTCCTCCCAGTAGTAATACGGGTGCAACTCATTTAGACATTATAAAATTAGATGAGGAAAACACCCCAGAACCAAATATTTAAATTATGAGCCTACGACCTTTAAGACATGTGAGCATCTCATGAGGGCCACTTGCCTCAACATTCTATTTTCCATAACATGCCATGAAATACATGGATGACACCACATGAAGTTGTGGCATGTGAATATGATTATGTGGGGGTAGTAACCTGTCTCTCTTTATTTTTATCAATTTTCACTGGTGGATTTGCCCAATACTCAATGGTGCACACTGTTCTGCTATGAACATAAATCAATTTTGTATAAATAAACATGAAACTAATTATAACTCATCTTGTATGCAAAGAAGGGTGCATAATTCACCATGTATGCAAAGTAGGGTGCTTACAAAGGAAGTTGTAGGGCTCAAATTTTGATGGGTGCATGTTGATTTCTATGGTATCAACATCTAAAACAAGTACATATTTACTCAATTCACCCTATGTTTTGTATGGTATTCTTCATTAAATTATTTTTTTTATTTCATTAATGGGTCACTAACCATATTTTTAAACTTTGTAATGGGTTTTTATTGTAGCGGAGTGTTGAGAAAAACATTGAATCAAAAGAACAAATGGTGCTCTTCTGTGTAAGCCTTAGGCTAGATTCAGGATGGATTATAAAAATCGGGTTTAAACATTCTCCCCAAAATACTTGAAATCAAATGAAGAATACTTAAAATTAACAAGATGAGTTGTTAAAGAGGAAGTCTTTTCCAATAAGTTTTTGGAAAATTAGGAGTCTCATTTTATTCATGGGAATTTAACTAAAATAATCATTCTACGAGAACCTTCAACAACAACGAGAATTTATAAAATCTCTACAAAGTTATTCACCACAGTTAACCTTGGATAAACATATATGTGTTTCCTAGAAAGGAAATATTGCATGTGTGACAAGAATTATTTTAGTGCCTAAAATGTAGACAATGGACTTCAATTCCTATTTCATTTCATCTGCATTATTTTCAATGAATAGTTTACATTTTGTTTTGAAGTATTTTGCATGCATAAGAAATTTTGAAGGAAGAAGATTTGCAGTCTTGGAAAGTTAGAAAGAAAGACATATAATTATGGATTAGTTGAGAGTCTGGGAATTGTGAAAGTCGAGAAAGGATGCCATTGACCTTTATGAATTATTTGAGGCATCTTGATATTTTTAAAGTGTAGTCAACATGCATCCCCTATGAATACACATAATGGAGTTTGCCTAATAACTTATTTGAGACATTATGTAAGTTTGAGGAATCCTCTATTATAAAGAATTTGTGCAATATGAGAAACATTTGCATACATGATCATGAGATCTCACTTACTTTGCATGCCTAACTTAGGTTTTTTTAGAGAAGACAACCAAAGACATAGAGAGGCTAAGTATGACACCACAACAAAGTACTTAGCGAATAGTTAATAAGATAAGGAAACTATATTAATATCGCATGAATGACCACAATTATGAGCCAATAAGACTTATTGATACATCCATTGTAATAATATATAAGCCTTCATAATAGCCTCAATAAGGTAATTTTAAGATAGTAGAAAGCCTTAAAGAATTAAATAGTGCAGTCCCCAACCCATCTAGCCATGCAAGGCCTATATTTATAAGCCTATTTCACTTTGTATGCATATGCGTTGGATTAGTAAAGTGCACATTTAGTTTGTAAATTGCACAAGTATATGTATTATTAAAATAAGTTTCCCATGAGATATAAAAAGGTCAAAGTGTGTATTAACAACAATTTTATTGCTGTAAAAACTTAGTCACATCAAGTTTTTTAAATCTTCTTTTTATAGTGGTTAAAAGGAACAACAACCTCCAATTTTTATTTTTTTTTTATTTATTTATTTATTTATTTTTTATTTAATTTAATTTTATTATTATCATTATTTTATTTTATTTTTTTAATTTTTTAATTTTAATTTTAATTTTATTTTATGTTATTATTATTTTAATTTATTTTTTAATTTATTTTTTATTCTTTTTTAATTTATTTTATTTTTATTTATTTTATTTTTCTTTTTTTGGGAAAATGTATATGTTATTCTAAAATAAAAATATATACTCTTCTTCGAAATCTCAATTTGGATCACCGTATTACCTTGTTTTCCTCTATTCTTATCCTATGCCTCAATTTTTAGGAATGTATCTCATGTGGGTATGATAGCAATCTATCTTTATATGCAACATTTGTGATTGACTCTCCTCAAATATAGAATGTCCTGACACCATTGTTTCATGTATTAGCTTGTATATACATTTAGTAAAGTGGAATTTAGGTGTATTAGAAACCTCTAGAATCGATTAATTAGGGCACTTCAAGGACAAGTAAACAGCGCAAACGTTATTGTTAAACATAATGAGATATTAAATATTGGTGATGGAACAACATGGGCAGGTTCACCTTTTCTTGCTATGGCATCTCATTGTAAAATATAGTGTAAAAGGATATAAAAAACATTTGTCTTTCATTTGGACACTCGTTGAGATGTGGAAATGCTAAGATGAACTCCTTCCAGAGTAGGACAAAGGAGGTTATGGTATTTCAGGTCCATTATTCTATCAGTCTAATGCAAATCTTGAAAGTTCTATGAATCATAAGAGAAACATCATTCAAAAACCAAGTGTTTGTAGAAATACTAATAATTTTCCAAATAAAGAATAAGGGTGGCATGATAACCCACTAAAGCTTCGTCATGAATAACAGAGTCTAAGAAGCATGTGGCATCAATGATTGCCATTTATAGAAAGTATCTTTAACCATAAATCTAAGTTACCAATTGAAGACATAAAAACACAATATCTTAATCAATTATAGATACCAAAGAAACATAAGTATTATGGACATAGCAACCATAGCCAATATCACCATCGAGGAAAAAAACAAAGAAAAAACATAAAAGAATAAAATTAATATGCAAAAATGAAACAAGGTTAAGTGGATGGTTTCCAACCATATTCTATTGTAGCTCCTTCATACTATAGAAGACCCATTGTTTCTCACACCTTGATTTACTGTAATCTAGCCTAAGGATTGTACAAAAGAACGCCATTTATTCTCATTATCGAAATACAATTTGTAATGTGATTTTCTCATTTTGGTGATTGAAATTTATCAGATTTAGATGATGCAAAAGAGATAAAGTCTCAACAAAACATTTATTTTCCTATCCCTTTTCCTCACAATAGTAATACGGGTGCAACTCATTCATACATTATAAAATTAGATTAGGAAAACACCCCAGAACCAAATATTTAAATTATGAGCCTATGACCTTTGGGACATGTGAGCATCTCATGAGGTCCACTTGCCTCACCATTCTATTTTCCATAACATGCCATGAAATACATGGATGACACCACATGAATTTGTGGCATGCAAATATGATTATGTGGGGGTAGTTACCTGTCTCTCTTTATTTGTATCAATTTGTACTGGTGGATCTTCCTAATACTCAATGTTGCACATTATTATGCTATGAACATAAATCAGTTTTGTATAAATAAACATGAAACTAATGATAACTCATCTTGTATGCAATGAAAGGTGCATAACTCACCATGTATGCAAAGTAGGGCGCTTACAAAGGAAGTTGCAGGGCTCAAATTTTGATGGGTGCATGTTGATTTTCTAAGGTCTCAACATCTAAAATGAGTACATATTTACTCAATTCACCCTATGTTTTGTATGGTATTCTTCATTAAATTAATTTTTTTGTATTTCATTAATGGGTCACTGACCATATTTTTAAACTTTGTAATGGATTTTTATTGTAGCAGAGTGTTGAGAAAAACATTGAATCAAAAGAACAAATGGTGCTCTTCTGTGTAAGCCTTAGGCTAGATTCATGATGGATTATAACAAATCAAGGTGTGAGAAACAATGGTTTTGAAATCACTTAGTGATGGATTGGAAAAAATTAGCCAAGCTTCTCCCATGTACTTAAAATATAGAAATTTCAATCTATGTAGAAAATGTATATAAGAAGAAGATGATTCATTTCATCTCTTTCAAAAAACCCAAGAATATCCCTTCCTGACACCTACCTTTGACCTTTCATTAGTTGCCCCTCATCCTCCACCTTTTTTTATTGCATAACACCTACATGCAGGATAACACTCTATCATTTTTCACAAGAAGGTAGAGCAAGGGATACTATAGCAGGATATCTAAGACCACTTGAGTATACATCCCCAACTGAGAACCTATTTATGTACTTATTTCCCAGTTACCATGACGTCTTTTCCTTGTTTTTTTTCCAAAATGTTGGAACTACCTCTTTAGACACTTGACCAATGATAAGCATAAAAGGAAACCACTTAGCCACTCGACCAATGGACAAAGACAGCCATGAAAGAACATAATACTAAAAAATATTTTAGACAAATATTCTTAGGTGTTTTCTACAGTACACTGAAACACATTATTTCTCTTTACATGAATAACCTAAATTCTTTTGTTTCGCTAGCAAATAGTTAAAAGAAATGATATAAAACATTCCACCATCCATCCTTTCTTGCGATATAAGTATATGACCATTGGAAACCTTTGCACACTAATAAGACGGGGGGGTCAATTAGTAGTGTGATCTGTATATGTTTTTAACCAATTTAAACTTCAATTGCTAAATCACACATATGTTAGCAACAACTCATTCAACATGTACATCACATAAGTACAAATTAAAACCATAAGCAACAATATAACAATAAAAAATTCACACAATCACATCATCGCACATAAGATACAATATCTTTGGTGGAAACCCTTTTGGGAGAAAAACCACCCTTTTTGTTGCTTCTCTTCTCTGAATTTATATTAGTCAAGAAATTGGTGTTTTACATAGCTTTCAGACTCCCATCAGCATGGAGAGTTGACCTCGTATATAAAATTCAAACGCCCATCGCTTAGGAGACACAATACTATTGATTAGATCAGAATACTCTGTTCTCTACAAATCTACAAACTATAATCCACTGAAGGCCACCACAATCAACGATCCTTACCTGACTCCATTTATAATATACAACTACCATTAGATGAGAAACTTATTCCTTTCATTGAAGCTTCGATATCACTCCTCCACCTCCATGAAGTCACTACTTCTCACCACTATGTGAACCTCTTTTCATCTATTTTAAAATTGGATCTAAGACAATATGCTCAGCAAGAAAACAACTTTGCATACATGCTCTTACTAACAACATCTCATCATCAAATAAAAATAACACAATGGATAAAATCATGTGCTCTCCAATAGTAAATACTCTGCCCACAATAAATCTGATACCAACATATATCAAGCCTCACATAATAGTATAATTGTTGTATACTACAATTAGCAACATATAACACCAAGGATACACATCAAATGTAGTAACATCTCCGACACCATTGTTTCATCTATTAGCTTGTATATACATTTAGTAAAGTGGAATTTAGGTGTATTAGAAACCTCTAGAATCGATTAATTAGGGCATTTCAAGGACAAGTAAACAACGCAAACGTTATTGTTAAACATAATGAGATATTAAATATTGGTGATGGAACACCATGGGCAGGTTCACCTTTTCCTGCTATGGCATCTCATTGTAAAATATAGTGTAAAAGGATATAAAAAACATTTGTCTTTCATTTGGACACTCGTTGAGATGTGGAAATGCTAAGATGAATTCCTTCCAGAGTAGGACAAAGGAGGTTATGGTATTTCAGGTCCATTATTCTATTAGTCTAATACGAATCTTGAAAGTTCTATGAAGCATAAGAGAAACATCATTCAAAAACCAAGTGTTTGAAGAAATACTAATAATTTTCCAAATAAAGAATAAGGGTGGCATGATAACCCACTAAAGCTTTGTCATGAATAACAGAGTCTAAGAAGCATGTGGCATCAATGATTGCCATTTATAGAAAGTATCTTTAACCATAAATCTAAGTTACCAATTGAAGACATAAAAACACAATATCTTAATCAATTATAGCTACCAAAGAAACATAAGTATTATGGACATAGCAACCATAGCCAATATCACCATCGAGGAAAAAAACAAAGAAAAAACATAAAAGAATAAGATTAATATGGAAAAATGAAACAAGGTTAAGTGGATGGTTTCCAACCATATTCTACTGGAGCTCCTTCATACTATATAAGACCCATTGTTTCTCACACCTTGATTTACTGTAATCTAGCCTAAGGATTGTACAAAAGAACGCCATTCATTCTCATTACCGAAATACAATTTGTAATGTGATTTTCTCATTTTGGTGATTGAGATTTATCAGATTTAGATGATGCAAAAGAGATAATGTCTCAACAAAACATTTATTTTCCTATCTCTTTTCCTCACAATAGTAATACGGGTGCAACTCATTCATACATTATAAAATTAGATTAGGAAAACACCCCAGAACCAAATATTTAAATTATGATCCTATGACCTTTGGGACATGTGAGCATCTCATGAGGGCCACTTGCCTCACCATTCTATTTTCCATAACATGCCATGAAATACATGGATGACACCACATGAATTTGTGGCATGCAAATATGATTATGTGGGGGTAGTTACCTGTCTCTCTTTATTTGTATCAATTTGTACTGGTGGATCTTCCTAATACTCAATGTTGCACATTGTTCTGCTATGAACATAAATCAATTTTGTATAAATAAACATGAAACTAATGATAACTCATCTTGTATGCAATGAAGGGTGCATAACTCACCATGTATGCAAAGTAGGGCGCTTACAAAGGAAGTTGCAGGGCTCAAATTTTGATGGGTGCATGTTGATTTTCTAAGGTCTCAACATCTAAAACGAGTACATATTTACTCAATTCACCCTATGTTTTGTATGGTATTCTTCATTAAATTAAATTTTTTTATTTCATTAATGGGCCACTAACCATATTTTTAAACTTTGTAATGGGTTTTTATTGTAGCAGAGTGTTGAAAAAAACATTGAATCAAAAGAACAAATGGTGCTCTTCTGTGTAAGCCTTAGGCTAGATTCGGGATGGATTATAACAAATCAAGGTGTGAGAAACAATGGTTTTGAAATCACTTAGTGATGCATTGGAAACAATTAGCCAAGCTCCTCCCATGTACTTAAAATATAGAAATTTCAATCTATGTAGAAAATGTATATAAGAAGAAGATGATTCATTTCATCTCTTTCAAAAAACCCAAGAATATCCCTTCTTGACACCTACCTTTGACCTTTCATTAGTTGCCCCTCATCCTCCACCTTTGTTTCTTGCATAACACCTACATGCAGGAGAGCACTCTATCATTTTTCACAAGAAGGTAGAGCAAGGGAAACTATAACAGGATATCTAAGACCACTTGAGCGTACATCCCCAACTGAGAACCTATTTATGTACTTATTTCCCAGTTACCATGACGTCTTTTCCTTGTTTTTTTTCCAAAATGTTGGAACTACCTCTTTAGACACTTGACCAATGATAAGCATAAAAGGAAACCACTTAGCCACTCGACCAATGGACAAAGCCAGCCATAAAAGAACATAATACTAAAAAATATTTCAGACAAATATTCTTAGGTGTTTTCTACAGTACATTGAAACGCATTATTTCTCTTTACATGAATAACCTAAATTATTTTGTTTCGCTAGCAAATAGTTAAAAGAAATGATATAAAACATTCCACCATCCATCCTTTCTTGCGATATAAGTATATGACCATTGGAAACCTTTGCACACTAATAAGACGGGGGGGGGTCAATTAGTAGTGTGATCTATATATGTTTTTAACCAATTTAAACTTCAATTGCTAAATCACACCATATGTTAGCAACAACTCATTCAACATGTACATCACACAAGTACAACTTAAAACCATAAGCAACAATATAACAATAAAAAATTCACACAATCACATCATCGCACATAAGATACAATATCTTTGGTGGAAACCCTTTTGGGAGAAAAACCACCCTTGTTGTTGCTTCTCTTCTCTGAATTCATATTAGTCAAGAAATTGGTGTTTTACATAGCTTGCAGACTCCCATCAGCATGGAGAGTTGACCTCGTATACAAAATGCAAACACCGATCGCTTAGGAGACACAATACTATTGATTAGATCAGAATACTCTGTTCTCTACAAATCTACATACTATAATCCACTGAAGGCCACCACAATCAACGATCCTTACCTGACTCCATTTATAATATACAACTACCATTAGATGAGAAACTTATTCCTTTCATTGAAGCTTCGATATCACTCCTCCACCTCCATGAAGTCACTACTTCTCACCACTATGTGAACCTCTTTTCATCTATTTTAAAATTGGATCTAAGACAATATGCTCAGCAAGAAAACAACTTTGCATACATGCTCTTAGCAACAACATCTCATCATCAAATAAAAATAACACAATGGATAAAATCATGTGCTCTCCAATAGTAAATACTCTGCCCACAATAAATCTGATACCAACATATATCAAGCCTCACATAATAGTATAATTGTTGTATACTACAATTAGCAACATATAACACCAAGGATACACATCAAATGTAGTAACATCTCCTGCAAAAAATAAATGTGAGAGGATCACCAATCATATTCCAGCAACAAATAAAAACCTCTCCAAATGATCTCTACAAAGCAACTTCAAATTTGATATATTCTACAACTTGCTTCATATCTGCACATTATTCAGTCATTAACACTCATAGATCGAAGTAGCTAAGCTCTCCAATAGGTCTGAAGCATAAACATTCTATGCAAACTTCTTTTCCTCACTCATACTCACCATCAAATCAAAATCAACCATCACATAGCTCCAAGATCAAGTATATAAAACATGTAGGGAGAAATTGAGCTTAGAGATAGGATAAAAGTTGCCAAACTTTGACCAAGTCAATCCACTAAGGTCACTACTTGTGCACTAAATGCATTCAAATAATGAGAAGACCTTTCCAAACAATTCTAGAAGCCTCTAGGAATTTCCAATTTAATTTCCTTCCAAACAGTGAAGGAATGCAGAGAAAATGTCGTGAAATCCCTCAGTCACATGCATAATACTAGCTCCATGCGACTGAGACATATTACCACTCCCATATGATTCTCTGCCAGTGACTCAAGGCTTCCATTTTCTCCCATAGGCTTGGGTCCATGCGAATGTGGCTAAAAATGAGGGAAAACACCATGCCTTTAACTCATAACCTCTACCATCAGTTGGATCCTCTTATCCAACATTTGTACTAGCCTCCAGACCTCTCACAAGGCCCCTAACACAAGTGTCACTACCTGATAAAGCATGCCTCCCAAGTGTCACTACCGAATTGACCTACAAGGCTAACTAACAAGGTTGGCAAGAGTGCCAACACGTCCTCCACTCTCCAACAGAGATCACAAAAATCTACAACACCTCTGAAACACTTGTAACACCTCTGTGGCGCCACCATCAAGACATCACATCACTACAACAAGTCATCCTCATAAGCACAGACATGAAGACCTAATGAATACCTACTTAACAAACTCAACCAATGTGCCACGAACCATCTCTATCACATGTATATCTATATTATCAACATGTAACAACATCCTTTGCATCTAGAAACAACATCCAACTATCTTGTAACATCAACAAACCACAATGACATGTCCATCAATGCACATGTAAACTCCTCCAAGATGATCATGCTACTATCAAGCTCCATCAATGCCATCATCTCATCAACATCAATGCCAACACATGCTAACACAAACTAACATGAGTTACATCATACTGTTGACATCAATCCAAACACAATCATTCCAATGTCAAATCAACTAGCAACATCATGACCATGTTGACATCAATGCCAATAATGACTAGGACATAGGTAGTGCTTGAATCATATATTAGATGCTAAGAGAGTTGAATATATAAATTCTTTGCAACATATTGAATTGCATTTGTTGAGTAGTATATTTTTCTCAGGGCTAAAACTTTAAT
Organism: Pinus tabuliformis; assembly: GCA_031772625.1. Taxonomy (NCBI): domain Eukaryota; kingdom Viridiplantae; phylum Streptophyta; class Pinopsida; order Pinales; family Pinaceae; genus Pinus; species Pinus tabuliformis. The sequence continues at coordinate 284,866,502 of CM062806.1, read as the reverse complement.
TGGTTTCCATTGATGCATTGGAAGCCTGCAATGCTTCTCTATCCAAAGCTAATTGAGAAAGCTTCTGTAGGGTTAACAACAGAAGAAGTGAGTGCATTACAAAGAAAATTTAGTCGATTGTTATTAGAGATGTAATTTTTTCATCAACGTTGTTTTTTCTTTAATAAAACTCACAAAAGCACCTATCACGAGTGCAATGGAAATGACTGTCTATTTGCGTAATAAAGTTATTTGTAGGTTTTGGAGTTTTCAATTGCAAAAGAAGGGATAGGTGTGCACGTTGAGATTGCTACCCGTAGGGAGGATAACACGCAAAGCTAGGCAGCTCACAAAACCAACAAATCTATGATTGCAAACATAGTTGGTGGCTTGGAACTCTAGACAAAGGCCAGTAATAGTAGTTTTTTCCAACAACAGTAGGTAGTGGCCCATGGGAGCTCCTTGTACATTATCGCATGTTTCCACATGCTATCACCTGGTACATTGGAGCAGAGGAATTCCATTTCTACTCAGAACAAATTGGAATAGAGTAATTATGTCCATGCACATAACAAAGAAAATAAACTTTTTCCCTACACATAGTCAAGAAAAGAAACTGAGCGAAGGAACAAAGCTTGCATATTGACAGCGACAAAAGGAGAACATGTTGCTAGACAATTGAGCAACCACATGTAATCATGCTATGGATGTGTATCTAGACGACATTCCATATCACTATTTATGGAGGTGTAGCCTAAGCCATATATGACTAATTTACTCTTTAGCACAAACTGCTCATGTTTTAACGCAAACAAATAATATTACCAAATTAATTTTATACTAATTCATAGCATTACTTGACTATGAAACAATTGCTTGACAATACACTTTTTTGTTTAGCCAAACAATTTGATCTAATATGTGCCTCTCACCTCGCGCAAAGGCCAAATAAGAAGACGAAATTATTCATTGGCTGCGAGAAAAGAGTGTCAATCTCTTATAATGTAGACAAAAATAACACTTATATTAAAACTTTAGGTTTGATGTCTTTTGATATCTCGAATTATGTGCAAAGACTAATATGAAGAACACATTTCGATTAATATAGTCTTTACTGCCTTACTAATAATATTTTTTTATTGAAATATATTATTTAACGGTAATGAAAAATACATTGATAAAAAATCAATATCCTATAATTACCTTTTAAAAAACAAAAAATATTGCTCAAAGCATAATGTAATGAGGTTAAAACAAGATATATAATCTCTAGTGGTATGACTATATCTTTGATATTCTACATGGCCGCGTGAATGATTCATGAAATTTTAAAGTAAAACTCGAGGGACTATGTACACATGGTGATTACATCTATGTGGATATTTTGCAAACTAATAAAGAGTGATATTTTGATATTTTCATTACACGGACATGATTTTATTGTTTTGCTTTTCATACACGTGTCATTAAGGGTTGAGAGAGTTGACCGTGGGTTAGAAATAAATATACCTTGTCAATGATTATCCCTATTCACGTATACTAACAAATAAATCAATCGAACCATTAATTAAAATGATTCGACAACATATTGACATAACAATATATAATTTTTTTACTAAGCTAATGGAAAAGTGATAAAATTAGTTATTAGCAATTGTCTTTAGAGCTGCAAAGTACACTTATGCGAGAAGATTATTTTGAAAAATCAAATCAGTAAATATTAAACTTTTATATAATTATTGATATTAATTTTTATCTATATTTTAAAAAAACATGTTAAAAGCTTTTTAGTATATTTAAAAGTAAAATTACACACGATACTTTGATTGTTGTTTTTTTTGCTTAAGCAAGTATGGATCCTTCTATATCATTGCGTCAAAAAATATTGTACAGTATAAACCACTGTCCACTCGACGACGAAGAGAAAGAAAGGCAAAGAAAGCCAAGCCTCCAAGGGCTACCCTGTACCGCAGTACGTAAAAAAGAAAGAGCCTAAGACAATACTGACAAGACTCCAGACCCACCTACGGAAAACCCGCGTGCTAATGCGTGGCCCCCTTCCGGAAAACCCCTACCCAACACACCGACCCATCGAAACAAGAAGATCGACGGCTGAGAAAAGACGCGCTTCTCAAAAGAGCCAGAAGTTTACCACCCCAGCCCCACCAAATTGCACTTCGAAAGACCACCGTTGATTCGCAACACCCGAATCCAACGGATGAGAAGAATTTCGCGACGGATAAAAAGGCGGAAAGTTATTTCGCGATGGAGGGCGGTTTTCCGCCCCCCCACCCTGCCATGCATCGCCAGATGAATGGGATCGCTGTGACCACATGAAAACCATTTCCGCTCCGAGGGCCGCGCGATCAGTCCGAAACCACCTGGGAGGTGGTTTTGCAATCTAGACTTCGTTGACTGAAACCTCCAGTTACCAAAAGACCTGATTCCTCTGTCAAAGACAGAACTACCTCGCCTTGGATTGGGAAAAAGCAAGGGTAAAAGTATTCCATCGAGCCAAGGCTTATGAGAAACATCTGAGATCCACATTACTCTTACACCTTGAGTCTGGGTAACCAGACAAGGATCATTTTCTTCCGCAAACATTACCCAAAAGGAAGGCTCAACCAGGGGAAAATCCATTCGAGCTATTTCCCAAGGTGTTGAGTCTAAACACCTCCCTGTCATCTTCTGCCTGATCGTTGCATTGAGCTCTCAGTCTACTAGGCCTCAACTCCTGCCACTTCGTCAACCCATTTTTCCTTGTGCAGCTGACCCCCTAGTTAGCCAGAAGATCCGCTAGCTTGTTTGCCTTTCTGCGAACGTGGTGGAAACTGATAGTGCATAGGCCCTGAAGATGGCTTTGAATCCTTTGGAAAACTTGAATTAGTTTCCAATGTTTAGAGACTTTATCCGGTGCGGTTCCATTGTGAATTTTTTGCACTGAGTTGATAATTAACTCTGAATCTGCCTCTATCATGACATTTTGACAGTTGTCCTACTTCAGCAAATCCAGGCATTGCTCCATAGCCATAAGCTCGGCCATGTTGTTGGTGGCTGTACCTAGGTGGTAATGAAAGATGCTAAGTATACTTCCCTCTGAATTTCTGAGAACACCTCCATACCCTGCTGTTCCCGGGTTCCCCTTAGAAGCCCCATCAATGTTGTATTTTAAATAGCCTGCCGGAGGGGGATGCCAAAATTCCTTTTCCGAATCCGACAAAAGGATCCTCTTGTCAATGCCTAGGAGGGAGAGCCTCTGCAGCCCCAGCTGCCTGAGAATTTTTGAATCTGTGTCTGAGGGGGGTTTTTTGGGGAGGTTACGAACAGTGGTTCCCACAGTCTCCTTGAGTTATTTCAGGATTAACTCCAGCAGGTGTTGAGGGGGCTTTTTTTCTCCCTTAAAAATTATTTTATTCCTCTCCTTCCACACGTTCCATATGATGAAGCTTGGTACAAGAGCCCATGCTGAGTTAAGAATTTCATTATTCGAAAAAATTTTCCTCCAATTGATGAGGGTACTAATGATGCTCCTTCTGTCCCTATCAGATTGTTGGAAGATTGCAGCAAATAAATCCCATAGCCAGGATGTGAAAATGCAATTGTTGAGTAAATGTTCCAAGGTTTCTTCTTGATCTTCACATAGCAGGCATCTTGAAGGCCCCTGTACACCCCTCTTCCTTATGTTGTCCCAAGTCAGAATTTTCCTGTGATAAACAACCCACATGAAGATTTTGATTTTCATCCACCCTGGATGTTTCCAAAGGTTTTGCCAGATTTTGTCTGGAACTAGGGGATCCAGCCCAAGGAGAATGTTTTTAGCTTCCTTAAGATTAAAGGTGCCCTCTTTGTTCTCTCCCCATCTCAGTTGGTCTTGTCCCTCTACCACTAAGATCTTCCTTTGTTCTATAATTTTCCTGAGTTCCTCTGCTTTAGTTTTCAGGAGATTGTTATTACTGCAATCTATGTTTCTCCAGACTCTCCACTTTTCCGTGAGATGAGGATGTGTCTAGAAATCTTTAACCTTTATTAAACCTTGGGACTCCGACTCCTGTTTAAGATCTAGAAACTCTTCTTTTACCAGAATTGATTCTTGCTGCCATTTATCTTCCCAGAAAAGAGCAAGATTTCCGTCTCTGATTTCCCAGAAGCTATTCTCTTGTACTAGTCTTCTATTTTCCCAGGCTTTGTTCCAAATATAAGAACCCTTTATATTTCCCAACATTCTTATAAGATCACTGTTTTGCCAGGAATTAGCGTATTTTTCTTTCCAGATCTTTGCCCATTGAGTTTCTAGTTGTTGGACCCAGCGCCACCAAAGTTTGGCCCCTAGAGCCTTACTGAGAATCTCTTGATCCTCCAATCCAAGCCCTCCATGGTTCTTGGGCTTACAAATTTTATCCCAAGACACTAAGGGTCATTTTCTCTTGGTATCCTCCCTACCCCAAAGGAAATTTCTTTGAATATCTCTGAATTGTTGAAGGACCCCTTTTGGAGCTGGGAGGGATGATAACATGAAGATGGGGATTGCTTGAAGCACTGCTTTGGTAAGAACTAGTCTGCCAGCAAGGTTTAAAGATCTAATGGTCCATTTACTGACTTTATCCTACAACTTGTTGATCAAAGGTTCCCATATACTTTTGTGCATTGGTTTTTCCGTTAGAGGAACTCCTAAATATTTTGAAGGAAGAGAATCCCTTTGGAAGCCAAGAATTCTGGAGATGTTTTTCTGAATAGCAATATTGGTATTGAAGAAAAATATTTTAGATTTGGAGAGATTTACTTCCATACCTGAAGCCGAGGCAAAAAGATTCAAAATTCTTTTGTAGTTTGAGGCTTCTTGGACTGTGGGGAGTCCCTGAAGCATGGTATCATCTACAAATTGTTGGTGAGTCAGAGCTTGCCCATTATCCGTAAGCTGCAAGCCTTTAATCTTTCCTGTAGATTGCGCCTGTTTTATAGCTCTCCCCAGCCCTTCCATCATGATAATAAAAAGGAAGGGGGAGAGCGGGTCCCCCTGTCTGAGGCCTCTAGAAGGATTGAAAATCTCTGAGGGGGAGCCATTAACCAATATAGAAAAACTGGAGGAGGTCACCAGTGCCATTACCCATCTAACCCAGAGATGATCAAAACCAAATGCAATCAACATTTTCTTTAGGTAGACCCAATTTACTTTGTCATAAGCCTTGGAAATATCTAATTGCATGATCATACCCGCCTGCTTCTTGCTAGTTAAAGAGTGCACCACTTCTTGCGCTTGAATGATATTATCCAGAATTTGTCTGCCTTCCACATACCCTGATTGCTCCCCAGAAACCAGGACTGGAAGCAAAGGTTTGAGTCTGTTAGCCACAACCTTGGATATAATCTTGTAGATTACGTTGCATAGGGCTATGGGTCTGTATTTATCCGGTGTAAGAGAAATCTCCTGTTTGGGGATCAGGGCGATGAAGGAAGTATTGAGGGCTTTCAGAATAGTTTTATTTGACCTGGAATCCTCCACAACATTCAATATGTCCTGCTTAACAATGTTCCAACAAGCTTTGAAAAAGTCCACATTGAAACCATCCAGGCCTAGTGCTTTGCCATTTTGCATGTCTTTGATTACATCTCTTAGCTCCCCTTCCGTTACTAGTCTTAAGGTTGAAGTTGTCCTCCCTGGATACCAGTTTCGGTATGTTTCTAGTAATTTCCCTGATGGCTTGCTCTCTATCTGAAATGTTCTCCTGTGTTATACCTTGGAAGTGGTGGACTAACACAGCTTCTATAGCTTTATGGGATATCTGAAGTTCCCCTGCTTCATTCTTGATTGAAGAGATATTGTTGTGAACTCTATTGGCCATGGTGGTTCTATGAAAGAACTTAGTGTTGCGCTCTCCTTCTTTTAACCATTGAACTTTGGATTTTTGTCTCCAAGATATTTCCTCTTGTTTACATAGATCCTCCCATTTTTTATATTGTTTATCTGCTTTTTCATTGATCTCTTTATCAAAGCCTTCCTTGATTAGAGCTTGGTTGAGATCCTGCATTTTTTTCAACTGCTCTCTTTTCTTCGAAAATATTACCAAAATCCTTCTTATTCCATTCCTTAAGCCAGCATTTTATGTGCTTTAATCTCTTGTGAAGAAGATACATTCTGGTTCCCTGAATCTGCAAGTCCTTTGACCACCATTTCTTAATGTTGTTTGTGAAGTCTGGGTGAGACAACCAGATATTTTCAAATCTGAAGGGTTTATTTCTAGGAGTACCTATGCCCTTTATTTCCAATTGGATTGGACAATGATATGAGCCACCAAAGGGAAGAATGCGTGCTGTTACCTCTTTCCCATCTATCATAAGATTCTCAGAGATGAAGAATCTGTCTAGCTTTGAGGCGACTAGGACCTCTCCTCCTCGCCTTCTATTCCAAGTAAATAGGCCAGTATTCCAATTAGTATCCACTAGATTAATATTGTCAGAGAAAGTTTGGAAAGCTGTGGAGTCTCTACTTAGAGATCTTGTTCCTCCTTTCTTCTCTAAAAGGGATTTATTCATGTTAAAATCCCCTCCCATGATCCAAAGTATGTTTGCATGTCTGCCCCTGAGATCCACCAGGGTATCTAGAAACTTAAGGTTGCCATCTATTCTCTGAGGGCCATAAACATTTGTGACCATAAAAGTATCTCTTTCTCCTACTGGTTGAGTGACAATCGATAAATAATTTTTAGACGCCTCAGCATCCAAAACTCCAATTTTGTGGGGATTCCATAGAGTAAGTAAACCACCTGCTGTATTCTCTGCTTTTACTTTAAGAAACTCATATTTGTTGAGCCATTTACTGTGGATTTGTCTAACCTTTTGAATGGAACATTTCGTTTCTTGGATAAACATTATATTTGGCGTTTCTTGTTTCATTCTGTTGCTAAGCATTGTCTGCTTTCTCTTACTCCCTATACCTCTAATATTCCAAGATGTCAACTTCATCAATCATTAGTTTTCCAAACTCCATCAAGATTTCATTTTGATTTTTCCTGCCTCTTTTCTTGCCTGGGTTTCTATTGACTATTCCCAGTGTAGTTTTCGTCATTTTCACTCCTCTACTGATCCAGGTGGATATTGGTGGCCACCCTCTAATTCTACTTGGATCCCCTCTAGTGCTTCTTACAGTTCTTTCAGTTTCCTTAATTATAGCACAGTTTACTATTTTTAGCAGTTTTTTGGGTCCTAAACTTCCGGAGCCATTTTGAGGCCCTAAACGACGTTTTTTGGGAAATATACCGCCAACAATTTTTTTGATAAAAATCGTCTTTTCCGTCGTAGTCCTCAGAGAGATCTTTCCAACGGGCTATCATGCACGTCAAACGGAGATAGTACGACCAATTTGCGGCCTCGGGAAGTTGATGTACCAACTTACCCAAAAATGGGGCCCATAATTTGGCGTTTCATCTTCTAGGGTTAGGTTTTGGAATGTGAAGGGTTTCCCATTGTTTCTCAACAATAAATAGGCCTTCGAGCCTCATTGTAAGACAGTTCAGAGGCATGTAGCCACCGCACCTCTTCTTAGAGATAAGCTACCATCGCCCTAGCTGGTTTATTTCCATTTCTGTTTGTAAGCATATTTCAGTATTTTACACTAATGAATTGAGGTATTATTTCTGCCGCATATCTGTCTTTATGGTTATCTCTGTATTTTATTTCGTTCATGTTTAAATCCGGATCAGTGGTATCAGAGCGGTCTGCTTTTCTTCTCTGTTTTTCTTTGCATGTCCCCAACGAGGTCGGGATATAAGGAGTTAGGGCTTGAACTAGTCGAACCTTTGCAAGACCAGCCTCGCAAATCCTGACGGCCTCCCATGGTGGATGAAAAGAAAGACGAGGGAGCAGGAGATCCTATCAAAATCTTGCTTGAAGAAGCCCTCGAGCGACAAAGGAACACGATGATGGACAACTTTGCCCAAATCCTTCAGCGGCTACCCAGGGGCGACGCATCGGCTTCCAACAACAACTCTGGAAACGCCACACCATTTAAGGTACAAGTTAATTTTGAAATACGCATATTTGAGGGTCAGATAGACGCAGATGCCGTCGATAAATGGTTAAATGTGCTAGAGGGATATTTTTCTGTTCATGATTTTTCCAGTTGGGAAAAGATTATTTTCGCTCTTCTCAAAGCAGCCCCCCACGACAAGGATTGGTGGGAAACCTACTGCGAGCAGAAGGACGAAAGTACAGGCTCACTATTTTCAGTCGCACCGACTTGGGATTCATTCCAAGATGCCATCAAGGAGCAGTACTACCCTGTCGGCAGCTATGATGATCAATACATAAAGTGGACCATGCTACGGCAGGGAAGGGACCAAGACGTACCAGAGTTTACCAATATTTTCCATACCCTTCGCACAAAGTTGGGTATCAAGGATGCAGAGTAGCATTTGGTACTCAAATACCGTGGCTGCCTGCACAAGTACATCCAAGAAGAAATAGAATTCCTGAACATCTCCTCGCTCGGCACGGCATACCGATATGCCGTCAAGGTCGAGCAGAAGTTTAAACAGAAGAAGCGAGACTTTGGGTCAGCGAATCCGAAACAAGGGAAAGGTGCCCCCAAACCGCAGAACAAAGGACAAAGCCAAGGCGGGGCGGCCCAAGACAACCTGCCAAAGCTACAAGCAAAGAACAACGCCGCGAAGTCGAAAAAGGACACCAGAAAGTGGTGTGAGTTCCATAAGAGCTCCACTCACAACACAAGTGAGTGTCAGGCCAAGCAGTCACTGGTGGCCGAGCTAAAGGTTTCAGAATCAGATGCATGTTCTGACTCTGAGTCAGAACCCGATAAGGGGAATGACAAAGGGAAGCAGATTATCGATGCGGAGCCCAACACCACCATTGCCACCACGAAGATCCAGAAGGATGAACCTGAAGATCCAGAGGAGGAGGAGCGTCTCTTCCACTCCGAGATGTGGGTAAAGGGCTCCCCGCTACAGTTCATTGTCGACAGCGGGAGCCAAAAGAACCTCATTTCGGCAGAGGTCGTGAAACGGCTAGGCTTACTGACCATGCACATCCACAACCATACACCATTGGATGGCTGCACCAAGGACGGGATAATCACGTGAGCCAACAGTGTCGCCTTCCATACAACATCAAGCCCTTCACGGATGAGGTATTGTGTGACATTTCTCCCCTTGAAGTTTGTGATGTGTTATTAGGACAACCATACTTGTGGAAGCGACATGTTGTGTATGAGTCAAGGCCCCGTGCTGTTATTGTTACTTTGGGAAATAAGTTGTACAGGATACCAGAGGTAGCACCGCCTACTGCCATCTCTTTGGTTACTGCAAAACAATGAAGTAAGCTCATTTCCAAAACCGGGAAGTTTGTTTTCCTGATGATACGCCCTCAAGAGAAGAAGAAGACGGTGGCCACGACCTCCAGACAGGGCCCCTCCGCACGAAAACTACAGATGGACAAGGTCGTGGAGGAGTATGATGACATATTCACCTCCCCTGCAGGGGTTCCTCGGCACTGTCAGGTCAAGCACTCCATTGATCTGACCCCAGGTTCGCCGCTGCCCAATGGACCAATCTATCGGCGCTCTGTTCTGGAGAACAATGAAATCAAGAGGCAGATTCAGGAGCTGTTGTAAAAAGGTCACATCCGTCCGAGTTCATCACCCTGTGGGAGCCCGATCGTGCTGGTACAAAAGAAGGATGGTACTTAGAGACTCTGTATTGACTATCGGGCACTGAACAAGATCACTGTCCGTAATAGGTACCCAATCCCACGGGTTGATGACCTCTTGGACCAACTAAAGGGGGCAAAATATTTCAGCAAGATCGATTTGAAGTCAGGATATCACCAGGTACCAATCGAACCCTCTGATGTGTGGAAGACTGCCTTCAAAGCCAAGGAGGGCCTTTTCGAATGGTTGGTTATGCCTTTCGGATTGACGAATGCTCCTAAAACCTTCATGAGGCTAATGGACGACATCTTGCGGCCATTCACCAACTCATTTGTAGTGGTATACTCGGATGACATCTTGATCTTTAGCAAGACTTGCGAAGAGCACCTCCACCACATCCGACAGGTTCTCCAAACACTGTGACAACACAAGTTATGTGCCAATTTGGAGAAATGCACTTTTGGCATGACCCAGGTTCAGTATTTGGGATACATTATTGATGAACGGGGGGTGCATGTGGATCCAGCCAAGATCCAAGTCATTCGGGATTGGCCATCTCCAACCACTCTGACAGAGCCTCGCAGCTTTCTAGGCCTTGCCAACTTCTACCGCAGGTTCGTGTTGGGATTTTCTCATATCACTTGGCCCTTGAGTCAGGTCACCAAGGGAGGAGCGAAAGAAAATTTTTTCTGGTCTGTATCTCAATAGAAGGCATTCACAGAATTGAAAGATCGACTCTGCACAACACCAGTTCTTGCATTACCAGACTTGCAACAACCATTTGAGGTTGAGACAGATGCCTATGACTATGCTATTGGGGCAGTCCTTACTCAACACGGGCATCCAGTGGCATATCACAGTGAGACACTTTCAGACACAGTCCGGAAGTATCCCACTTATGACAAAGAGATGTATTCCATTGTGCAGGCCTGCCGAAAATGGAAGCATTACATTTTGGGGAAGGAAACGGTCATCCACACGGACCACCGACCCCTGCAGTTCATACAGACCCAAGGGAAATTGCAGAATGATCGCCATCAGAAGTGGTCCACATACCTGCAACAGTTCCATTTGAATATCAGGTATAAGAAGGGCAGCACCAATAATGTTGCAGATTGCCTCAGTCGACCACCGATCATGGCGTTAACCACCGTGCTCCACTCTTGTGGACACAAGACTTCTGATTGGCCACTGCTCTACAAAAGCGACCTGGAATTCGGCCACACATACCAGACACTCTTGGAGGGTCAGCATGTTCCAGATTTTCACCTCCAAGACGACCTGTTATGCCACCTGGGTCACCTTTGTGTTCCTTCAAGCGAGCGTGCCAAGATGATCTGGGAAGCACACTACAGTCGGGCCGTTGGGCATTTTGGGGTCGAAAAAACCGCGGCAGTACTGCAGAAATATTTCTATTGGCCGAATCTTCGACAGGATGTCGGGAAGTACATCAGATCATGCACTACTTGCGCCATTGCCAAACCAACCATCAAGAAGCAAGGCCTCTATACCCCGCTGCCTACCCCTAGTCAACCTTGGGAATCCATCTCCATGGATTACATGTCAGGCCTCCCTTCCACTAGGCATGGAAATGACTGTGTTTTTGTGGTCGTCGATAGGTTCTCGAAGATGGCCATTATGGCGGCCTACAAGAAGAATATCACAGCAGAAGCCACTGCTAAACTCTTCTTTGAACGAGTATGGGTACACTTTGGGATCCCACAGTCTATCATTTCAGATCGGGATAACAGGTTCCTCAGTACATTTTGGTCTAGCCTCTGGTCGATGCTGGACACCAAACTCACTAAGTCCACAGCCTTCCATCCTCAAACTGATGGCCAGACTGAGGTCGTCAACAGGATGATCGTACACATTCTGCGCATGTACAACTCAAAGCATCCACGCACATGGGACGAGAGCCTCCCCTATGTTGAGCACAGCTACAACCGGGCTCTCCACAGCTCGACTGGCCACAGACCTTTCCAGGTGGGATTGGGATTCCAGCCACTATGTCCCATCGATGTGGCCATGCCATTTGCAGCTACTCACGCAGATTCTGCTCATGTCCAGTCCGAAACAGATAAGGCAAATAGCTTCATTAAGCACATCCAACATATTCGCCAGCAGGTCCATGAAATTCTGGAGAAATCAAACGCCAAGTACAAGCAGCGAAATGATCAACATCGGGTGCCACACAATTTTCAAGTGGGCAACAAAGTCTGGTTGCATTTGAAAAAGGAACGCCTTACCGAAGCCTATCGGAAACTCAGACCACTCCAATATGGCCCGTACACCATTACCAAGGTTGTGGGAGACAATGCATTTGAGCTCAGCATTCCCCCATTCCTTAGCCTGCACCCGGTGTTCAATGTCGACCGCCTTCGGCCATACTTTCCACCATTACTAGACACATCAGACATTGCAGAACAACTCACACCCACAGAGTTAAATCCAGCTTGCATGGAACAAGTTGCAACTGATCAGATCGTGGACACACAGATCAAGCACACTCGCCAGCAGAATATCCAACTGCATCGAGTTGTCAAAGCAGGACAACTCCTTCACCAAGGCAAGTGGCTCACAAGGGACCAAGTGCAGCAGAAGTTCCCTCATCTCATGGAGGAACTCAACGCAATGGGGACCATTGCTTCCTAAGGGGGGAGGAATGATCCAGGTGGATATTGGTGGCCACCCACTAATTCCACTTGGATCCCCTCTAGTGCTTCTTACAGTTCTTTCAGTTTCCTTAATTATAGCACAGTTTACTATTTTTAGCAGTTTTTCGGGTCCTAAACTTCCGGAGCCGTTTTGAGGCCCTAAACGACGTTTTTTGGGAAATCTATCGCCAGTGATTTTTTTGATAAAAACCATCTTTTCTGTCGTAGTCCTCGGAGAGATCTTTCCAACGGGCTATCATGCACATCAAACGAAGATAGTACGACCAATTCGCGGCCCCGGGAAGTTGATGTACCAACTTACCCAAAAACGAGGCCCATAATTTGGCGTTTCATCTTCTAGGGTTAGGTTTTGGAATGTGAAGGGTTTCCCATTGTTTCTCAACAATAAATAGGCCTTCGAGCCTCATTGTAAGACAGTTCAGAGGCATGTAGCCACCACATCTCTTCTCAGAGATAAGCTACCATCGCCCTAGCTAGTTTATTTCCATTTCTGTTTGTAAGCATATTTCAGTATTTTACAGTAATGAATTGAGGTATTATTTCCGCTGCATATATGTCTTTATGGTTATCTCTGTATTTTATTGCGTTCCTGTTTAAATCCGGATCATCTACTGTCCTGCTTGTCTATGTTCTTACATCGCTCTGGCTCCCCAATTTGCGATCTACATAGAAATAGTTGTTGTATTCTGCTGAGTTCGTCTTGAGGTAGCGAATCCACTCCCCCCGTGGTGCCCTGCGTCAAGAAGCCTTCTAGGTCTAGGTTTTCTTTATCAAGAATTTCTAGTAGTTCATGGTCCTCTCGGTCTATGTTATTCTGGGTCATTTCCTAATCCATTTCTTGTTCAACATCACTCTTGGTGGCTTCTTTCTGGTACTCATCATTTTGTTGTTGTTCTGGGTGTTTCCCTTCCTCCTTTTCTGCAGAACTCCCTTCCATTGCTTGTTCTTCTTTAGTATTCTCGTCCTCTTCCCGAAGCACCTGGAAACTGTTTTTCCTGAACTGTTATTCTTCGCGCTGCTGATTCTTCGGACCTCTCTTACTTCCTTTACTTCGGTTAACTACTTTCTGAAAGCTATCTGATTCTTTCACTGTATTTTTCCTGCTTTTATTTATTTCTTTGTTGAGCGGACAGTCTCTATAAATATGTCCATTCATGGCATTTGCGACATCTGAATGGAATGTGCTCATAATCTAATGTTTGCACCCATTCATCATCAAAAGCTTCCAAGATTATATCCTCAGGTAGAGCTCCTGATAGGTCCATTTCCACACAAATTCTGGCAAAGGAAGTATATTTTCCCCTTCTAGTGGCTTCAGAGGCTTTAACATAGTGACCTAAGTTATTGCCTATGGCCGCTAACGATTCATTTTTCCAGTAATCAAGAGGTAGAGAGTAGAGTCTTACCCAAATCGGAGTTGATGTAAAAGTTTCCTTTTCTGGGACAAAGTTCATTACCCAAGGTCTCATATAGAGCCTTGTAGCAGCATAGAAGTAGGGCCCTCCTTCAAATATTATGTCCTTGTCTTCAATATTTGTTAACACCACCGCAAAGAAACCCTTAGACCGAAGGTGAAGATCTATGCTTCCTTTAGGTTTTCAGTAGTATCTGATCCATGATTGTAGAGTTTTTTTAGTGGGCCATAGTCCCATAAACTTACAGATGATGGCATATGTTCCCATGTGTTCCCTGTACGCTTGCAGCTCTGGATTATTTAAAATCACCCTGGGAGTTATATCTGTTTTGGGTTTGCAGGGTCCCTTGTGTTTCTTGTCTTTAGTTTCCTATTTTTTGTCTTCTACATCCTTCTCTTTTGTGCCATTTTGATCCTTTTCTGTGGGTTCTTCTGTTCCTGCTTTCGTGTTTTTTTTCCTTCCACCCCTATTTCCCTAACATTTTCTAGGGGCTTTTTCCCCCTGCTGGCCAGGGCCTCCTTGTAGGAGGGAGTGGAGCCCCCTCCTCGTCCACCCTTCATAGGGTTCTTGACTACCCCTGCGTGTGCTGAACTCTGTTCGCTCTTCCCTACTCCTACTCCGCCTCCTCGATACCAACCCTCATCAGATACTTTGATTGTTGTCATTAATTTTATTTTATTTTTTAGTTTTATTTACAAACTCAACACATGTTAATTTGATTGGAAAAATGATTTTCAAGCATATACATTGAGTTTTCATCTAGAGCTGTTCATTTATAGGATTATTTTTATGCTTTGAGGTTGCTTCCTCAATTTCAATCAATCTATGTAATTTCATCTCCATGACTTTTATTTTAAAAAAAAGTTATCTTATCATTTTGAAGATGACTTTTAAATTGATTGTTATTGATTCATTAGATACCTTTACTTTGTGGTTCTTACCTTAAACCATTATATGTTAATAATATTTTCAAATTTTCATAAAAATATTATAATTAAATTTCAACTTTTCAAACCAACAAATTTATTAATATCTTAATTATTTTTTACAATTTGCAATTCTTCTTACCTCTAGGTATCTGTAAATTAGAGGAAGAGACACTCCAAGAGAATGGTTTTGTTATACACAACCCCATGCATGTGCAACTTGAAACCTTACAATGTAATCATTAATTACAAATTTATGTGTTAATTATTAATATATTATTGGTCATGCGTTATATTATTGTGTACAAAATAAAGTTAGCAACTTTGAAGATATATTATTGGTCCATAGCTATTATAACATTTAATGAGATTGGGGGGAGGGTCTGAGTGTACAAAAAAATTCCTTGTGCAAGTGACAAAAACTTTAGACTTGGGTTGGTCCTTGGATTCCATACTATTCTCTTTATAGAATTGGTGTTCATTAGTTTCTTTATGACCTCAATTATAGATAAGTGCATTGGGGAATGGAATTGTATAAATTTTAGGATATGAATAGTTACAAGTAGTATCCATTTGCAAAATGGTGAGGTAGCTTCAATATGGCCATGAAAGTCAAAATTACATGTTGCGAAATCTATCAAAATAACATTCTTTATGTTTCTTCCCAATATTTATATGTCTCATTTTTTATCAATTTTATGTTTGACACAATTTTTTTAGCATATTTATCATTTTTATTTTTTTTATTGTTTTGTTTCTATAGTAGTGATAGGTCAGATGTTTTAAAGTGTTGATATATTTTTTCATTTATTTATTATTCTCCTATTCCAGTATTTATTTCAAGAAGAATGGACAATGAAATAGTTGTATTAAGTACATGATGATAAATAAAAAATTTCAAATTATTCAAGTTTAAATATGATCTTTTTTACAACCACTTCAAAATCATACGTGGGTGTGTACAACTCGCTCCTCCTTGCTAAATTGTTAAAGTATTCAATAATTAAATTTTCTATGTTACATTTACTATCCTCACAAAAGTATGATGAAAAGGGTGTCTCGATTCAATTCTCATATATGTGAAGCAAATGTAATAGAATTATTTCACTTTATATTCCCGAAATTGGCTAAACCTAATCTTATTAATTTTATATTCCTCAAATTTCTATATTAATAGTTTGAATCCACCAAGTGTTGTGACAACATGTATTTAGCCATGCTAGTTAATTGTTATGTATTTATAACCATAAAAGGATATTAGCACATGTTGTACATGACATGGGAAGAGAAAGATCTAGATAAACAAATTTTACTTTTTCTATTGATCGAGTATATAATGCAAGAGCATCACCAAAGAGCTTTGGCATGTGATTTGAACAAATATATATGTTTGGTTTGTATCCACACATCCTTAGCACATGGGAAAAACTCTACATGTGGTAGCCTTGCATGAAAATTCAAGACATTTCCATTCGAAAATCCATCTCCTTACATTTCAACATTTTTCATCAATGCCAAAAAATTTATTTTCCTAGTCATTAGAATAAGAAAACCATCTGCATTTATTTCAAGCTTCAATTATTGAAATGTATTCAAACTTACCACCTTCTAGTTGGTTCTTTTAAATAGGTTCTCTTAATGTACTTCAACGGAATGTTCTTCGAGTTATAATGATTGTACAATTAAAAATTAGATTCTCTCCAGTGCTCAATGCCCCTCTCGATCTCACTATAAAAGGAATAACTATGTTATATCTTGTCTTTGAGGTCATGGTAGAGTTGGAAAAGCATTGTTGAATCAGGTAGCATGAAAGTTGTATCGTAACAATAGAAATCTAAATAAGAGCTAAAGAAAAGATTGATTCATTAAAAAATGTAACATACTCTTGAATGTAATTCCGTATTGAATCTATTATCTTACTACTTTGTTATTTAAAAATATTTAAAAAACATATAATCATTATTAACTTTTCAGTAATTACTTAACATTATATATTATATAATTACTTAACATTATATATTATATAACATCCAATATTAGAATATTAAAATAAAAATTTATCAAAACACAACATCCAATATTAAAATGTTAACAAAATCAAAATTTATTAAAACACAATACTCAATTACAGAGAAAAAAATTCATTTTATTTATATTTTTTTTTAATTCCAAAATAAAACTATTGGTTATATATATATTGTAATCTTTATAAATTCTTAAATAAAACAATTCATTATATGTATGCATTTTTCTTTATTTTTTTGTCAAATTTAATATATTTATTAAATCTTATATTTATGTCTGGATTCATTTGAATTTTTTTCTATATAAATTAATAAATATAAATACTTATCTTTTTATATTTTCGTTGACTTTTATAAAGCTAAATATTAAATAATTTTTAAAATAAAACTAAAATTGTAAATCATAAATCATGACATTGGTAATAAAAATTGAAATCAACTTACAACTCATCAAAATTATTTGTTTGCATTTAAAATTTATATCACTTTTTCATTGACTTATACCATTTATTAATTTTCTTCGATAAAAAATAAATAACATCCAAAATTAAAAAGTTCACCAAATAAAACCAAATAATTTTTTATTAAGACATAATATTCAATTATAAAAAAAAACAATTCCTTTTATTTATATTATTATAAATTCTAAATCAAACCATCCATTACATTTCTATACCCTATGTATTTTTTTCAATTTTTTTTGGTTCAAAATCTAATATATTTACTAAATCTTACATTCCACGATTTATTTAAATTTTTTACATTTAAATTAATACTTCTCTTTTTATCATTTCGTTGAATTCTATAACGTTAAATATTAAATAATTCTTAAAATAAACTAAAAGCATAAATTCTAAATCATGACATGAGAATATTGAAATCAATTATATAACTCATCGTTATTATTTTTATTTTTTTTTAAATTAAAATTTTATATAAATTTTTTATTTACTTAATAAATTTTTATTATTTTTATCTTTTCATTGAATTCTAAGAATCGTTCTTGATTAGTGTATTAGGTTAGTTGGAGAGAGATTGAAGATAACTACATATTGTTTGGAAAATTTATTGACGTATATAAATAAATTTTATCATGCAATAATGGATTTATTTTCTTAAATGTGAATATCTAAAATTTTATATAAATTTTTTATTTACTTAATAAATTTTTATTATTTTTATCTTTTCATTGAATTCTAAGAATCGTTCTTGATTAGTGTATTAGGTTAGTAGGAGAGAGATTGAAGATAACTACATATTGTTTGGAAAATTTATTGACGTATATAAATAAATTTTATCATGCACTAATAGATTTATTTTCTTAAATGTGAATATCTAAGGAGAAATTAATGAGCGTAAATGAATGATCCCTCAAAGAGGAAAATAACCTCTAAGAAATAAGCTATATATATATATAAGGGATAGAATGTATGATATTAAAGGTTCAATCTTTGAAACATGTTCACATCACTCCTCATTTTATTATTAGTTATTTGCATTATATGGGAAGTTATTATGGAATGAAGATGCACACTCCTCATTTTATTATTAGTTATTTACATTATATGGGAAGTTATTATGGAATGGAGATGCACAACATTATTTGTCTATGATGATATATGCTAATTATTTTTGGAGAAAATGAATCTTGAATACATAATTGTTTCACCCAAATATTATGGTGTTGGAGAAGGTCACACATATAATGAAAAAAAGTGCCTTTTGTGATCTTACTTTGCATCCTCCTCCACCTCCCCTAGTATCTCATCCAACTAAGCTAACAAATTCACAGTAAGAGATGGAGAATATCTCTCAAGTTGGTAAGGAGGTGAGGGTTTCCATAGTTAAGAGATTTTTAGTGTTTGTGGTGATTAATATTTTTTAACAAGGAAAATAGCTTGACCCAAGTAACATGATCCATTTACTGATGGGAAGTATTGAGGGAGAACGATGGCGGGTGAAGCTGGAACCCTGGCAAAAATGGCGAAACCCTAGGGTTTCTACCTGCTGAATCGAGGGATTCCCGGACTGTTTTGACCCTTTGGAACTGGAAAATGGTTACCCCCATGGGCCTACCTGCGGGTTAAGGATTATTATATGGTTTGGACCTCAATTCCCGGGACTGTCGTTGAATTATTTTAAGGGTTTGTATGCAAAACGACCGTTTCAACATCCGCGACACCGTTCATACCCTGCAGACTGTCTCCCCCTGGTCATACGGTGGTCAGGTCGTTTTTTGTCGGTTACTATGGTAGAGGAGGACCTCGTAGACTATGAGGAGGACCCCATGCCTGAACAGGAGATTTGGGCTCATAAAAAAGGCTCGGACATGGAACCCTGGGGAAAAAATCAGATTCGGTCGACAGCTGCAGCTCAACCGGCGCAACACCCGCCTCACTCCGGTAAAAGGCAGCATCCGGCTGTCAATGTGGCGGATTTACCGGCTTTGGACTGTCCCCCCCTCTCGCTGGCTACACTACATCTACTTGGCTCCTGCATGCAGCATTCACCCTCTTTCGACTCCCCCTTACCATACTCCTTGCAGCATGCCACTCCAAACCCCGCGCAGGTTCCCCAACACTTGAACCCATCCTCCTTCTCCTTGGCCCCGGCTGGCTCCTCAAATCTGTAGCGCCCTGCTCGATCCTTCATTCATCCTAGCTCCTGCAGCTTAAACCCTCATTCCCCTATTCATTCAGGTTGTTTCAGTTCTCCTTTACTGTCTGCTCGCCCTACATTATCGGCCCAGCATAGCACCTCGGACCCGTGTCGAAATCTGCTTAAAGAGTACCCAACAGGCCGGTGCTCGGACAAACAGAAAAAGGGTCGGTGCCTCAGACCCATAGACTCGGATATTAACCTGACCTTTGGTGAGGACGTCCAAATGGAGGATGCAATGGAGACAGTTAGTAAAGTACTGGTTGGTCAAGTTTGAGGACAGACCTATACCGTGGAAAGATTGCGCCAATGGACCGAGGAGATTTGGTGTTGCCTCATGAAGGAAATTCCTGCAATAAGGGTCTTAGCCATAGGCTGGTTTGCTCTACACTTTCACAGAGCAGAATACACACAAATGATATTGTCACAATTTTGGTATATTGAACTAGCACCAGTCCTATTGAAGCGTTGGGACCCCCTTTTTGATCCAGAGTGTGAACAACTTGGAGCTGGGCCTATTTGGGTGAGATTTCCTAGTTTACCCATGCAATTTTGGACTCCACAAGTGTTCAAGCGTATTGGGGATGCGCTGGGAACCTATCTTGAGCACGATCAATCCTACGAAAGAATAGGCATTATGACCATGGCAAGGATCCTAGTACATCTTGATACCAGGGCGGGGCTGGAAGAGAAAATTACTCTACACCGAAGGCATTTCTCGCGCAAACAACTACTGGACTATGAAGGTGTCCCATTTCGTTGCAGGCGGTGTCACAAAGTGGGCCATTTATACAAAGATTGTCCATTACTCTCTGCGGTGACCTCGGAAAATTCGAAGGGGACGAAACATCAGACTTCGGTTGAGCAGAACAAGGGTGATATGAAGCGAGGAGATGGAGACAGGAAACAAGGAGAGGTCCCATCGAAGGCGGAGGAAGGTGCTTCAAAGAAGACAAAAAACAGGCGAAAAGTGGCGACCTCACCTCCTCGGACTCGCTCCAAGTCAGTAGTGGAAGCAACTTCTATCCCGGGTAATGAGTCTTTTCCCATAACTTCTGCACTCTTTTCAGATGTTATGTTTTCTGCTCTGCATTCATCTCTGCATCCTCCCTCCTCCGCTTTGGGCTCTATTCCCTCCATTCCTTGCTCCATTATCCCTCCTCCCCCCACTTTCTCCACTACTCCCACCTCCCTCAACGAACTTGCCACCCCCTCCACCCGTACCTCCTCCCTATCAGGGACGGGCTCCCATCCCTACAACCTTCGATCTCAGATTCGGCCAAAACCTTTGGGGTTGGGACTTTCCCCTAGACGGTCCAAAAAATATAAATCTGCCAGAGGCCGTCCATCCAAGATCAAATCAGCCATCAAGTCAGCGGTGGCGGATGTTGCCAGGGGCTGACAGTGCACCATTGAAAGGGCGCTTAGAGCAATTGAGCCCTCTGTTCCTGTTTCCCCATGATTTGGCTCTCCTACAATTGCAGGGGACTAGCCAACCCCAAAAAGAGATTGGCTCTCAAGCGGCTGGCACAGGATACCAAATGTGATATCCTCTTCCTATAGGAAACTCTTCGCTCTTCGGAAAACATTACAAGAACCCTCCAATCTATTCTGTTGGGTTGGGTTTTTTAGGGTTTGGATGCAAATGGAAAATCGCGTGGCCGAGCAATTGGTATTAATCCAAAAACTGTCAAGATCAATTCATCCTGGGGAGGATGGGGCTTCTTAGGTATGGACATCTTCGTGGGAGAACTTAGAATCATATTAAAAGTGATTAACATTTATGCCCCTAACTAGAACAAAATGGCATTTTGGCTTAATTTTTTGGAACATAATCTTATCACAAATTCTACCATTATTGGAGGGGACTTAAACTTTTCCTTGGGAATGGAGGAATCCTGGGGTCATCATGTTCAAATGGATCCTATCTCGGAGCAGATGAGTACATTCTTGGACACCTACAAGCTAGTTGATGTTCCCATGAACGAGAAAGTACCCACTTGGCATAATAGGCGCACGGGGGAAGCTGCTTTGGGTCAGAGATTGGACCAATTCCTGATCCATGAAGATCTGCTCCATCACCTTCCCCTATACAGATAATGGGTAGGCACTGGAGGTTTATCAGATCATCTTCCCATTCTTCTTCAAATTACTGGACCAACTAAGAAGCCTTGGCCTCCTTTCAAATTCTTTACGGGCTACCTTCAAGAACCGGAATTCATCAACCTTGTGACTGAATACTGGAGATCACAACCCCGTTGCGGGAACAGAGGATGGCGGCGGATTTCTGTGAGAGACTCAAAACTATCAGGATTAGGACCAAGGAATGGTCAAAGAGGAAGAAAATGAGAGATGAACAACATCTCATTGATATTGAATTACAGATTGCACAGCTAACGAAAGAATAGGGGCTTGGATTCTTACGAAGGAGACTAAAGTACAATTAAATAATCTGGGGAAACAAAAACTTAAGCTGCTACTTGACAAAGAAGAAAAGTGGAGGTTGAAAAGCAGGGCCATCTGGCTGCAAGTGGGAGATGGCAATACAAAGTTTTTCCACAATTTTGCAAATGGTAGAAAGGCCACTAATACTATCTGGCAGCTGCCTAGTGATCTTGATGGTTGGGCCTCAACTCACAAGCAATTAGCCAGATTGGGAACTTCACATTTTAAAAGACAATTCACAGCTCCGACAGACATCAATCTATCAGAGATCATTAATCTGGCAGGGCATTTTCCAAGGTTTGTGGAACCTGAAGCAGTTGAGGATTTGATCCAACCGGTCACCATGGAGGAACTGGAAGGAACTCTAAAGTGGTTCAAAAAAGACAAGAGTCTGGGGCCGGACGGTTGGCCAGTGTAATTTTACTTGGCTTTCCTGGAGCTGTTGGGAAAGGATCTGTTGGCAGTCATCGAAGAGAGTAGAATCAAAGGTCATATACATCCTCCCATGAACTACACCTTCATAGCCTTGATTCCCAAGACTGATTCTCTTGCCTCCTTCAACGACTTCGGGCCTATATCCCTCTGCAACTGCCTTTACAAAATCATTTCTAAAATTATTGCAAATCGCATTAAGCCCATCCTTTCTAATCATATCTCCCAGGAGAAATTTTCTTTCCTCCACCATTGACACATAAAGGAAGCCATTGGTACGGCCCAGGAAGCCTTACACTCCATAAAACACAAGAACCTTGAGGGCATCTCTCTCAAAATTGATCTGTCAAAGGCCTTTGACAAAGTGAATTGGCTTTATCTTAAAATGATCCTTACTCACTTGGGTTTTCCCCCCATCCTCATCTCTTGGATCATGGGTTGCATCTCTACTATCTCTTTTTCTATCCTTATAAATGGATCGTCTCCTTCACCCTTCAATATTGATAGAGGCATTAGGCAAGGATGCCCTCTTTCACCTCTTCTTTTCCTTTTAGTCATGGAAGGACTGAGCAAACTTATAGCAACAGAAAAAAGGAGAGGGGGACTTAGTGGACTAAAAATCATGGAGCATTTCTATCTGACCCATCTACTTTTTGTAGATGGTATTCTGATATTTTTGAACGGGAGTGTTCAGGACTCTACCTCACTAAATGCGATTCTGATCCTTTTCTGCAAAGCAATGAGAATGGATATAAGCAGAGAAAAATCATCCATCTCCCTATCAGACTGCACTCTACAGGAATCTCAGCTAGCCATTCAAAAGTTTGCCTTCCAAGAAACTGATTTGATGGGAGGACTCAAATACCTGGGCTTCAGACTTAAACCAGATGGGTACAAGATTGCAAATTGGACTTGGCTCATCACAAAAGTGGAAAAGAGAATTAGCTGCTGGTGTCATACATTCGTTTCTAGAGCTGGCAGACTTATACTCATAAAATCTGTCCTTGAAGCCACTCCGATATACTGGATGTCACTTGCCTGGATACTGCGTGGGATACTCCAAAAAATTCAAAAAATTTGCTGCAAACTCCTCTGGAATGGTAAAAAGGAGTGCAGGACATTTGCCTGGGTAAAATGGACCAAAATTGCCACTCCAAAGAAGTGGGGAGGTTGGGGGCTCAAATTACTCCCGGCCTTTGCTCAAGCCTTGGCGGCCAAATAGGGCTGGCTTCTGTTGAAACAAAATAGTCTTTGGGTGGAGGTTATTCATCATAAATACATATGGCCATCGACCATCACTGACTGGATCAGAGACACATCATGGAACAGGAGGGGTATTTCAGTGATATGGAGGGCCATTCTCAATGCTATGCCCATTATCAAAGAAGGTTTGCTATGGAAAATTGGAAATGGTGCATCTGTCCGCATTGGTATTGACCCATGGCCGGGCTGTGGAAACTCCCATAAATTACCAGAAGGTTTGATACATCATCTTAATAGCAGAGGTATAAAGTTCCTTGGACAGATTGGGGACCAGCAGAATTCTACTTTTCATTCGCAAGCATGGTTGACTGAACAGCACTGGCATATCCCAAATGAATGGAGTAGATCTTGGCAAAGTTATATACAGGGACTTACAGAATCACATGTCAGATTAAGGAATACAGAGGATGAACTTATATGGGCACTCTCAAAATCTGGACAATATTCACCGAAACTGGGTTATGATAAAATCATTGCTGATAGAAAACCGGAGGTCTTAAAAATCCGGTGGGATTCATTATGGAAATTAAAAGCTCCTCCGCAAACTAGATTGTTGATGTGGAACATTCTGAAAAACAAGATCCCCACTGGATCGTATATGAAAAAAAGGGCTTTCTTGGGTCCTAGCCGGTGTGTGCTGTGCCTTCAAGAAGAAGAATCGACCCATCATCTCTTACTCTCTTGTCCTACTACTAGGTGCATCTGGTCACAGGTCATTCATACACTTAATTTGAATATAAACTGGTAGGGGGCGGACATCAGCTCTCCCTGGGAACACTGGTGGAGTACCTCGGCTACGGAAAAACCTCGGAACCTACCACTTCTTGTTTCTTGGCATATTTGGATCAAGAGGAATACTTTTATTTTTGAGGATAGTCCGGTCAATTGGAACCTTATCCATCCTATTATCTGTGCGGCATATGCTGAACTTCCAAATGAAAACAACAATGTGAGACCTAGGAACATCAGGCAGGAGCAGATCAACAGTACAATTCCTTGGGCCTATTTTGATGGGGCCGCCCAACAACATGGCTATGGGGGAGGCATTTATTTCCACCTATCTGAAACTCATTACTTTCAGATTAGTATGGGACTGGGGCCGGGAACAAATAACCATGCTGAACTGATATCACTCCGACATCTTTTATACTTTGCCATTAAGAAAAACTGCCGAAATTTGCAAATTTTTGGCGATTCAAAGAATGTGACTGATTGGTTTAACAACACTGCTGTTTGTTATGCATACTCATTGAGGAATATATTGGAAGAAATTGTTTTTTTCAAAACATTCTTTGACCAAATATCTGTTTCTCATATCTACAGGGAAAGAAATGAAACTGCTGACCGGCTATCGAAAGAAGCGACGCATCGTCCTCTAGGGGAGTGGATGATCGCTGAATTTACACCAGCAGGGACATACCAATATTTTCATAGGCCTTATATCGATGGGGCAATACAGGGAGGCAGCAGCCTCTAATTTCACAGCCTATGAATATGAACTTTTTTCCGTATACTATGTATATAACAGCATAATTCTTGTAAATATGGACATCTTCTATGTACAGGAGATACTTTCTGAACACTATTTTGATGGTCAGAGTACCAATACTGTACACCCTCTGGGGTATTTCTGTTACTAGTTTTGTTTTGACAGTGGACGAGTGCCACAGTTTCAGCATATGCCTTCGGGCATCTACAACATGTAATTTCTCCTTTGAAATTATGAATTTTCTATTTCGAAAAAAAATATGATCCATTTACTGATAAATTTGACATGGAATTAATCTAATCAATGATGAAGACCTTATTTCTTGTGCAAAGAACTATTGAGATGGTGGTGCGATCTACCTATTGAATTGGCAAGGGTTATGGGATTGGTGAATAGTTGTAAACATGTAAATTGAAATTTGGTTTAGCGTATATAATAATTTTTTATTTTTTCAAGTATTGGAAGGAAAAATTGGGTTTAAACATTCTCCCCAAAATACTTGAAACCAAATGAACAATACTTAAAATTAACAAGATGAGTTGTTAAACGTGTAGTCTTTTCCAGTAAGTTTTTGGAAAATTAGGAGTCTAGTTTTATTCATGGGAATTTAACTAAAATAATCATTCTACCAGAACCTTCAACAACAATGAGAATTTATAAAATCTCTACAAAGTTATTCACCACAGTTAACCTCAGATAAACATATATGTGTTTCCTAGAAAGGAAATATTGCATGTGTGACAAGAATTATTTCAGTGCCTAAAATGTAGACAATGGACTTTAATTCCTATTTCGTTTCATCTGCATTATTTTTAATGAATAGTTTACATTTTGTTTTGAAGTATCTTGCATGCATAAGAAATTTTCAAGGAAGAATATTTGCAGTCTCGGAAAGTTAGAAAGAAAGACATATAATTATGGATTAGTTGAGAGTCTAGGAATCGGGAAAGTCGAGAAAGGATGCCATTGACGTTTATGAATTATTTGAGGCATCTTGATATTCTTAAGTGTGGTCAACATGCATCCCCTATGAATACACATAATGGAGTTCACTTAATAACTTATTTGAGACATTATGTAAGTTTAAGGAATCCTCTATTATCAAGAATTTGTGCAATATGAGAAACACTTGCATACATGATCATGAGATCTCACTTACTTTGCATACCTAACTTAGGTTATTTAGAGAAGACAACCAAAGACATAGAGAGGCTAAGTATGACACCACAACAAAGTAGTTAGTGAATAATTGATAAGATAAGGAAACTATATTAATATCCCATGAATGAACACAATTGTGAGTCAATAGGACTCACTGATACATCCATTGTAATAATATATAAGCCTTCACAATAGCCACAATAAGGTAATTTTAAGTTATTATTAAGCCTTAAAGAATTAGATAGTGCATTCCAGTCCCCAACCCATCTAGCCATGCAAGGCCTATATTTATAAGTCTATTTCACTTGGTATGCATATGCGTTGTATTAGCAAAGTGCACATTTAGTTTGTAAACTACACAAGTATATGTATTATTAAAATAAGTTTATTATTTTCCCCTCCCATGAGATATAAAAAGGTTAAAGTGTGTGTTAACAACAATTTTATTGCCTGTAAAAACTTAGTCACATCAAGTTTTTTAAATCTTCTTTTTATAGTGGTTAAAAGGAACAACAACCTCCATTTTTTTTTGGAAAATGTGTTTGTTCTTCTGAAATTAAAAATAAAAATATATACTCTTCTTCCAAATCTCAATTTGGATCACCGCATTACCTTGTTTTCCTCTATTTTTATCCTATGCCTCTTTTTTTAGGAATGTATCTCATGTGGGTATGATAGCAATCTATTTTTATATGCAACATTTGTGATTGATTCTCCTTAGATATATAATGTTCTGACACCAGTGTTTCATGTACTATCTTGTATATACATTTATTAAAGTGGAATTTAGGTGTATTAGAAACCTCTAGAACCGATTAATTAGGGTGTTTCAAGGACAAGTAAACATCACAAACGTTATCGTTAAGCATAATGATATATTAAATATTGGTGATGGAACCCCATGGGTAGGTTCACCTTTTCCTGTTATGGCATCTCATTGTAAAATATAGTGTAAAAGCCTCTTCTTTTTGGAATGTATCTCATGTGGGTATAATAGCAATCTATTTTTATATGCAATGTTTGTGATTTACTCTCCTCAAATATATAATGTGCTGACACCATTGTTTCATGTATTAGCTTGTATATACATTTAGTAAAGTGGAATTTAGGTGTATTAAAAACATCTAGAACCGATTAATTAGGGTTTTTCAAGGACAAGTAAACATCGCAAACCTTATTGTTAAACATAATGAGATATTAAATATTGGTGATGGAACCCCATGGGCAGGTTCACCTTTTCCTGCTATGGCGTCTCATTGTAAAATATAGTGTAAAAGGATATAAAAAACATTTGTCTTTCATTTGGACACTCATTGAGATGTGGAAATGCCAAGATCAACTCTTTCCAGAGTAGGACAAAGGAGGTTATGGTATTTTAGGTCCATTATTCTGTCACTCTGATACGAATCTTGAAAACTCTATGAAGCATAAGAGAAACATCATTCAAAAACCAAGTGTTTGTAGAAATGCTAATAATTTTGCAAATAAATAATAAGGGTGGCATGATAACCCACTATTGCTTCGTCATGAATAGCAGTGTCTAAGAAACATGTGGCATCAATGATTTCCATTGATAGAAAGTATCTTTAACCATAAATCTAAGTTACCAATTGAAGACATAAAAATACAATATCCTGATCAATTATAGATACCAAAGAAACATAAGTATTATGGACATAGCAACAATAGCCAAAATCACCAACGAGGAAAAAACAAAGAAAAAACATAAAAGAATAAAATTAATATGCAAAAATGAAACAAGGTTAAGTGGATGGTTTCCATCCATATTCTACTGTAGCTCCTTCATACTATAGAAGACCCATTGTTTCTCACACCTTGATTTACTGTAATCCAGCCTAAGCATTGTACAAAGGAATGCCATTCATTCTCATTACTGAAATACAATTCGTAATGTGATTTTCTCATTTTGGCGATTACGATTTATGAGATTTAGATGATGCAAAAGAGATGATGTCTCAACAAAACATAAAAGCATGCTAATGTGTCTCATTATTTGGAAAAAGCAAAAAAGTATTCAAATGAAAAAAGATAAAAACAAATAATATAAAAATATCAATTAAATGAGTTGACTTTCATACTTGTTAATTATAAAAAGTAAATGCTAAATTTGTAACAAAGCTAACTCATAATACATTTTGGTAAAATCTATATTGAACCTATTTAATGGGTTTAGAAAATATAAATAATGTTATAAAAAGTAAATACTAAATTTGCAAATAAGTCAACTGATAGTAAATATTGGTAAAAACTATGGTTAATCACTCACAAAATATAAATAACTTTATGTAAAGTTAAATGAAATGCTAAAACTCTTTAAAAATATATATAAAAATAGAATTAGAATTTCTAAACAAATAATTTTATATATTATATTTTGAATAATATAAAATATGTTATTATAATCATAATTAAAAAATTTATTATAAAAAATTTAAAATATATTTTAAAAATTTTCAAAAAATAATTTTAACATTTTGTTATATGTTATTTTCAAATTTCTATTAAAAAAATTGATTTTATAAACTTGAAAGGGTAGTTTCTTGGGTCGCGGTTTTATATATACGAAAAGATGATCATTTTTACTAGTATTTTAATAATAATTAAAAAATATGCTTACTTTTTATTTTTAAATTTGTTTAGCAATCTTTAGAATGTTTACAACACATCTCTTAAAGAAATTGGAATTGAAAAACATAAATCAATAGAGAAATGGGGGGTCGCAGTTTTGTAACTACTTAAAAATTTATGTAAAATATTAATGATATATTTTAAAGAAAATGAATAAATTAGATAAAAAATATATATTAAATTTTAGAAAAAATATGACATGAAATTGAATTTAAATTGACATGTTTTGTCTTCTTTTACCACCACCTGATTTTTGATGATTTTGTAAATTTAAGACTAAACTTTCCAACTCCATTTATTTTTATAAAACTTCTTTGCCACAAAAAGGAAAAAAGTGATACACATTAACATGCTTTTACATTTTAAATTTTCCTATCTCTTTTCCTCCCAATAGTAATATGGGTGCAAATCATTCATACATTATAAAATTAGATTAGGAAAACACCCCAGATGTTATAGACATTTTTGTGCCTTACGTCATGGAGCATGAAATGTCCATAATCTAAGGGATCCAAAGTCCCTAAAAATGTTGTTCCTACCCCTAGAGAAACAAGGCAAACCAACCACAACAATTCACAGAAGTTCTCCACCTGAAATCACTCAAAAACAAGTCAATTCAGGGTCATGTCAACTGCTCCACTGAGCATCTGCGCTGAATGTCAACTGCTCCACTGTCTACCTGCGTTGACTGTCAACTCCAACAAAGGCTACCTGCACTGAGCGAGTTTGGACAAGTGGCAGGCTCATTCCTCAATGTGTCAATGCCAAGGAAACTTCCAAAATGACACTTGCCTCAGGGAATTCGACTGGTGATGAGTAAGAGGTTCCAAATCTCCAAGTGGAAGCAAGAACCTCCAAGTGGACTCAAGAACTGAGAGAGAAAGAGGACACTAGTCAGATCTCAGGCTGACTCATCCTCTCTCCAAAATAACTATATATAGATCTCTCCTCCATGAGATCTAGAGGTTGGAATTTTGTTATTGCAAAGAATTGGTGTTGATTTGAGACTGGAAACATTGGGTGCTTAATGCTTTGAAGGGAGCTGAAGAAGGAATTCTATTCTGCTGGGAAGGAGATGCTGGATTGGAGACCTCTGGGTTGTATCTCTTCCTGAACCCTGTTATCAATCAATAAAGCTATCTTGGTTCTTTCCTATATGCTGGTGTATTTTGTATGATTGCATTAGTGTATTTGATTTACTTCTAATTCTGAATCATTTATGAATATGAATATTTGCCTTTTTGTTGTGTTCTTCTCTTGTCGCAAGTAGCTGTTCTCTTGTCACAGGTAGCTGCTCTCTTGTGATCTCGTGGAAATCAAGTAGTTGTTCTCTTGAGCAAGCGAGGAAGCAAGTAGCTTTGAACACCCAAAGAGAAGAGGATCTAGATCGAGGGACAAACAGAAGACAACGGTAAGTCTATCGATCTCCCCTCTTTCACATTTCATAAAGGAAGAAACCATAATAGCTGTATCTGTTTGTTGCTAAGGTACTGTCACACCTTAGGTGGATAGGATCGTCCTGCATAGGCATTTTTCCCCACAACAAATTGGCGAATCCACTGGGGACAATTTGTTTATTCATTTCATTTGTGTTTCTGTCATTTGTTTACTTCATAGACTTGACAACAACTATCGAACTGCATCTTTCCCGGATGCAAAGTAGA
This sequence comes from Pinus tabuliformis, assembly GCA_031772625.1. NCBI lineage: Eukaryota > Viridiplantae > Streptophyta > Pinopsida > Pinales > Pinaceae > Pinus > Pinus tabuliformis. The sequence goes on along the minus strand of CM062806.1, from coordinate 284,836,061 downwards.
AAGTTGCTGCTTTGATCCAGTTGCTGGAATTGTCTATGATCTAAACAATGGATCCACAAATGATTTGATGATCCGTTGTGATAGTCTTTAGTACCCTCTCAAAGCATCCCTCTGTTTATACCTTGCTTGTGTGTCTGATTTGGCCTGAAACAGTTGATTTTTGACCATTTTATGACCCAGAACCCAAGGGAAACGAGAGTTTCTCCTTCAGCGAAACTGCTGTGAAGGCAGTCTACATTTCAACGCAGGTCTCGTGAGGGATACCTGCGCTAAATGTCAAAACCTCAGTGTTGAGGTTGCGCTGAACCAGTTTAGCCTTGTGCAGCTGGGGTTCTCTGCTGTCTGTTGCCCTGTTTTGATCTCTATTTTTTGCAGCCTTTAACCAGCATAAGTACCAGTCAGATAACTCCTTTTCTTTGCTTAGATTTCGCCTCCTTTTGTACAAAAAGACTGTGAATGTTTTTATGTGTTTGTGGCGTCATTTACAGTTTTCCTTTGCATGAGTAAAGTAGTCATCCCGTAGCCTTTGATTCAGATCTGATTGATTGTGATCTTAGAAGAGAGTTCATTGGCTGGTTTCAGATTGATTATAGATCTACTTTTGCTTATTGGTTTGAATTTGTCTCTTTTGAAGTGTCAAAACAAGTCTTTATTTTGAAAATCGTTAAGTGTTGTAATCTCTTCTATCTTCTCTGATTTCGAAAAAGTGAACTTGTTTGTATTGATCATTTTAAAAGCAAAGTCAAAGTTGTACAAAAAGCTTTCTTTGTAGGAATTAATACTAAGAAAGTGGAAAACAAACACCTGCATTGTGCATTTTGCATTTGATAGTTTGCATGTTGGATTTAGGAAAAGCGCATTAGAGTGTGCTGATTGCTCTTTGAGAAAAGATAGTGTCTTTCTTTTCCCTTAGTAGCTAGGATTTTCAAAGTTGAAAAGATAATAAAGCTTGCTTATCATCTTAGACTGCATTTAGGAATTTGTATCATACATCTCGTGGTGAACCTTGAAAGGCAAACTTTAAAAAGATCAACCTAAAATAAATTGAATGAACCTAACAACGCTTTGTAACATAACGCACAACATAGAGGTCTAGGCTAGAGACGTGTTCCAGCGTCGTTAAGCCTAGTGACTGTCGATCTCGTGGAAGGTGGGTGATTCCTCCTGAGGGACGATAGCGCTAGTACGGATTGTGCTCCCACGTACCGTCGCGTATATATTGGGAGACCCCTATAGGCATATATCTTTTATCCTTAGGAAGCTGTGTCGACCGCCCTACTCATCGCAATGTAGTGAACACAGCATTCACGAAGATCGACCGCCCGTACCCTAAAAAGTATTCTGTGGTTTTGCGAAAAGTTTGGCACACCCTCTGCCTAGATCTCCAGAGCAGTTTCTTTTGGCCTTTTTCAGACTCTATACAGAAAAAGTCCATCCGAGCATTTGTCACTTCGGGCTCGTTAAAACATCGAAGGAGACTAGAGTCATCTTTAGCTTTTTCTCGACTCTTTAAAACTGAAAAAGCAAGTTGTGTCTAAAGCGTCGTTAAAATTTATTTTAAACGGAACAATCACCCTTTAATTCCTGCGTTGATCTTTATAGGTTGAAAGGACGGAGCACACCAACCAAGGAATTCCTCTTGGTGAAAATCCTAGTCCCTTCTCCTCTTGGGGAGATGTTGGTGCGCCCCACATGGCCACATTGTCGCTTCCAGGACTGACAATTGGCCTACCATTCTGGCTCTTTTCAACCAATGTCGTTCAGAATACCACCATTCCTGAACAATCGAGTCAACAGTTAGATCAGACAAGAGTTGCCTCCCAGCCTTCCACTTCATCTTCCTCCCCTCCTTCCTCTTCGTTGGACGGAACTGGTTGAACAAAAAACGGAGTTCCTAAGGAGAAGAAGGAGAAGAAGAAGAAGGAAAAGAAGAAGAAGGAGCCTAAGGCGATTGGGGGCAAACAAGTATCATCTAACAAAAATCCACACACAGCACTCGTAAGGCCTAAATCGCCATGCGTCATATGCAAGGGAGACCACTTCCATAGAGATTGTACCTGTATCCCCCGGATACTAAGAGACTGGTCCCCCCATTTGCACAATTCGGTAGCATCGACCTTTGATAGCCATGTCGACTGCTCACCATCAACTAGTGGGAGTGAAGCCCTAGGACAGAGCGGGAAAGCTAAATTTCCCTGCAGACTGTGTGAAGGCGATCACGCCATCCACCGTTGTCCCTTCTTAGACGAGGCAAAAAGAGTTCTGGAAGATCGCCCGATTTTACGAGCGCAACTTCCTCCTGGATATCAAAGACTCCTGCCAAGTCCCTCACTAGTTGAGAACCCGGCTGACCCGCCCAGGTGGTCAGCCGAAGCACCTGTCATTGAAGATGAACCGTCTGGATCCATGCCTGACGAAAGTCAAAAGGTTGATACGGCAGTTGACCCGGTTTTGCCTTCAGAGGCTCCATCTTCGAATGACACCATCACAGAGGAGAATAAAGACGACACCGTCCAGATTCTCTTCATCAGCACTGACTCTGATGATCAAGGGGGCAATGCCACCATTCCTTTATCGCAGGAAGGAAGTTCATCAGAGCGCTATCCGGCCGTATATTCGGTCCCACCACCAAGCAACCTGGTTGTGTCCTTTGATTGGAACCAACTAGGCAGACCCCGGTTGCCAGCCAGTATACCATTCAGAATTATTTGTCAAATATACAGAATGGTAATGGCTGGCACTATCATTGATGAGGGGGCATCTGTGAGTATCCTTTCCTCTATTGCTTGGAAAGCGCTTGGTTCGCCAGCGCTTTTACCTGAGATGAGAAATCTATCAGGTTTTGATAAAGGAACCAGTCGACCTTTAGGGATCCTCCCCAATGTGCCTATAACATTGAAAGGGAAGACTGTTCAAATGAACGTGATGGTCGTTCAAGGACCCTTGGATTATAACCTACTCCTTGGACGAGACTATATATATTGCATGGGAGCTATTGTCTCCTCACTCTTTAAAGTAATGTGTTTTCCGCATGAAGGAAGAGTGGTCAAGCTCGTGGACCAACTTTCGTTTCCCGGATCACGCATCGCAAATAGTCATGTACCATCCCTAAATGGTTTATTCACGCAAGAAGTGTCTCAATCCACGGGCCGTCCTCCTGATGAGCGCGAGTAATCCAGGAGGATATGACTGGAACCCAGGGTGCATGTGTCCTGGCCTGCTTCGGCAGGAAAACTTTGGGTATAGGGTAGGTTTCGGCGGGAGAATATGACTAGTCCGTACCCCGTCCGTGGTTGGAAGAGGGTTTGTTCTGGAATAAGTTTCGCTTGTCAAATTTATGTGAGAGGGCGGGGGTTGTCACTCACCTTTGTTTATTTCGGTAGACATTGCCGAGGAAGTGTTTTGTTTGAAAGATTAATGAGACAATCTTTGGGTAACCTGAAAGAGGTAAGCCTCTGCCGGTGAAACGAAAGTTTCGATGGAATTGAAGTAGAGGTAACTTTGAAATCGTAATTTATACCTGGGGGCATGCAAACCTTTTGGAGTGCAAGCAAAGAGCGGTTATTTATCTGTTTTTTGGATTAGCCGTTTCCTAACTTGCATAAAGAAAGGATGGGGAGCAAAGCTTAGTGAGATGAAGCTCCATAAAAAATAGAATCTTGATGAGACACTCTTATCAAATGACTGGGTAATCGAGCAGTTTTAGCATAAAGTTCATGCTCGTTAAAAAATAAACGCAAGATCCGAGCAATTTTAACGCGGTCTTCATGCTCATTAAAAAATAAATATAAGCAGTGAGCAAATGTTTCCTCCAGTGTTTAAGCTCATTTTTAACTAAAAAGTGAACCTACCCGGTAAATAACCACCATGAGTGTAATATCATCAGCCATTAAAGCCTTGGTTGTGTTTGCACCTGCCACCTCCACTTTTCATTTTGCCGATCGTTCACCTCCATATGATTGTTTACCCATTTTGAGGAATAGCTGCGAAGAGTGATTTCACCTAGCCATCCTTGTGACACTGCCGTGATTGGAAAATTCCAACCTGTACCTGGAATCTGCTAACTCTGTTTATCACTCGTTCCTCAAAAGACGAGTCTTCTTTAAGCTCTTTTCAATTGACTCGTAAAATATGAAAATATTGCCGAGTTTTGGCCTTCCAGCTCGTTAAAGGACAGGAAGAGCTATCCCTCCTGTAGATTTTAATCTTTTTGGACCTGAGGGATTATTGCACAAAAAGATTGAGCGCTTGTTTTGTTCGGCTCATTAAAGCTATCGAAAACTCATCCCTTCTGTATTGTTTTATACTTTTTCGGACTTAAGGGATTAGATGATGAAAAAGAAATTTTGGAGTTGACTTTATGTACCTTTTCAGACTCTCTAAAAATGAAAAGGACCGAGTTATCCTTGTCGTTAGACTCGTTAAAGTTATCAAATAGCGACAAACTTGTCTTTAGACGAGAACGAGTTTCACTATCGCTAAGCTCGTTAAAACATAGCGATGGGTTTTCCCGAAGGGCAGGTTATAGAACAAGCATATGTTATCCTCCTCAAGCTTGACAAAAATAAAGAGGTACTGGTCAGCAATGACTAGGGAAAAATTGGCAGAAAATCAAGAAAACAATAATGGTAGTAGGTCGCTCTTGAACATGACACTTTTCCTCCGTACCACAATCGGGTTGGGTTGTTTCATTCATTGGTCACATCACCATGGTCTCGCCATACCATCCATATTTGGGGTAATGCTACCGATCCATCGCATCAGTGTCGCCATATGTTCAAGAGAAGTCGTTCAGAAAGAGTCAACCGGGTCCCATCCACTGCCATACATTATCCTTCATCCATTCATGACTACCACCCTGAATCATATGTCACAGATCGTTTTCACCTCCATTAAAATCATTAGCTCCGTTCCGTGTCACTGATGTGGGATTCATCAAGGCCCTCCTTTGACGGATCGCTTCTTGTCGACATCAGCTCATTATCCAAGAAGTTGATCTAGGAACAACCCCTTCAGTACTTTGAAGCTTGCATGCCTCAATGGCAAGTTTCTCACTTCCGGCGACAGGTATACATCAATGACCTTCGACCAGAAGATTTTGCGTGGTGTTCGACGCCAAGTCCTTTATTCACACCACGTGAATTGTACTGCAGTACCTTGCAGGTCATTATCATTATTGGTGATTCCTCTCGCGCTTGTTAACGGTTTACATCATTGACCGGTAATCAAGCGATGTCTTTCCATGTTCGACTTCAGCGCAATTCTCACATGGATCGACTTGTACTTAGAGTGAAGATCGAACGAGTTTGAAGACCCCGGATCTAGTTTCATCCATCCGGGCTGCGATATATATTCAGGAAAGATAAAGACATTTGACATGTACATCATTGCAGCAGATGATCATCCTACTCAAAGGATGATAATTTCGCCAAAATTATCAGTCTACCATCAGACGATCGTCTGTTCTATGTACAAAAATTAATTTATAAAGCTGAGCATGGTAATGCCCGCCTCAGCTAGATCATGAAAGTAGTATGAATCATAATGTATTGTATTGTATCTTATTACAGGTCTCCTCCCAGCAGATGGATGAACTTCGGACCCTCCTGGATAAAGCATTTCACCCGATAAACAGCCTCATACTTTAGGGGGCAACTGTTATAGACATTTTTGTGCCTTACAGCATGGAGCATGAAATTTCCATAATCTAAGGGATCCAAAGTCCCTAAAAATGTTGTTCCTACCCCTAGAGGAACAAGGCAAACCAACCACAACAATTCACAGAAGTTCTCCACCTGAAATCACTAAAAAACAAGTCAATTCAGGGTCATGTCAACTGCTCCACTGAGCATCTGCACTGAATGTCAACTGCTCCACTGTCTACCTGCGTTGAATGTCAACTCCAACAAAGGCTACCTGTGCTGAGCGAGTTTGGACAAGTGGCAGGCTCATTCCTCAACGTGTCAATGCCCAGGAAGCTTCCAAAATGACACTTGCCTCAGGGAATTCGACTGGTGATGAGTAAGAGGTTCCAAATCTCCAAGTGGAAGCAAGAACCTCCAAGTGGACTCAAGAACTGAGAGAGAAAGAGGACACTAGTTAGATCTCAGGCTGACTCATCCTCTCTCCAAAATAACTATATATAGATCTCTCCTCCATGAGATCTAGAGGTTGGAATTTTGTTATTGCAAAGAATTGGTGTTGATTTGAGACTGGAAACATTGGGTGCTTAATGCTTTGAAGGGAGCTGAAGAAGGAATTCCATTCTGCTGGGAAGGAGATGCTGGATTGGAGCCCTCTGGGTTGTATCTCTTCCTGAACCCTATTATCAATCAATAAAGCTATCTTGGTTCTTTCCTATATGCTGGTGTATTTTGTATGATTGCATTAGTGTATTTGATTTACTTCTAATCCTGAATCATTTATGAATATGAATATTTGCCTTTGTGTTGTGTTCTTCTCTTGTCGCAAGTAGCTGTTCTCTTGTCACAGGTAGTTGTTCTCTTGTGATCTCGTGGAAATCAAGTAGTTGTTCTCTTGAGCAAGCGAGGAGGCAAGTAGCTGTGAACACCCAAAGAGAAGAGGATCTAGATCGAGGGACAAACGGAAGACAACGGTAAGTCTATCGATCTCCCCTCTTTCACATTTCATAAAGGAAGAAACCATAATAGCTGTATCTGTTTGTTGCTAAGGTACTGTCACACCTTAGGTGGATAGGATCGTCCTGCATAGGCATTTTTCCCCACAACACCAGAACCAAATATTTAAATTATGAGCCTACGACCTTTGGGACAAGTGAGCATCTCATGAGAGCCACTTGCCTCACCATTCTATTTTCCATAACATGCCATGAAATACATGGATGACACCACATGGAGTTGTGGCATGCGAATATGATTATATGGGGGTAGTTACTTGTCTCTCTTTATTTGTATCAATTTGTACTGGTGGATCTGCCCAATACTCAATGGTGCACATTGTTTTGCTATGAAAATAAATCAATTTTGGATATATAAACATGAAACTAATGATAACTCATCTTGTATGCAAAGAAGGGTGAATAACTCACCATGTATGAAAAGTAGGGCACTTAGAAAGGAAGTTGTAGGGCTCAAATTTTGATGGGTGCATGTTGATTTTCTAAGGTCTCAACATCTAAAATGAGTACATATTTACTCAATTCACCCTATGTTTTGTATGGTACTCTTCATTAAATTAATTTTTTTATTTCATTAATGGGTAGCTGACCATATTTTTAAACTTTGTAATGGATTTTTATTGTAGCAGAGTGTTGAGAAAAACATTGAATCAAAAGAACAAATGGTGCTCTTCTCTGTAAGCCTTAGGCTAGATTCAGGATGGATAATAACAAATCAAGGTTTGAGAAACAATGGTTTTGAAATCACTCAGTGATGGATTGGAAACAATTAGCCAAGCTTCTCCCAGGTACTTAAAATATATAAATTTCAATCTATGTAGAAAATGTATATAAGAAGAATATGATTCATTTCATCTCTTTCAAAAAACCCAAGAATATCCCTTCACGACTCCTACCTTTGACCTTTCATTAGCTGCCTCTCATCCTCCACCATTGTTTCCTGCATAACACCTACATGCAGGAGAAAACTCTATCGTTTTCACGAGAAGGTAGAGCAAGGGAAACTATAGCAGGAGATATAATACCACTTGAGCATACATCCCCAAGTGAGAACCTATTTATGTACTTATCTCCCAGTTACTATGACGTCTTTTCTTGGTATTATTCCAAAATGTTGGAACTACCTCTTTAGACACTTGACCAATGGGCTTCCTCAATAAGCATAAAAGGAAACCATTTAGCCACTCGACCAGTGGACAAAGCCACCCATAAAAGAGCATAATACTAAACAATATTTCAGACAAATGTTCTTAGGTTTTTTCTATGATACATTGAAACACATCATTTCTATTTACAAGAATAACCTAAATTCTTTTGTTTTGCTAGCAAATAGTTAAAAGAAATGATATAAAACATTCCACCATCCAGCCTTTCTTGCGATATAAGTATATGACCATTGGAAACCTTTGCACACTAATAAGACAGGGGGGTCAATTAGTAGTGTTGATCTATTTATTTTTTTAACCAATTTTAACTTCAATTACTAAATCACACATATGTTAGCAGCAACTCATTCGACATGTACATCACATAAGTACAACTTAAAACCATAAGCAACAATATAACAATAAAAAATGCACACAATCACATCATCACACATAAGAGACAATATCTGGGAGAAAAACCACCCTTGTTGTTGCTCTACTCGGAATTTATATTAGTCAAGAAATTGGTGTTTTACAAAGCTTTCAAACTCCCATCAGCATGGAGAGTCGACCTCGTATACAAATTTCAAACACCCATTACTTAGGAGACACAATACTATTGATCAGATTAGAATACTCTGTTCTCTACAAATCTACAGACTATAATCCACTGAAGGCCACCACAATCAACGATCCTCACCCAACTCCGTTTAGAATATACAACTACCATTAGATGAGAAACTTGTTCCTTTCATTGAAGCTTCGATATCACTCCTCCACCTCCATGAAGTCACTACTTCTCACTACTATGCGGACCTCTTTTCATGTATTTTAAAATTGGATCTAAGACAATATGCTCAACAAGAAAACAACTTTGCACACATGCTCTTAGCAACAACATCTCATCATCAAATCAAAATAACACAATACATAAAATCATGTGCTCTCCAATAGTAAATACTCCAGCCATAATAAATCTAATACCAACATATATCAAGCCTCACATCATAGTATAATTGTTGCATACTACAATTAGCAACATATAACACCAAGGATACACATCAAATGTAATAACATCTCTTGCAAAAAATAAATTTGAGAGGATCACCAATCATATTCCAGCAACAAATAAAAACCTCTCCAAATGATCTCTACAAAGCAACTTCTTATCTGATATATTTTGCAACATGCTTCAGATCTACACATTATACAGTCATTAACGCTCATAGATAGAAGTAGCTAAGCTCTCCAATAGGTCTGAAGCATAAACATTCTATACAAACTTCTTTTCCTCACTCATACTCACCATCAACTCAAAATCAACCATCACCTAGCTCCAAGATCAATTATATAAAACATGTAGGGAGAAATTGAGCTTAGGGATAGGATAAAAGGTGCAAAAATTGGACCAAGTCAATCCACTAAGGTCACTACTTGTGCACTAAATTCATTCAAATAATGAGAAGACCTTTTCAAACAATTCTGGAAGCCTCTAGGAATTTCCAATTTAATTTCCTTCCAAACAGCGAAGGAATGCAGAGAAAATGAAGTGAAATCCCTCAGTCACATGCATAATACTAGCTCCATGTGACTGAGACATATTATCACTCCCATATGATTCTCTGCCAGTGACTTAAGACTTCCATTTTCTCCCATAGGCTTGGGTCCATGTGAATGTGGCTAAAAATGAGGGAAAACACCATTCCTTCAGCTCATAACCTCTACCATCAGTTGGATCCTATTATCCAACATTTGTACTAGCCTCTAGACCTTTGACAAGGCCCCTGACACAAGTGTCACTACCTGATAAAGCATGCCTCCCAAGTGTCACTACCAAATTGACCTAGAGGGCTAACTAACAAGGTTGGCAAGAGTGCCAACACGTCCTCCACTCTCCAACAAACATCACAACAAGCTACAACACCTCTGAAACACCTGTAACACCTCTATAGCACCATCATCAAGACATCACATCACTACAACAAGTCATTCTCATAAGCATAAACATGAAGACGTAATGAATACCTAATTGACAACTCAACCAATGAGCCATGAACCATCTCTATCACATGTATATCTATATTATCAACATGTAACAACATCCTTTGCATCTAGAAACAACATCCAACTATCTTGTAACATCAACAAACCCCAATGACATGTCCATCAATGCACATGTAAACTCCTCCAAGACAATCATGCTACTATCAAGCTCCATCAATGCCAACATCTCATCAACATCAATGCCAACACATGCTAACACAAACCAACATGAGTTACATCATACAATTGACATCAATGCCAACACAATCATCCCAATGTCAACTCAACTAGCAAAATCATGACCATGTTGACATCAATGCCAATACTATGATGCCAATAATGTCTGAGACATAGGTAGTGCTTGAATCATATATTAGATGCTAAGAGAATTGAATATATAAATTCCTTGCAACATATTGAATTACAATGTATTTCAAGATTGTAATGTATTTAAAAACTGTGGAAAGATCATTCATTGCATTTGTGGAGTAGTATACTTTTCTCAGGGCTAAAAATTTAATTGGTTTCCATTGATGCATTGGAAGCCTGCAATGCTTCTCTATCCAAAGCTAATTAAGAAAGCTTCTATAGGGTTAACAAAAAAAGAAGTGAATGCATTACAAAGAAAATTTAGTCGAATGTTATTAGAGATGTAAGTTGTTCATCAACATTGTTTTTCCTTTATTTAAACTCATAAAAGCACCTATCACGAGTGAAATGGAAATGACTATCTAGTTGCGTAATAAAGTTATTTGTAGATTTTGGATTTTTCAATTGCTAAAGAAAGGATAGGTGTGTATGTTGAGATTGCTACCTGCAGGGAGGACAACACGCAAAGCTAGGCAACTCACAAAACCAACAAAGCTATAATTGCAAACATAGTTGGTGGCTTGGAACTCTAGACAAAGTCCAATAATAATAGTTTTGTCTAACAATAGTAGGTAGCGGCCCATGGGAGCTCCTTGTACATTATCTCATGTTTCCACTTGCTATCACCTGGTGCATTGGAGCAGAGGAATTCCATTTCTACTTAGATCAAATGGGAATAGAGTAATTATGTCCATGCACATAGCGAAGAAAATAAACTTTGTCCCTACACATAGTAAAGAAAAGAAACTAAGGGAAGAAACAAAGCTTGCAAACTGACAGCGCCATAAGGAGAACATGTTGCTTGATAATTGAGCAACCGCATGTAATCATGCTATCGACGTGTAATCTAGGCGACATTCCATATGACAATTTACGGAGGTGTAGTCTGAGACATATATTGCTAATTTACTCTTTAGCACAAACTGTTAATATTTTAGCGCAAACAAATAAATTTACCAAATTAATGTTAGACTAATTCATAGCATTACTTGACTATGAAGCAATTGCTTGACAATACACTTTTTTAGCCAAAAAATTTGATCTAATATGTGCAAAGACTAATATGAAAGGACACATTTCGATTAATATAGTATTTACTTCCTTATGAGAGGGACTAATAATATTTTTTTATTGAAATATATTATTTAACGGTAATGAAAAATACATTGATAAAAAAATCAATCCTATACTTACCTTTTAAAAAGCAAAAATTATTGCTGAAAGCATAATGTAATGAGGTTAAAACAAGATATATAATCTCTAGTGGTATGACTATATCTTAGATATTCTACATGGCGGCGTGAATGATTCATGAAAGTTTTAAAGTAAAACTCGAGGGACTATGTACACATGGTGATTACATCTATGTGGATATTTTGCAAACTAATAAAGAGTGATATTTTGATATTTTCATTTTACACGGTCATGATTTTATTGTTTTGCTTTTCATACACGTGTCATTAATGGTTGAGAGAGTTGACGGTGGGTTAGAAATAAATATCCCTATTCACGTATGCTAACAAATAAATCAATCGAACCATTAATTTTTAATTTTTACTAATATATAATATTTTTACTAAGCTAATGGAAAAGTGATAAAATTAGTTACTAGCAATTGTCTTTACAGCTGCAAAGTACACTTATGCGAGAAGATTATTTTGAAAACCCAAATCAGTAAATATTAAACTCTTATATAATTATTGATATTAATTTCTATTTATATTCTAAAAAACATGTTAATTTTTTTTAAGTATATTTAAAAGTAAAATGACACAGGATACTTTGATCGTTGTCATTAATTTTATTTACAAGCTCAACACATGTTAATTTGATTGGAAAAATGATTTTCAAGCATATATATTGAGTTTCATTTAGAGCTATTCATTTCTAGGATTATTTTTATGCTTTGACATTGCTTCCTCAATTTCAATCAATCTATGTAATTTCATCTCCATGAATTTCATTTAAAAAAAAAGTTATGCTTATCATTTTGAATATGACTTTTAATGACTTTTAAATTGATTGTTATTGATTCATTAGATACCTTTACTTTGTGGTTCTTACTTTAAACCATTATATGTTAATAAGATTTTCAAATTTTCATAAAAAAATTACTTCATATAATTAAATTTCAACTTTTCAAACCAACAAATTTAATAATATCTTAATTATTTTTTACAATTTGCAATTCTTCTTACCTCTAGGTATCTGTAAATTAGAGGAAGAGACACTCCAAGAGAATGGTTTTTTATACGCAACCCTATGCATGTGCAACTTGAAACCTTACAATGTAATCATTAATTACAAATTTATGTGTTAATTATTAATATATTATTGGTCATGCGTTATATTATTATGTACAAAATAAAGTTAGCAACTTTGAAGATATATTATTGGTCCATAGCTATTATAACATTTAATGATACTCGGGGGAGGATTTGAGTGTACAAAAAAATTCCTTGTGCAAGTGACAAAAACTTTAGACTTGGGTTGGTCCTTGGATTCCATAATATTCTCTTTATAGAATTGGTGTTCATTAGTTTCTTTATGACCTCAATTATAGATAAGTGCACTAGGGAATGAAATTGTATAAATTGTAGGATATGAATTGTTACAAGTAGTATCCATTTGCAAAATGCTGAGGTAACTTCAATATGGCCATGATAGTCAAAATTACATGTTGCGAAATCTATAAAAATAACATTCTTTATTTTTCTTCCCAATATTTATATGTCTCATTTGTTTATCGATTTTATGTTCGACACAATTTTTTAGCATATTTATCATTTTTTTTCTTATTGTGTTGGTTCTATAGTAGTGACAGATCAGATGTTTTAAAGTGTTGATATATTTTTTCATTTATTTATTCTTCTCCTATTCCAATATTTATTTCAAGTAGATTGGACAATGAAATAGTTGTATTAAGTACATGACGATAAATAAAAAAATTTGAATTATTCAAGTTTAAATATGATTTTATATTTTTTACAACCATTTCAAAATCATATATGGGTGTGTACAACTCGCTCCTCCTTGCTAAATTGTTAAAATATTCAATAATTAAATTTTTTATGTTACATTTACTATCCTCACAAAAGTATGAAGAAAAGGGTGTCTTGGTTGAATTCTCATATATGTGAAGCAAATGTAATAGAATTATTTCACTTTTATATTTCTGAACTTGGCTAAACCTAACCTTATTAATTTTGTATTCCTCAAATTTTTATTTTAATTGTTTGAATCCACCAAGAGTTGTGACAACATGTATTTAGCCATGCTAGTTAATTGTTATGTATTTATAACCATAAAAGGATATTAGCACATGCTGTACATGACATGAGAAGAGAAAGATCTAGATAAACAAATTTTACTTTTTCTATTGATCAAGTATATAATGCAAGAGAAAGTATCACCAAAGAGCTTTGGCATATGATTTGAACAAATGCATATATTTTTGGTTTGTATCCACACATTCTTAGCACTTGTGAAAAACCCTACATGTGGTAGCCTTGCATGAAAATAAAAGACATGTCCATTTGAAAATCCATCTCTCAACATTTCAACATTTTTCATCAATGCCAAACAATTTATTTTCCTAGTCATTAGAAAAAGAAAACCATCTGCATTTATTTCATGCTTCAATTATTGAAATGTATTCAAACTTACCACCTTCCAATTGGTTCTTTTAAATAAGTACTCTTAATATATTTCAATGGAATGTTCTTCTAGTTATAATGATTGTACAATTAAAAATTAGATTCTCTCCAGTGCTCAATGCCCCTCTCATCTCACTATAAAAGGAATAACTATGTTAGATCTTGTCTTTGAGATCATGGTAGAGTTGGAAAAGCATTGTTGAATTTGGTAACATGAAAGTTGTATCATAATAATAGAAATCTAAATAAGAGCTAAAGAAATGTTTGATTCATTAAAAAATGTAACATACTCTTGAATGTAACTCCATATTGAATCTATTATCTTACTACTTTGTTATTAAAAAATATTTAAAAAACATATAATCATTATTAACTTTTGAGCAATTACTTAACATTATATATTATATAACATCCAATATTAAAATGTTAAAATAAAAATTTATTAAAACACAACATCCAATATTAAAATGTTAACAAAATAAGAATTTATTAAAACACAATACTCAATTATAGAGAAAAAATTCATTTTATTTATATTTTTATGAATTCAAATATAAATATATATATATATATATATAAATTCAAATATTTTTAATCTTTATAAATTTTTAAAAACAATTCATTATATCTATGCATTTTTCTTCATCTTTTTTGTCAAAATTTAATATATTTATTAAATCTTACTTTTCAAGATTCATTTGAAATTTTTTCAATATAAATTAGTAAATATAAAGACTTATCTTTTTTATATTTTCATTGACTTCTATAACGTTAAATATTAAATAACTTTTAACAAAAAACTGAAATTGTAAATCATAAATCATGGCATTGGTAATAAAAATTGAAATCAACTATACAACTCATCAATTTTATTTGTTTACATTTAAATTTTATATAACTTTTTCATTGACTTATAACATTTATTAATTTTCTTCGATAGAAAATAAATAACATCCAAATTTAAAAACGAAATAAATTTTTATTAAGACATAATACTCCATTATAAAGAAAACAATTCCTTTTATTTATATTATTATAAATTCTAAATAAAAATATCCATATTTTATATATATATATATATATATATATATATATAATTTAATATATTTACGAAATCTTACATTCCATGTTTTATTTAAATTTTTTATATATAAATTTATATATATAAATTTATTTATTTATTTATCTTTTCGTTGAATTCTATAACGTTAAATATTAAATAGTTCTTAAAATAAACTAAAAGTATAAATTCTAAATCATGACACGAAAATATTGAAATCAATTGTATAGCTCATCGTTATTTTTTTTTTTTATTTTTTTTTGCTTAAATTGAAATTTTATATAATTTTTTTGATTTACTTAATAGTTTTTATTATTTTTATCTTTTCATTGAATTCTAAGAATCGTTCTTAATTAATGTTTTAGGTTAGTAGAATGGATTTATTTTCTTAGATGTGAATATCTAAGGAGAAATTAATGAGCACAAATGAATGATCCTCCAAAGAGGAAACTAACTTCTAAGAAATTATTATGATATTAAAAGTTCAATAGGTGAAACATGTTCACATCACTCTTCATTTTATTATTAGTTACTTGCACCATATGGGAAGTTACTACCAAATGAGCATGCTCAATATTATTTGTCTATGATGATATATGCTAATTATATTTGGAGAAAATGAATCTTGAATACATAATTGTTTCACCCAATACTAAGGTGTTGGAGAAGGTCACACATATAATGAAAAGTAATGCCTTTTGTGATCTTACTTTGCACCCTCCTCCAACTCCCCGAGTATCTCACCCAACTAAGCTAACAAATTTACAGTAAGAGATGGAGAGTATCTCTCAAGTTGGTAAGGAGGTGAGGGTTTCCATAGTTAAGAGATTTTTAGCGTTTGTGGTGATTAATATTTTTTTTAATAAGGAAAATAGCTTGACCCAAGTAACATGATCCATTTACTGATAAGTTTGACATGGGATTAATCTAATGAATGATAAAGACCTTATTTCTTGTGCAAAGAACTATTGAGATGGTGGTGTGATCTACCCTATTGAATTGGCAAAGTGTATGGGATTGGTGAATACTTGTAAACATGTAAATTGTAATTTGGTTTAGCATATATAATAATTTTTTATTTTTTCAAGTATTGTAAGGAAAAATTGGGTTTAAACATTCTCCCCAAAATACTTGAAATCAAATGAACAATACTTAAAATTAACAAGATGAGTTGTTAAATAGGAAGTCTTTTCCAATAAGTTTTTTGAAAATTAGGAGTCTAGTTTTATTCATGGAATTTAACTAAAATAATCATTCTACCAGAACCTTCAACAACCACGAGAATTTATAAAATCTCTACAAAGTTATTCACCACAGTTAACCTCGAATAAACATATATGTGTTTCCTAGAAAGGAAATATTGCATGTGTGACAAGAATTATTTTAGTACCTAAAATGTAGACAATGGACTTTAATTCCTATTTTGTTTCATCTGCATTATTTTTAATGAATAGTTTACATTTTGTTTTGAAGTATCTTGCATGAATAAGAAATTTTCAAGGAAGAAGATTTGAAATCTTGGAAAGTTAGAAAGAAAGACATATGATTATGGATCAGTTGAGAGTCTGGGAATCGAGAAAGTTGAGAAAGGATGCCATTGACCTTTATGAATTATTTGAGGCATCTTGATATTTTTAAGTGTGGTCAACATGCATCCCCTATGAATACACATAATGGAATTCGCTTAATAACTTATTTGAGACATTATGTAAGTTTAAGGAATCCTCTATTATAAAGAATTTGTGCAATATGAGAAACATTTGCATACATGATCATGAGATCTCACTTACCTTGCATACCTAACTAAGGTTATTTAGAGAAGACAACCAACGACATAGAGAGGAAAAGTATGACACCACAACAAAGTAGTTAGCGAATAATTGATAAGATAAGGCAACTATATTAATCCCATGGATGACCACAATTGTGAGTCAATAGGACTCATTGATACATCCATTGTAATAATATATAAGCCTTCACAATAGCCTCAATAAGGTAATTTTAAGTTAGTAGAAAGCCTTAAAGAATTTGATAGTGCATTCCAGTCCCCAACCTATCAAGCCATGCAAGGCCTATATTTATAAGTCTATTTCACTTGGCATGCATATACGTTGGATTAGTAAAGTGCACATTTAGTTTGTAAACTCCACAAGTATATGTATTATTAAAATAAGTTTATTATTCTCCCCTCCCATGAGATATAAAAAGGTCAAAGTGTGTGTTAACAACAATTTTATTTCCTGTAAAAACTTAGTCACATCAAGTTTTTTAAATCTTCTTTTTATAGTGGTTAAAAGGAACAACAACCTCCATTTTTTTTGGAAAATGTGTTTGTTCTTCTGAAATTAAAAATAAAAATATATACTCTTCTTCCAAATCTCAATTTGGATCACCGCATTACCTTGTTTTCCTCTATTTTTATCCTATGCCTCTTTTTTAGGAATGTATCTCATGTGGGTATGATAGCAATCTATTTTTATATGCAACATTTATGATTGACTCTCCTTAGATATATAATGTTTTGAAACCATCGTTTCATGTACTATCTTGTATATACATTTATTAAAGTGGAATTTAGGTGTATTAGAAACCTCTAGAACCAATTAATTAGGGTTTTTCAAGGACAAGTAAACATCATAAACATTATTGTTAAACATAATGATATACTAAATATTGGTGATGGAACCCCATGGGTAGGTTCTCCTTTTCCTGCTATGACATCTCATTGTAAAATAGAGTGTAAAAGCCTCTTTTTTTAGGAATGTTTCTCATGTGGGTACAATAGCAATCTATTTTTATATGCAACATTTGTGATTGACTCTCCTCAAATATATAATGTCCTGACACCATTGTTTCATGTATTAGCTTCTATATACATTTAGTAAAGTGGAATTTAGGTGTATTATAAACCTCTAGAACCGATTAATTAGGGTTATTCAAGGACAAGTAAACATCGCAAAAGTTATTATTAAACATAATGAGATATTAAATATTGGTGATGGAACCACATGGGCAGGTTCACCTTTTCCTGCTATGGCATCTCATTTTATAAGATAGTGTAAAAGGATATAAAAAACATTTTTCTTTCATTTGGACACTCATTGAGATGTGGAAATGCCAAGATCAACTCTTTCTAGAGTAGGACAAAGGAGGTTATGGTATTTCAAGTCCATTATTCTGTCACTTTGATACAAATCTTGAAAACTCTATGAAGCATAAGAAAAACATCATTCAAAAACCAAGCGTTTGTAGAAATACTAATAATTTTCCAAATAAAGAATAAGGGTGGCATGATAACCCACTAAAGCTTCATCATGAATAACAGAGTCTAAGAAACATGTGGCATCAATGATTTCCATTTATAGAAAGTATCTTTAACCATAAATATGAGTTACCAATTGAAGACATAAAAACACAATATCCTGATCAATTATAGATACCAAAGAAACATAAGTATTATGGACATAGCAACCATAGCCAATATCACTAGCGAGGAAAAAATCAAAGAAAAAACATAAAAGAATAAAATTAATATGCAAAAATGAAATAAGGTTAAGTTGATGGTTTCCAACCGTATTCTATTGTAGCTCCTTCATACTATAGAAGACCCATTGTTTCTCACACCTTGATTTACTGTTATCTAGCCTAAGGGTTGTACAAAGGATCACCATTCAATCTCATTACCAAAATACAATTCGTAATGTGATTTTCTCATTTTGGCGACTGAGATTTATCAGATTTAGATGATGCAAAAGAGATGATGTCTCAACAAAACATTTATTTCCCTCTCTCTTTTCCTCCCAATAGTAATACGGGTGCAACTCATTCCGAAATTATAAAATTAGATTAGGAAAACACCCCAGAACCAAATATTTAAATTATGAGCCTACAACCTTTGGGACATGTGAGCGTCTCATGAGGGCCACTTGCCTCACCATTCTATTTTCCATAACATGCCATGAAATACAAGGATGACACCTCATGAAGTTGTGGCATGCGAATATGATTATGTGGGGGTAGTTACTTGTCTCTCTTTATTTGTATCAATTTGTACTAGTGGATCTGCTCAATACTCAATGGTGCACATTGTTCTGCTATGAACATAAATCAATTTTGTATAAATAAACATGAAACTAATGATAACTCATCTTGTATGCAAAGAAGGGTGCATAACTCACCATGCATGCAAAGTAGGGCGCTTACAAAGGAAGTTGCAGGGCTCAAATTTTGATGGGCGCATGTTGATTTTCTAAGGTCTCAACAGCTAAAATGAGTACATATTTACTCAATTCACCCTATGTTTTGCATGGTATTCTTCATATAGTTAATTTTTTTATTTCATTAATGGGTCACTAACCATATTTTTAAACTTTGTAATGGGTTTTTATTGTAGCAGAGTGTTGAGAAAAACATTGAATCAAAAGAACAAATGGTGCTCTTCTGTGTAAGCCTTAGGCTAGATTCAGGATGGATTATAACAAATCAATGTGTGAGAAACAATGTTTTTGAAATCACTCAGTGATGGATTGGAAACAATTAGCCAAGCTTCTCCCAGGTACTTAAAATATAGAAATTTCAATCTATGTAGAAAATGTATATAAGAAGAAGATGATTCATTTCATCTCTTTCAAAAAACCCAAGAATATCCCTTCCTGACTCCTACCTTTGACCTTTCATTAGCTGCCCCTCATCCTCCACCTTTGTTTCCTGCATAACACCTACATGCAGGAGAACACTCTCTCGTTTTCACGAGAAGGTAGAGCAAGGGAAACTATAGCAGGAGATCTAAGACCACTTGAGCATACATCCCCAAGAGAGAACCTATTTATGTACTTATCTGCCAGTTATGATGATGTATTTTCCTGGTCTTATTCCAAAATGTTGGAACTACCACTTTAGACACTTGACCAATGGGCCTCCTCGATAAGCATAAAAGGAAACCATTTAGCCACTCGACCAACGGACGAAGCCACCAATTAAAGAACATAAGGCTAAACAATATTTCAAACAAATGTTCTTAAGTGTTTTCTATGGTACATTGAAACACAATATTTCTATTGACATGAAAAACCTAAATTCTTTTGTTTCGCTAGCAAATAGTTAAAAGAAATGATATAAAACATTCCACCATCCAGCCTTTCTTGGGATATAAGTATATGACCATTGGAAACCTTTGCACACTAATAAGGCAGGGGGGGTCAATTAGTAGTGTGATCTATATATGTTTTTAACCAATTTAAACTTCAATTACTAAATCACACATATGTTAGCAGCAACTCATTTAACATGTAGATCACATAAGTACAACTTAAAACCATAAGCAACAATATAATAATAAAAAATTCACACAATCACATCATCATAGATAAGACACAATATCTTTGGTGGAAACCCCTTCGGGAGAAAAATTACCTTGTTGTTGCTGCTCTGCTCTGAATTTATATTAGTCAAGAGATTGGTGTTTTACATAGCTTGCAGACTCCCATCAGCATGGAGAGTCAACCTCGTATACAAAATGCAAACACCCGTCGCTTAGGAGACACAATACTACTGATCAGATCAGAATACTCTGTTCTCTACAAATCTACAGACTATAATCCACTGAAGGCCACCACAATCAATGATCCTCACCCAACTCCATTTAGAATATACAACTACCATTAAATGAGAAACTTGTTCCTTTCATTAAAGCTTCGATATCACTCCTCCACCTCCATGAAGTCACTACTTCTCACCACTATGCGAACCTCTTTTCATCTATTTTAAAATTGGATCTAAGACAATATGCTCAACAAGAAAACAACTTTGCATACATGCTCTTAGCAACAACATCTCATCATCAAATAAAAATAACACAATGCATAAAATCATGTGCTCTCCAATAGTAAATACTTTGGCCACAATAAATCTGATACCAACATATATCAAGCCTCACATCATAGTATAATTGTTGCATACTACAATTAGCAACATATAACACCAAGGATGCACATCAAATGTAATAGCATCTCCTGCAAAAAATAAATGTGAGAGGATCACAATCATATTCCAACAATAAATAAAAACCTCACAAAATGATCTCTACAAAGCAAATTCAAATCTAATATATTCTGCAACATGCTTCAGATCTACACATTATTCAGTCATTGACACTCATAGATTGAAGTAGCTAAGCTCTCCAATAGGTCTGAATCATAAACATTCTATGCAAACTTCTTTTCCTCACTCATACTCACCATCCACTCAAAATCAACCGTCACATAGCTCCAAGGTCAAGTATATAAAACATGTAGGGAGAAAGTGAGCTTAGGGATAGGATAAAAGGTGGAAGCCTCTAGGAATTTCCAATTTAGTTTCCTTCCAAACAGCGAAGGAATGCATAGAAAATGTCGTGAAATCGCTCAGTCACATGCATAATACTAGCTCCATGCGACTGAGACATATTACCACTCCCATATGATTCTTTGCCAGTGACTCAAGACTTCCATTTACTCCCATAGGTTTGGGTCCATGCGAATGTGGCTAAAAATGACGGAAAACACCATGCCTTCAGCTCATAACCTCTACCATCAGTTGGATCCTCTTATACAACATTTGTACTAGCCTCTAGACCTCTGACAAGGCCCCTAACACAAGTGTCACTACCTGATAAAGGATGCCTCCCAAGTGTCACTACCAAATTGACCAAGAAGGCTAACTAACAAGGTTGGCAAGAGTGTCAACACATCCTCCACTCTCCAACAAACATCACAACAAGCTACTACACCTCTAAAACGCCTGTAACACCTCTGTAGCCCCACCATAAAGACATCAGTACATCATTACAACAATTCATCCTCATAAGCATAGACATGAAGACCTAATGAATACCTACTTGACAACTCAACCAATGTGCCATGAACCATCTCTATCACATGTATATCTATATTATCAACATGTAACAACATCCTTTGCATCTAGAAGCACCATCCAACTATCTTGTAACATCAACAAACCACAATGACATGTCCATCAATGCACATCTAAACTCCTCCAAGACAATCATGCTACTATCAAGCTCCATCAATGCCATCATCACATCAACATAAATGCCAACACATGTTAACATGGACAAACATGAGTTACATCATACTGTTGACATCAATGCCAACACAATCATCCCAATGTCAACTCAACTAGCAACATCATGACCATGTTGACATCAATGTCAATACTATGATGCCAATAATGACTAGGACATAGGTAGTGCTTGAATCATATATTAGATGCTAAGATAACTGAATATATAAATTCCGGCAACATATTGAATTACAATGTATTTCAAGATTATAATGTATTTCAAAACTGTGGAAAGATCGTTCATTGCATTTGTGGAGTAGTATACTTTTCTCATGGCTAAAACTTTAATTGGTTTCCATTGATGCATTGGAAGCCTGTAATGCTTCTCTATCCAAAGCTAATTGAGAAAGCTTCTGTAGGGTTAACAACATAAGAAGCGAATGAATTACAAAGAAAATTTAGTCGATTGTTATTAGAGATGTAAGTTGTTCATCAACGTTGTTTTTCCTTTCTTAAAACTCACAAAAGCACCTACCACGAGTGCAATGGAAATGACTGTCTAGTTGCGTAATAAAGTTATTTGTAGGTTTTGGAGTTTTCAATTGCAAAAGAAAGGATGGTGTACATGTTGAGATTGCTACCTGCAGGGAGGACAACACGCAAAGTGAGGCAGCTCACAAAACCGACAAAGCTATAATTGCAAACATAGTTGGTGGCTTGTAACTCTAGACAAAGTCCAATAATAGTAGTTTTGTCCAACAACAGTAGGTAGCGGCCCATGGGAGCTCCTCGTACATTATCTCATGTTTCCACTTGCTATCACCTGGTGCATTGGAGTAGAGGAATTCCATTTCTACTCAGATCAAATTGGAATAGAGTAATTATGTCCATGCACATAGCGAAGAAAATAAACTTTGTCCCTACACATATTGAAGAAAAGAAACTGAGCAAAGAAACAAAGCTTGCAAACTGACAGCGACATAAGGAGAACACGTTGCTAGACAATTGACCAACCACATGTAATCATGCTATGGACGTGTAATCTAGGCGACATTCCATATGACTATTTACGGAGGTGTAGTCTGAGCCGTATATGACTAATTTACTCTTTAGCACAAACTGGTAATGTTTTAGCACAAACAAATAATGTTACAAAATTAATGTTAGACTAATTCATAACATTACTTTTACTATGAAACAATTGCTTGACAATACACTTTTTTAGCCAAAAAAAATTTGATCTAATATGTGCCTCTCACCTCAGGGAAAGGCCAAATAAGAAGACGAAATTATTCATTGACTGCGAGAAAATAGTGTCGATCTCTTATAATGTAGACAAAAAAATACTTATATTAAAACTTTAGGTTTGATGTCTTTTGATATCTCAAATTACGTGCAAAGACTAATATGAAGGACACATTTCGATTAATATAATCTTTACCTTTTAAAAAACAAAAATTATTGCTCAAAGCATAATGTAATGAGGTTAAAACAAGATAGTATTTAACGGTAATGAAAAATACATTGATAAAAAAATCAATCCTATACTTACCTTTTAAAAAGCAAAAATTATTTCTCAAAGCATAATGTAATGCGGTTAAAACAAGATATATAATCTCTAGTGGTATGACTATATCTTAGATATTCTACATGGCGGCGTGAATGATTCATGAAAGTTTTAAAGTAAAACTCGAGGGACTATGTACACATGGTGATTACATCTATGTGGATATTTTGAAAACTAATAAAGAGTGATATTTTGATATTTTCATTACACGGTCATGATTTTATTGTTTTGCTTTTCATACACGTGTCATTAAGAGTTGAGAGAGTTGACGGTGGGTTAGAAATAAATATACCTCGTCAATGATTATCCCTAAGAAATAAATAAATCGAAACATTAATTACAAATTTATGTGTTAATTATTAATATATTATTGGTCATCCGTTATTTTTGTGTACGAAATAAAGTTAGCAACTTTGAAGATATATTAATTTTTTTTTTTTAAACTGCGGTAATTCTATTATTTACAGGCAAGTAGTAAAAATACAAAACTCAGGAGCCTCAACCTGCCCCGAAGGGAAACCAGATCTGTTGGCTCCTGTATTCCACCAGTCAATACTAATATCAGTCTGAACATTGTCTAATAACAGTACCATAGCACCCTTTTTCCCCAAAATTGTCCCACCCATCTATCTTCTCCTCAGATCTATTTATTAACCTCCAAGAACTAATGTTTCCTTGGCATTTCATATCTAATTCCTTCTTAAACAAACATGACAAACAAAAAGTTACAGAGGAACCTGGACTATCAGTTTGCTGCATGGTCTTTGCCAGAGTTGCTGGCGTTGTTGTTCCGCATCGCCTTCAGCATTTCTTTGATTTCCATGAGATGAGCATTCTGCTGCCTTACCAGTTCTTCAACATTTGCTGTCTCCTGTTTAGCCGCTGCCGTTTCCTGAGCCATCTCCACCATCTCGGCCGCCACCTGTTCCATGGCCTTGGCCAGGAGATGCTTCAACACCCAGTAGGTGTGAAGAGCCCGGCGGTACAGGGTAAGCCTCCCTCGCGTGTTTCCAGGGTCGGGTAACTGCGACGACCAATCATCCATTTCCGGGTCTGAAGGCTCCTCGAGAACTTTTTCCTCCATAACTTCAATGATATTCCGTATGTTGGGATTGGAATCCAAGTTATATGCTTGTTCTGCTTCAGTCAGAGCCGAATTGATAGTGCGCTGTCTACGTTTCTGCCTTGTCTGCCGCCTGGTACCTTCCGCATTGTCTGAGGATTGACGGGGCCTCCCTCTTCCTCTATTCCCCTTCCTCTTCTGACCTTCGTTCTCCCTGCCTTGCTTCGGGTTTCGGCTACTCTGCCCCTTTTCAAAACGTTTTCCTCTGGTTTCCTCGCCCTGACTGAAATCCATTTCCTCCGAGCTCTCAATTTCAATTTTTACCCTTCCTTGTTCCAAATTACGGTCCTCCGCTGGCTCCTTCTCCTGAATTCCTGCCTTGCCTCTGCTCTCTCCCATGCTTGCATGTCGAAGTCTCTGATTCCTGATTCTTTGCCAAATTGGCTCTTCCCTTTCGCCCTTTCTACTACCTGTCATCCTACCTCTGCTGCCTCTAATAACCTTCTCGGCGCCTTTGATCTGATGATGGGAAATCGTTCCACTTCTCTTGTCACGTCTCCTCCGTATAATGATTTTGATTTTGAGAATCAGTTTTTGCTTTGGGCCTCGTCCCTGCCTTACGCTCAAATCATTAATTGCTGCTGACAGTGTATTTAGATCACCGTCCTTATGCCCTCTCCTACTTGCCGCCAGATCGTGCCTCAATCTCCTGATGCCTCTCCACGCTTGAATGTAATTAACTTTGTTCCGCATCATTATTGTCATTACCAATCAGCTGTTTGAGACCATCCCATTTCGCCAGCTCAGCTTGATTATTCCAGCTGTCATCTATACGGTCTAAGGGCTCTTTGCTACCCCAGTTCGCTAAGCAATCAGCTGGCTGATTGCCTTCCCTTCGGACATGCGACGTTATTTTATATTCAACTTCTTTCAACAGCTCTGCTATATCCCGAACTAAGCTTGCATTTCTCCAGCTTGTGACTACCTTGTCCCAATTCTTCCCCTGGATTAGTTTTCTTATTGTATCCACTACTAAGGTGGAGTCCCCTTCAATTTCTAACTTCCTGTATCCGATTCTTCTGGCAATTTTGATCCCCTTATAAGCAGCCATAAATTCGGCCTCGTTGTTGGTCATTGTGCCTCCATATTCCGCATATATCCATTCTGTTCCCCCCTGTCTATTCCTGAAGATTCCGCCAAAACCCGCTGGTCCTGGATTCCCCTTAGCAGCACCATCGAAATTGAGTTTCATAAATCCCTCAGGAGGTTTTCGATATATAACTTGACTTTGAATTGCCATAGGTTGTTGTTGTTGTTTTGTTTGCTGATAAATCATCCCTTGCTCTAAGTTCAGCTTCTTTAAAACTTCCATCTCAGTCTCAGAGGTTTTCCAATCTTCCTCTGTCCACTTCTCCGCTAAGATTGATTCTCTGACTTGCTTTAAGGTCATCTTCCATACGTCCTCCGGGGTAGATGCTTTCCCTTTGAAAATACGGCTATTCCTCTCCTTCCACAAGTTCCAGACATTAAAGCCTGCTATCATACTCCATGCTCTTCCAACTATTTTGCTTTTAAACTTGCCTTCCCCCCATTCTACAAGGGTTTGAATTATGTCTCGCTGGTTCCTTTCAGAGGAAGAGAATAAATTTCTCGTTTTTTCCCATTGGAGTTGGGCTGCCTGACATCCATTGAGGAGATGTTCCTGATCTTCTTCCCCCGCATTACATAGACAGCATCTTGAAGGTCCTGAGAATCCTCGTTTTTGTATTCTATCCCAGGTTAAAATCCGTTTCCTGCCTACCAACCAAGCAAACAATTTTATTTTGGGCCACCATTTTGTTTTCCATAGCTGTTTCCATTGTTGATCTTCCTCCCCCTGCTCTAGCTGCGTTTGGATTTTGTAGGCTTCTTTTATATTAAATATTCCTTTTGTTTCTTTGCCCCAGCGGAGAATGTCTCTGCCTTCTCTCTTTTTTATTCTTCTCGAGTCTATTTCCTTTTTAAAGATGGTTTTCTGTTCTTCTGTAGTGTTCCTTTTCCATTCCTCCAGAGGTTTCCAGCTTCGCCATTCCCCATCTGCTTGTTCTTCAGTCCAGTAATCTTTAACTGTAATGAGGTTTCTCTCCATTCCTGCTCTGTACATTTCCTGCATTTCTTGGTTATTTATCAGCTTTTCCCTCTGCTGCCAGGCTTCATCCCAAAATTTCGCAATCTGACCCCCTCTGATCTCCCAGAAAATATGCTTATCTATTAAATCCCTATTTTGAGTGGTTAGATTCTAGATATCTGATCCTCGGGGCACCTCTTGCTTCCTAAGGATTTCTTCCGGGGTGAGGGGCATATGATATTTTGAAGTCCAAATTTCTTTCCAGAGGTCTGGCCCCCCTTGCATCCATCTCCATCTTAGTTTGGCAGCGAGCACCTGATTTAAGGTCCATGGGTCCCTGAGGTCTAAACCACCTTTCTCCTTCGGTCGAGTGAGGCTGTTCCAGGAGCAGAGGGCCCACTTCTTTTGCTGCTTCGGACCCCCCCACAGGAATTTTCTATAAATCTCCACCAATTTATTACATATTCCCTTAGGAGCAGCCATCACAGATAATGAATATATTGGGATTGCTTGGATGGTAGCTTTCAATAGCACTACCCTAGCTGCCAGATTCAGAGCTCGAAAAGTCCAATTGTCCAGCCTTTTTGTGATCTTCTCCAGGATATACCTCCAATTTCCTAGTTTTCGGGAGGAAGAATCTAACATAGTTCCTAAGTATTTGGTAGGGAGATCTCCTTTCCGGTACCCCAGTACCCGAGTTAGATGATTTTTAATAGGCTCCACAGTATTGAAGAAAAAGGTTCTGGATTTCTCGTTATTAATCTCCATCCCTGCTCCCTCCATAAATATCTCAAGAATTTTCCTTATCCTTTTCACTTCTTTCAGAGTTGCTCTGTAGTATATCATAATGTCAACGAATTGTTGATGTGTAACAGTTGTTTGGTTTCCCCATAATCTGAGGCCTTGAATTTTCCTATCTCTTAATTCTTTTTTAAAGTATCGACCTAATCCTTCTGCTGCAATTATAAAGAGGAAAGGGGAGAGGGGATCCCCTTGTCGGAGACCTCTAGTTGCATTGAAAGTTGAGGATGGAGCCCCATTCAGCAAAATAGAGAAGTTCGGAGTAGAGATCATACTCAGGACCCAATTCACCCACCGATCACAGAAACCAAAAGCTTTAAGGATCGTTTCTAAATATTTCCAACTAAGCATGTCATAAGCTTTTGAGAGGTCTAATCTTATTAGCATGCCTCTCTCTTTTTTCGTTTTCAAAGTGTGAATTACTTCCTGAGCTACAACTAAACCATCCAAGATCTGCCTCCCCTCCACAAAACCGGTTTGCTCTGGGGAGATGATGCTTGGAAGGATCGATTTCAATCTCTGTGCTACAACTGAGGCCATTATTTTGTAGATGACATTGCATAGGGCTATAGGACGAAAGCCTTCAGCTTGGTCAGCCTGGTTTGTTTTAGGAATAAGGGTCAGCAAGGTTGCGTTTAATCCGGGCCAGATTTTTTGATTTATTTTGGCCTCCTCTACAACTTCTAACACTTCTTCAGCTAAAAAATGCCACCCAGCTTGAAACAATTCCACTGTGTACCCATCCGGCCCAGGAGCTTTGTTCCTTTTCATATTTTTGACTATATCTTCCACTTCTTCCATTGTAATTCTTCTCATTAGGGCCAAGTTTTGGTCTCTTGTTACCATATTCGGTATTTCCCTACTTATCTTAGATATTGCCTCTGATCTGTCTGTTTGTGGTTCTCTCAGAATATTTTTGAAATGATATACCATCTCTTTTTCTATTTCTTCATGTTGTATAATTCCGTGTCCCTCTTGATTTCTTAATGAGAAGATTTTGTTCCTTTGTCTATGTTGAACCATCGCCCTATGGAAGAACTTGGTATTCCTCTCTCCCTCCCTTAGCCATTGCACCCTTGATTTCTCCTTCCATAAAATTTCTTCTTGTTTTCTTCTTTCTTCAAGTTGGTTTAGTATAATAACTTCTTCTTTTGTTCTCTCCACTTGTATGCCTTCTAGGATGTCTAGTTGCTGTAGTTCTTCCATTTTTTGTTCTAACCTGTTCTTTTCTTCCATGATGTTACCAAATTCTTCTTTATTCCACTTCTTTAGCTTATTTTTCAATTCCTTCAGTTTGAGCTGGAAAGTATGCATCTTGTTCTTTCCTCTTACAATGCTCTCCTTCCACCAGCCCTCTAATTTTTCCATCAGACCTTCATTTCTTAGCCAAAATGCTTCGAATCTGAAAGGCTTATTTGCGGGTCTTTGCTTCAGGTCTATTTCTAGTTTAATCGGCCAATGATCTGAACCAGCTACCGGAAGGATAGTTGCTTCGATGAAAACATCCTTCATCATTATTTGTTCTGAGATTAAAAATCTATCAAGGCGGGAGGCTATTTGATTCACTCCGCCCCTTCGGTTGTTCCAAGTATGCATTCCATTATTGGTTTGAATATCAATCAACTTTTGTTCTCTTATCATATCTCCAAATTGCTCTCCTTCCTTGTCCATTCTCCTGATTCCTCCTCGTTTTTCTCCTGGGCCTTTGATTAGATTGAAATCCCCTCCTATGATCCATTGCTTACCTGGGATTAGGCATCGGAGCGCTTTTAGATTTTGTAAAAAGTTTTCCTTCTCGTTTTGGATGTGAGGTCCGTATACACCTGTTATAAAAACCTCCTCTGTTGTTCCTACAATGCTTGCTTTACCTGTTAGGATTCGGGGGAAGCTCATCCAATTACTGAAATGAACTTCCTCTGGGTTCCATAGAATGGCCAGACCGCCTGCGCTCCCGGTGGCATCTTGTCCCATTATTTCATATCTACTCTTATTTCTATTCAGAATTTCCTGCATTTTCTCAGAACTTATTTTTGTCTCTTGTAAAATCATTATACTTGGCTTTTCTTTTTTCATTCTCTCATTCAGATATCTTTGTTTGCCTCTGCTGTTGAGGCCTCTTATGTTCCAGGTTGTAATTATCATCTTAACAATTTTGTGGGGGATAGGAATACCTCCGATAGGGGTATCACTCTTCCAGAGCTAACAAGTCCCTCTCCTACCTCTTGTATCACTTCATTCAAAGTTTTTCTTCCTCTTTTTTTCCCCACCTTGCCAGAGCTGCTCACTCCTATTTTCTGTGTTTCCTGTTTTTTCGGGTTTTGATTTTCTTTATCTTCTGTTACTCCTTTTTTTTCCTTATACCTTTGGAAAGCTTCCTTGTACCTCTGTTTTTGTTCCTCTGGTATGAATCTTTCGTCTATCCTTTTCCATTCTTGTAAGAGTTTTGCCATCACCTGTTCTTCTTCTTCCCCTTTTGTTTTCTGAGGGTCTATCTCCATTTCTCCTATCTCCTCCTGAGTTTCTTCTTCGGATTCTACCCTCTGATCCCTTTTCGTTTTCTCTGTTTCTTTGTCAGCGTTTTCCTCTGCTACCTCCATTTCTTCTACCTCTTCTTCTTCACTTGCTTCGGTTTCCTGCCCCTCTTCCTGTAGAACTTGGAACTTGTTTGGGGATTCTGTTTTCTGAGTTTCTTTCTGTGTTCTCCTCTGACCTTGATTATTTCCTCTTCTTCTTCTTCGTTGAACTTCTTGGAAATTCTCTTCCTCCTTTTCAATTTTCCTTAATCCATATCTTCTTTCATTTTCTGCCTCTCTTTCCTTTTCTGCTAGCATAATGGGGCATTCCCTGAGTAGGTGGCCATATTCATGGCATCTTCTGCAGCGGAATGGAATGTGTTCATAGTCTAGAGTCTGGTTCCATACCTCATCATGATACTCCAGTTCTATTGAGTCGGGAAGGGGTTCAGTGATATTCATGTACACACATATTCTAGCAAATGTGGTGTATTTTCCTCTCTTGGTTGATTCTGCCACTTTGACAAAGGAGCCAATTGAATTTCCAATTCCTTTGAGGATCTCTGAGTTCCAAAATTCTGAAGGTAGGCCAAACAGGCTGATCCAGACCGGGGCCGCTAGTATTTTTTCCTTGTCTGGATTATAACACTCTACCCAGTCTCGCATGAACAGTCCTGCATTGTTCATGAAATAAGGTTGTTCCTCAAAGATCCTGCTCTTATCTTCTAAATTTGAGAATATGACGGTGAAAAACCCCTTCGCCCCCAGCTTGACTTCAACATGTCCTTTTGGTTTCCATTTTTGTTGGATCCATCTCATGAGATTTTTCTCGTTCGGCCAGTATCCTATAAACTTACAGATCAGAGCATAATCTCTCATGTAACATCTATAGTTTTCTAGTGTATTAGGCGGGATTACAAACCTGGGTTTGTTCGTCGCCCTCGGAAGACATTTTCTTGGTATGCCCGATCTCCTTTGTGCTCCAGCAGCTGAAGATTCTCCCTCATTCTTCCGTTCTTCCGCGTTCTGTCTTTCCTTTCGAGCTTCTCCTGTTATTACTTCTTTGTAGGAGGGGATCTCTCCCCTCCCATGCTCCGTTCCCATTATTTCCGGTCAGAACCTGCTACCGTTAGTTCTCCGTTTGTTTGCCTCCAGATAAAAACTTGTTTGCAGAGGTCAACCCGCTGGATTTGGCCTCCTGCACCAACCAGGGTCCTCCCTTCCCTGCGCTCTTCTGCGACCTGACAGGGTCCTATCCTGCACTGCCGCCAGAGTGCATCAGGGGCGTCAGCGAAACCCTAGCTCAGCTCCCGCCATCGCCCATTACGATTGATGTTCACTTCCGAGAAGAACAACCAACTTTGAAGATATATTATTGGTCCATAGCTATTATAACATTTAATGAGATTGGGGAGGGTTTGATTGTACAAAAAAACTCCTTGTGCAAGTGACAAAAACTTTAGACTTAGGTTGGTCCCTGGATTCCATACTATTCTCTTTATAGAATTGGTGGTCATTAGTTTCTTTATGAACTCAATTATAGATAAGTGCATTGGAGACTGAAATTGTATAAATTTTAGGATATGAATAGTTACAAGTAGTATCCATTTGCAAAATGTCGAAGTAGCTTCAATATGGCCATGATAGTCAAAATTACATGTTGCGAAATCTATAAAAATAACATTCTTTATTTTTCTTTCCAATATTTATATGTCTCATTTGTTTATCGATTTTATGTTCGACCCAATTTTTTTAGCATATTTATCATTTTTTTTCTTATTGTGTTGGTTCTATAGTAATGACAGTTCAGATGTTTTAAAGTGTTGATATATTTTTTCATTTATTTATTCTTCTATTCCAATATTTATTTCAAGAAGATTGGATAATGAAATAGTTGTATTAAGTACATGATGATAAATAAAAAAATTTGAATTATTCAAGTTTAAATATGATTTTATATTTTTTACAACCATTTCAAAATCATACATGGGTGTGTACAACTCGCTCCTCCTTGCTAAATTGTTAAAATATTCAATAATTAAATTTTCTATGTTACATTTACTATCCTCACAAGAGTATGATGAAAATGGTGTCTCAGTTCAATTCTCATATATGTGAAGCAAATGTAATAGAATTATTTCACTTTTATATTCTTGAACTTGGCTAAACCTAATCTTATTAATTTTATATTCTTCAAATTTCTATTTTAATAGTTTGAATCCACCAAGTGTTGTGACAACATGTATTTAGCCATGCTAGTTAATTGTTATGTATTTATAACCATAAAAGGATATTAGCACATGTTGTACATGACATGGGAAGAGAAAGATCTAGATAAACAAATTTTACTTTTTCTACTGATCAAGTATATAATGCAAGAGCAAGTATCACCAAAGAGCTTTGGCGTGTGATTTGAACAAATGCATATATTTTTGGTTTGTATCTAGACATTCTTAGCACTTGGGAAAAACCCTACATGTGGTAGCCTTGCATGAAAATAAAAGACATTTCCATTTGAAAATCCATCTCCTTACATTTCAACATTTTTCATCAATGCCAAACAATTTGTTTTCCTAGTCATTAGAATAAGAAAACCATCAACATTTATTTCAT
The DNA here is from genome assembly GCA_031772625.1 of Pinus tabuliformis. NCBI lineage: Eukaryota > Viridiplantae > Streptophyta > Pinopsida > Pinales > Pinaceae > Pinus > Pinus tabuliformis. The sequence continues at coordinate 284,803,407 of CM062806.1, read as the reverse complement.
GCTTCAATTATTGAAATGTATTCAAACTTACCACTTTCCAGTTAGTTCCTTTAAATAGGCACTCTTACTGTATTTCAATGGAATGTTCTTCTAGTTATAATGATTGTACAATTAAAAATTAGATTCTCTCCAGTGCTCAATGCCCCTCTCATCTCACTATAAAAGGAATAACTATGTTATATCTTGTCTTTGAGATCATGGTAGAGTTGGAAAAGCATTGTTGAATCGGGTAACAAGAAAGTTGTATCGTAATAATAGAAATCTAAATAAAAGCTAAAAAAAAGTTTGATTCATTAAAAAATGTAACATACTCTTGAATGTAACTCCATATTGAATCTATTATCTTACTACTTTGTTATTAAAAAATATTTAAAAAATATAATCATTATTAACTTTTGAGTAATTACTTAACATTTATATTATATAACATCCAATATTAAAATATTAAAATAAAATTTTATTAAAACACAATATCTAATATTAAAATATTAACAAAATAAGAATTTATTAAAACACAATACCCAATTACAAAGAAAAAAAATATTTTTATTTATATTTTTATGAATTCCAAAGAAAAAAAATTCATTCTATTTATATTTTTGTGAATTTCAAAATAAAACTATTTGTTATATATATTTTTTAATTTTTATAAATTCAAATATTTTTAATCTTTATAAATTCTTAAATAAAACAATTCATTATATTTATGCATTTTTCTTCATTTTTTGGATCAAAATTTAATATATTTATTAAATCTTATTTTTTGGATTCATTTGAAATTTTTTCTATATAAATTAATAAATATAAATATTTATCTTTTTTATATTTTCATTGAATTTTATAACGATAAATATTAAATATTTTTTTAAATAAAACTAAAATGGTAAATTATAAATCATGACATTGCTAATAAAAATTGAAATCAACAAAACAACTCATCAATAATATTTGTTTGCATTTTAAAATTTATATAACTTTTTCATTGACTTATACCATTTATTAATTTTCTTTAATAGAAAACAAATAACCTCCAAAATTAAAAAGTTAACCATATAATTTTTTATTAAGACATAATACTCAACTATAAAGAAAACAATTCCTTTTATTTATATTATTATAAATTCTAAATGAAACTATCCATTATATTTTTATACCTATGTATTTTTTTCTAATTTTTTTCAAAATTTATAATATTTACTAAATCTTACCTTCCACGATTTATTTAAATCTTTTATAAATAAATTAATACTTTTCCTTTTATCTTTTCGTTGAATTCTATAACGTTAAATATTAATAATTCTTAAAATAAACTAAAAGTATAAATTCTAAATCATGACATGAGAATATTGAAATCAATTATATAACTCATCGTTATTTTTTTGGGCTTAAATTGAAATTTTATATAATTTTTTGATTTACTCAATAACTTTTATTATTTTTATCTTTTCATTGAATTGTATAAGCTTAAATATTAAATAATTTTTAAAATACACTAAAACTATAAATTCTAAATCATGACAGGAGAATATTGAAATCAATTATATAGCTCATCGTCATTTTTTTGGGGCTTAAATTGTAATTTCATATAACTTTTTGATTTACTTAATAGCTTTTATTATTTCCCTTAAATTGAAAATATTTTTTTTAAATATAATATTTTTAATATTTTTAATTAAATATGTTTTTTAACAAACATATAATCATTATAATAGGTTTATTAAATACCTATATTATTATTAATAAATGTATCGTTTAACTTATATATTATTGAAATGATTATTTTTTAAAACACGTATATATAAATCAATAAACTAATTTAAACATAGTTAGATGCATGCAGATGTTGGAGACGAGAGTTGGAGAGAGGAAAGTTGACCGAAGAGCGAAGATTCAGTTTGCGGACGAAATCAGCATCAAACCTACAAGTTGGTCTCACCTCACACCACGAAAAACACAACAAGGAAGATAGAGGAAAATGACAAGAAGACAGTTACAGGCAAGAAGGGAGTAATATGGCACCCAGGAGAGGTAAAAGAGATAACGAGAAGGAAGAAGGAACAAGTGGGTCAAACAGGAAAAGAGGGAGGAAGTCGGGTAGTGAACACATGAGAACTCTTATTGTCGCATATATGGCAAGGAACCCGCTAGACATCATAGCCCAAATTGCTGGTTGGGAGAGAGAACTGAATGACAACATCAAGAACCAGGATGTAATAACCCTGGTAACTTGTAATTTCCGGTAATTGTTGTGGTAAAAACAATATGGGTGACAGCTTGTTATTAAGACATTATTATTTGTTAAAAGAAAATATAATGAACTATTATACACATGTGTTGAAAGAATGATGGCAGCCTCCACAAAGGGGCCTTTTCTATTAAAAGAAAAGAATCAGTTAAGAAACTGAACAGGAGACAACTGCCTCTCACCCAGAAAGGGGTGGAAAAGGAAAAACCTCTGGGCTGTTAGGGAACAGGCAGAGGCGGACTCCAGAGGAGAGAGCAGAGTGTGAATACTGGGTTAAGTCTGGTTATGACCAGATAACCCTGCACCGTGGTGCTTGAATCTTGAAAAAGGCTGTGGCCTACAAGATAGCTCGGAGGGGAGATCCAGTGTAGTGGATTCTCGAGGTTGGGAGGATAAGAGCTAGATTACTGCAGGTGAACATTACAGCAAAGCGACAGTAGCAGATTACCAGGTACGCTTATTAGATAGCTTTACTTAAAATCAGGTAATGATTGCATATGGAATATAATGGTCTAGATTCTTGATTTAGAAAAAGAAATGTTAGCAAATACAAGTGCCTGTGTTTATCTTTATGGAGGTGATTACAGGTATATTTAAAGTGTGGTATTTATATATACAGTCGACAGTGAGACTTCTCGTTGACAAGATGGAAACCATGATTAAATATACAAATGCACTAACTGACATTTTCTTTACCGAAATAAACAGACACAGATATACGAGTTAATATTCCTGAGTCTGAGAGTGTAAATAAATATACAGCTAACAGAATAAAATCTTGTTCTTAACGACCGCGTACAGACTCATAGATGAAATATAAGTTATAACAGAGGTGTGGCATACTGCGGCCAGAATCAAATAAAGAAAGTTCATTATTAGAAACCAGCGAGATACAGAGCATATGCAAGTATAGATATGACGCAATGCATGTAAAGTCACTATGTCTATGAACCCGTGGTATGAGACCATAAATTACTTTTGAAGCTTAACCGATAATAAGAAAGACGGTAGAGCGCTGTGTAACAGCCGGGTCATTAATAAATAAAAAGCCGAATAATTACACTGACAAAGAACATTTAGGTACAGTAGTGCAGGGTAAACCCTCAGATAAACCTCAAACCAACATTAAAACATGAATGTCCCGGTATGCCAAACAAATGAGATGGATGTGCTGTGCGCCAACTATAAACATAAACAATTTACTAAGATGCATTTCTGAATATCGAACTTGAGTAGAAACCCTCATACAAAACCCAGAAAATATAGGCGGTAAGGGTTGGACCTGCTCCCTTTGTTTCGGAAGCAGGCCGTGATGCCTGAGACCGCAACAAATGAATCTTGTCATGATTCCCAAGAAATGAAACCAATACATACGGTAAACATGCCTGTGAAATTATATATAAATATATTAACTTCGTTCAGAGACGATGAACGTCTGTACAAAACTAAGGATAAACTTAAGATGCACGAAAAGATGCAAACATTCCATATTACATTCATTGCCATAAGGCCGTAGAGTAAGGAAAAAATAAATATGCTAACAGGCGTTACAGGTCGGGTAACCCCGGCTCATAGTAATAGCAAGTTTCAAAGAAATATGGACTGTGCATTGTGTAAAGCAAATCCTTTATATAAACGACTGTAAAACAACATGACCAAATATCAAAACCCTCGGTTGGCCTGTGGCCATAAACCGACAACTTCTAAACCCAAGGGTTTGTAAAGTACAGAATCGGCCAAGAATGCCGCCTGTGAATAACATCAAGTCTCGAAACCAGAGTAACAGACCTGGGCACATAAATACCGTGCATCAGCTCCGTCGGTCATTAACAACCGCCAAACATTCATTCCAAGCTGACTAAATGTCTAGACATACTACTGAGAAGGGATTACCCGAAAGGAATGCAGGTCGATCAGAAGATCCCTCGGATGGTCGACGCCATGGAAGCCAAACCCTTCTGCACGGCACCGCACTGTGTAAATCATCAAAGTATGGAGGTAAACGTTAGAACCTGAGAGAGAGTAGATGCCATGAATTAACCGTAAGCTGTAACATTTTACCATAGATAAGAAGATACCTGTGCGAGCAGCAGAGTGGTATGGTGGTGGAGTCTGTCGGAAAACCTGTGTATGCATAATGTGCAAATGAGCCAGAACCGAAGAACTCGGTAAACTTATATGTCAACCAAACCCTAAGGTCATTTTTCACCGTCCGATCTGGAGACACAATCTTCATCGTTCGTTTGGGCGGGAGCATGGCACGTTTATCGAATGCACAAACCGTAGAATGGTCACATGGCTCCACATGGCCTGCAGCCACCTGGCCATGACCGTTCACCATGTGGCGCTGGAGTTTAATGACCATCCGGACGAGGGAAAACCAATGCACCAGCATGCGTTGAGTTATTAAAAAGTTAATGTATAGTAAGACCACATACGAGGTGTAACATATGTTAAAGAATATCGATTAAGGTGTGTGAGCCATAAATCATAATCCACGTTTATACAAAGTCATATACTCGTGCGAAACAAATGTATCCTAACCATGGTAAAATGGAAGGTAGGACATAACAAAGTTTTTTTTTTTTTTATGGTAAAAGTAGCAGGGTCGTGACAATGTGGTATCAGAGCGAGGTTTCAAAAACTGAGACCTCTGGAACAGCAACAAGAACAGAAAGAACAATTATCTTATATATGTATACAATACAATGTCATTAATCATGTCTTTTTGTGTATATCAGGAACATATTGAGACATTCCACAGCTGACAGTTATACAATAAGATGGAGGAAATGCCGGGAGCTGGTGGCATTCCACCAGACAACACAGGACTGTGGGTTCAGCTTGGTGCTGAGACACGCAGTGCTAATCAGGCAATACTTCAGACCGTTCAAGAACTGAAGGGTGAAATGGCACGCTTGCGAGAAGACAATGCACGATTAACTATGGAACAAGAAAGAATATTGAAGAGCTTGTCGGTAAAACAAAATCCACCCTTACCCAGTCCCAGTGCAGAACAGCAAAGGGGCACTGAGGAGCGGAATTATGCTCCTGAAATTTCAGAAGAGCGGGAAGACCATTCTGATAACGTGCAAGAGCAGCAGGCTACCAAGAGACAGAGAACGGAACTACAGGGGGAATTTCGAAAAATCAAACCCCCACTCTTTGATGGAGAACAGGAGGAAGCAGCAGAAGCATGGCTGATTAATATTAATAAATATTTTCAGCTGTACGAATATGATCAAAATCTGAAGGCACGGTTGGCTATATTCCAGTTGCAAGGCAAAGCCACCTTGTGGTGGGAAGAAATTAAAATTGTGAAGGGGGTAAGTGAGCAAAGCATAACCTGGGAAAAGTTTCAGAAATATTTTAAGGAGAGGTACTTAACTGAGCGCTTTTATGATGAGAAGGCGCGAGAATTTCATGATTTACGACTAGGACAACAATCCATGGATGAATTCATAAATCGCTTTACCTCTCTACTGCGTTATGTGCCTTACATAAAAGAGGAGAAGGCCAAGGTGCAAAGGTTTGTGAGTAGTTTGCCAGCCTATATCAGAGAGCGAATCGAGTTTGACAACCCCCGAACTATGGATGAGGCAATTAGGAAGGCCAGAATTTGCTACCAGCAGCACAAACAAAAGGGAGAAATTCCCAGCAGAAAATGGAATGAGAGAAAAGGTAGCAGAAATGCTGGAAACAACAAAGGCAGCCACGGAAATGGTGGCAAAGGGGCTGGAAAAGGACAGTTTAACAGAAGCACGAGTAAGGGAACTTTCCGGCCTAAGCCAAACGAGAACAGGATTAGTGAACCCCCTGCTAAATCAGAGGTTGAAGGAACCAAACCACCAGTTCAATGCTGGGTATGTGAGGGACCGCACTATGCTAGGAACTGTCCGCAGCGTAAAAGAACTGATCAGATATCTCAAATCCATGAAGCTTCCACTGTAGGTGACGTGGCACGCAGTGTACCAAGGATCAATGCAGCATTAGAAGACCGGCAAGCGGAATATCAACCTTCCATGGTGGAATTCGAAGGTAAGATCTCAAACCTTTCTGTAGCTGTACTTATTGATCCAGGGGCTACGTTAAGTTACGTTAGTCCAAAAGTAGTGGAACATTGTAAGCTACCATCAGAAAAGTTTAAAAACCCATGGTTGGTCCAGCTGGCTACGGGGGCCAAAAGGCGGGTTTTAGCTAAAGTGAATAACTGTTCTTTTAGTATAGCTGGACAGCCTGTAAAGGCAGATTTGAATATACTTCCGTTAGGTTCCTATGACATACTTATTGGTATGGACTGGCTGGAGAAGCACTGGTCGTTGGTGAATTGTAAAACCAAGACCATATACTACAAGGATGATTTGGAACAGCAGCAGGAATTGCAGGGAATTAAACGTCCTGTTCAGGTTCGACCTATAACTGCAACACAACTAGCTAAGTGTATTAGAAAGAAATGTCAAATCTATGCCATACAGGTTGGCTATGCGAATCAAAAAGATAAGATGTCTGCATTAAGTGACATACCAGTAGTGCAGGAATTTACAGACGTCTTTCCTGAAGAGATTCCGGGTCTGCCTCCAAGAAGGGACATAGATTTCACTATAGAGTTGGTACCAGGGGCAGCTCCAGTATCGAGGGCACCATACCGGATGAGCATACCAGAGTTGACGGAATTGAAGTTGCAGCTCCAGGAATTGCTAGATAAGCAGTACATTCGACCTAGTGTATCACCTTGGGGAGCTCCAGTATTGTTCGTGAAGAAGAAGGATGGGACCTTTCGCATGTGCATAGATTACCGACAGCTGAATAAGCTCACGGTCAAAAACAAGTATCCTCTACCCAGAATAGATGAACTTTTTGATCAGGTGAAAGGAGCAAAGGTGTTTTCCAAAATTGATCTGCGATCTGGTTATCATCAGATCAGGATCAAGGATGAGGACATTGCCAAAACTGCTTTCCGAACACGCTACGGGCACTACGAATTCGTAGTGCTACCTTTTGGTTTAACCAATGCGCCAGCCACCTTTATGTGCATGATGAATAGCGTGTTTCACCAGTTTTTGGACAAGTTTGTACTGATATTCATTGATGACATTTTGATATATTCTCGTTCCCAGCAGGAACATGAGGAGCACCTTAGATTGGTGTTGCAAACTCTTCGGGAGCATCAGCTTTATGCTAAATTTAGCAAATGTGATTTCTTTAAGGAAGAAATTCAATATCTGGGTCATGTGATTACAAATGAGGGAATTGCGGTTGATCCCGAGAAGATAAAATCTATTATGGAGTGGCCTACACCCAAGGATGTTTCGGACATCAGGTCCTTCATGGGATTAGCTGGTTATTACAGGAGATTTGTGGAAGGCTTTTCGAGAATAGCCTATCCTATTACCTCATTACAAAAGAAAGGAAGGGCGTTTAAGTGGACAGCAGAATGTCAGCAGAGTTTTGATCGTTTGAAACACCTACTCACCACCGCACCCATCTTAAGAATCGCAGATCCTAATAAGGATTACGTGGTGTGCACTGATGCAAGCAAAGAGGGCGTGGGGGGAGTATTGATGCAGGAAGGGCAGGTAATAGCCTATGAATCTAGGAAATTAAAAGAACATGAACAGAAATACTCTGCATACGATTTAGAATTAACTGCTGTAATTCATGCCCTTAAAATGTGGCGACATTATCTTCTCGGAAAGAAATTTCTGCTGTTAACCGACCATCATAGCCTAACGCATTATTTCAATCAGCCCACTTTGAACGCGAGACAAGGTCGTTGGGCAGATTTTCTAAGTGGGTTTGACTTCGAAATAAAACATTTAAAGGGCAAAGAAAATCGGGTAGCAGATGCCTTAAGTCGAAAAGTTCATAATTTATGTGAACTTTCAGCCAGCCGGTGGCAGAGTTCGCTGGTTGAACAAATAAGAACAGCAGCGCACAACGACTCAGAATATCAGCATTTGAAAGTGCAGGTACAGCAAGCTGATCATGACAAGTTACAGCAAGGGTATACATTGGATAACACGGGGATGCTGTATCTCAATGGAAAAATGTATGTACCCAACTCCGGTGACCTTAAGAAGCTGATCTTAGATGAATTCCACATCAGCCATTATGCCGGTCATCCAGGATATCAAAAGTTGGTTATGGCACTCAAAAAAGAGTATTACTGGCCTGGAATGAAAAGGCAAGTGGTGGAATATTTGGCAAAATGTTTGGAGTGCCAGCAAATTAAGGCTGAACACCAACACCCAGCGGGACTGTTACAGCCCCTACCTATTCCGGAATGGAAATGGGAAACCATCTCCATGGATTTTATAACTAGTTTACCACGAACGAAGAAGGGTAATGATTCTATTATGGTTGTAGTTGATAAACTAAGTAAAGCAGCACACTTTATACCCGTACAGTCTACCTACAAGGCGGTACAAATTGCGCATCTCTTTATGCAGAATGTGTTCCGCCTGCATGGAATGCCAAAGGTAATCATATCGGACCGTGATGTGAAGTTCACCTCCACTTTCTGGAAAACATTGTTTGCTGAGTTGGGCACCCAGCTGAATTTTAGTACAGCATATCATCCACAAACCGATGGACAAACTGAGCGTGTCAATCAGGTATTGGAAGATATGCTGAGGGCAAATGTGATGCTCAAGCCTACTCAGTGGGAAGAATATTTGCATTTGATTGAATTTGCCTACAATAATGGGTATCACACCTCCACCCAGCTAAGTCCCTTTGAGGTTTTGTATGGGCGAAAATGCCGCACACCCTCGGGTTGGAGTGGGGTAGAGGATAAATTGAATTTGGGTCCAGAAATGTTAAAGGACATGGAAGATATGGTAAAGAAAGTACGAGCAAACCTAAAGGCTGCACAAGACAGACAGAAAAGTTTCGCAGATAAGAAAAGAAGATTTGCAGAATATAAAGTGGGTGATCATGTATTTGTAAGGATTCAAACTAGAAGGAGCGCACTGCAGTGGAGCGGGTGCGCTAAACTAGCTCCCCGATATTTCGGACCATTTCAGATTCTCGCTAGAGTAGGACCGGTGGCCTACCAACTTGCTTTACCCAGCCACATTAGGATTCACAATGTGTTTCATGTTTCTGTCCTAAAGAAATATGTGTATGACCCTAGACATGTTATACAATGGCAAGATGTACGGGTAAGAATTGATCCGATTAGGTTTAATTATACCACTACACTTAATGAGGAATTGATTAAGTGCTGGTTGTTTGCAGGTCGAACCGGAAGGCGGGGTCCTAGTCGAACCACAGAGCATTCTCGACCGGAGAGAAGTGCAGCTGCGGAAACGGGCTATTACCCAAATTAAGGTGCTGTGGCAGCATTATGGCCCTGAGGAGGCTACGTGGGAAGACGAGGAACTTTTCAGAAAAGCCTATCCAAATTTATTTGATAAGAATGGACATCGGGACGATGTCCAATCCTAGGGGGGGAAGATGTAATAACCCTGGTAACTTGTAATTTCCGGTAATTGTTGTGGTAAAAACAATATGGGTGACAGCTTGTTATTAAGACATTATTATTTGTTAAAAGAAAATATAATGAACTATTATACACATGTGTTGAAAGAATGATGGCAGCCTCCACAAAGGGGCCTTTTCTATTAAAAGAAAAGAATCAGTTAAGAAACTGAACAGGAGACAACTGCCTCTCACCCAGAAAGGGGTGGAAAAGGAAAAACCTCTGGGCTGTTAGGGAACAGGCAGAGGCGGACTCCAGAGGAGAGAGCAGAGTGTGAATACTGGGTTAAGTCTGGTTATGACCAGATAACCCTGCACCGTGGTGCTTGAATCTTGAAAAAGGCTGTGGCCTACAAGATAGCTCGGAGGGGAGATCCAGTGTAGTGGATTCTCGAGGTTGGGAGGATAAGAGCTAGATTACTGCAGGTGAACATTACAGCAAAGCGACAGTAGCAGATTACCAGGTACGCTTATTAGATAGCTTTACTTAAAATCAGGTAATGATTGCATATGGAATATAATGGTCTAGATTCTTGATTTAGAAAAAGAAATGTTAGCAAATACAAGTGCCTGTGTTTATCTTTATGGAGGTGATTACAGGTATATTTAAAGTGTGGTATTTATATATACAGTCGACAGTGAGACTTCTCGTTGACAAGATGGAAACCATGATTAAATATACAAATGCACTAACTGACATTTTCTTTACCGAAATAAACAGACACAGATATACGAGTTAATATTCCTGAGTCTGAGAGTGTAAATAAATATACAGCTAACAGAATAAAATCTTGTTCTTAACGACCGCGTACAGACTCATAGATGAAATATAAGTTATAACAGAGGTGTGGCATACTGCGGCCAGAATCAAATAAAGAAAGTTCATTATTAGAAACCAGCGAGATACAGAGCATATGCAAGTATAGATATGACGCAATGCATGTAAAGTCACTATGTCTATGAACCTGTGGTATGAGACCATAAATTACTTTTGAAGCTTAACCGATAATAAGAAAGACGGTAGAGCGCTGTGTAACAGCCGGGTCATTAATAAATAAAAAGCCGAATAATTACACTGACAAAGAACATTTAGGTACAGTAGTGCAGGGTAAACCCTCAGATAAACCTCAAACCAACATTAAAACATGAATGTCCCGGTATGCCAAACAAATGAGATGGATGTGCTGTGCGCCAACTATAAACATAAACAATTTACTAAGATGCATTTCTGAATATCGAACTTGAGTAGAAACCCTCATACAAAACCCAGAAAATATAGGCGGTAAGGGTTGGACCTGCTCCCTTTGTTCCGGAAGCAGGCCGTGATGCCTGAGACCGCAACAAATGAATCTTGTCATGATTCCCAAGAAATGAAACCAATACATACGGTAAACATGCCTGTGAAATTATATATAAATATATTAACTTCGTTCAGAGACGATGAACGTCTGTACAAAACTAAGGATAAACTTAAGATGCACGAAAAGATGCAAACATTCCATATTACATTCATTGCCATAAGGCCGTAGAGTAAGGAAAAAATAAATATGCTAACAGGCGTTACAGGTCGGGTAACCCCGGCTCATAGTAATAGCAAGTTTCAAAGAAATATGGACTGTGCATTGTGTAAAGCAAATCCTTTATATAAACGACTGTAAAACAACATGACCAAATATCAAAACCCTCGGTTGGCCTGTGGCCATAAACCGACAACTTCTAAACCCAAGGGTTTGTAAAGTACAGAATCGGCCAAGAATGCCGCCTGTGAATAACATCAAGTCTCGAAACCAGAGTAACAGACCTGGGCACATAAATACCGTGCATCAGCTCCGTCGGTCATTAACAACCGCCAAACATTCATTCCAAGCTGACTAAATGTCTAGACATACTACTGAGAAGGGATTACCCGAAAGGAATGCAGGTCGATCAGAAGATCCCTCGGATGGTCGACGCCATGGAAGCCAAACCCTTCTGCACGGCACCGCACTGTGTAAATCATCAAAGTATGGAGGTAAACGTTAGAACCTGAGAGAGAGTAGATGCCATGAATTAACCGTAAGCTGTAACATTTTACCATAGATAAGAAGATACCTGTGCGAGCAGCAGAGTGGTATGGTGGTGGAGTCTGTCGGAAAACCTGTGTATGCATAATGTGCAAATGAGCCAGAACCGAAGAACTCGGTAAACTTATATGTCAACCAAACCCTAAGGTCATTTTTCACCGTCCGATCTGGAGACACAATCTTCATCGTTCGTTTGGGCGGGAGCATGGCACGTTTATCGAATGCACAAACCGTAGAATGGTCACATGGCTCCACATGGCCTGCAGCCACCTGGCCATGACCGTTCACCATGTGGCGCTGGAGTTTAATGACCATCCGGACGAGGGAAAACCAATGCACCAGCATGCGTTGAGTTATTAAAAAGTTAATGTATAGTAAGACCACATACGAGGTGTAACATATGTTAAAGAATATCGATTAAGGTGTGTGAGCCATAAATCATAATCCACGTTTATACAAAGTCATATACTCGTGCGAAACAAATGTATCCTAACCATGGTAAAATGGAAGGTAGGACATAACAAAGTTTTTTTTTTTTTATGGTAAAAGTAGCAGGGTCGTGACAATGTGGTATCAGAGCGAGGTTTCAAAAACTGAGACCTCTGGAACAGCAACAAGAACAGAAAGAACAATTATCTTATATATGTATACAATACAATGTCATTAATCATGTCTTTTTGTGTATATCAGGAACATATTGAGACATTCCACAGCTGACAGTTATACAATAAGATGGAGGAAATGCCGGGAGCTGGTGGCATTCCACCAGACAACACAGGACTGTGGGTTCAGCTTGGTGCTGAGACACGCAGTGCTAATCAGGCAATACTTCAAACCGTTCAAGAACTGAAGGGTGAAATGGCACGCTTGCGAGAAGACAATGCACGATTAACTATGGAACAGGAAAGAATATTGAAGAGCTTGTCGGTAAAACAAAATCCACCCTTACCCAGTCCCAGTGCAGAACAGCAAAGGGGCACTGAGGAGCGGAATTATGCTCCTGAAATTTCAGAAGAGCGGGAAGACCATTCTGATAACGTGCAAGAGCAGCAGGCTACCAAGAGACAGAGAACGGAACTACAGGGGGAATTTCGAAAAATCAAACCCCCACTCTTTGATGGAGAACAGGAGGAAGCAGCAGAAGCATGGCTGATTAATATTAATAAATATTTTCAGCTGTACGAATATGATCAAAATCTGAAGGCACGGTTGGCTATATTCCAGTTGCAAGGCAAAGCCACCTTGTGGTGGGAAGAAATTAAAATTGTGAAGGGGGTAAGTGAGCAAAGCATAACCTGGGAAAAGTTTCAGAAATATTTTAAGGAGAGGTACTTAACTGAGCGCTTTTATGATGAGAAGGCGCGAGAATTTCATGATTTACGACTAGGACAACAATCCATGGATGAATTCATAAATCGCTTTACCTCTCTACTGCGTTATGTGCCTTACATAAAAGAGGAGAAGGCCAAGGTGCAAAGGTTTGTGAGTAGTTTGCCAGCCTATATCAGAGAGCGAATCGAGTTTGACAACCCCCGAACTATGGATGAGGCAATTAGGAAGGCCAGAATTTGCTACCAGCAGCACAAACAAAAGGGAGAAATTCCCAGCAGAAAATGGAATGAGAGAAAAGGTAGCAGAAATGCTGGAAACAACAAAGGCAGCCACGGAAATGGTGGCAAAGGGGCTGGAAAAGGACAGTTTAACAGAAGCACGAGTAAGGGAACTTTCCGGCCTAAGCCAAACGAGAACAGGATTAGTGAACCCCCTGCTAAATCAGAGGTTGAAGGAACCAAACCACCAGTTCAATGCTGGGTATGTGAGGGACCGCACTATGCTAGGAACTGTCCGCAGCGTAAAAGAACTGATCAGATATCTCAAATCCATGAAGCTTCCACTGTAGGTGACGTGGCACGCAGTGTACCAAGGATCAATGCAGCATTAGAAGACCGGCAAGCGGAATATCAACCTTCCATGGTGGAATTCGAAGGTAAGATCTCAAACCTTTCTGTAGCTGTACTTATTGATCCAGGGGCTACGTTAAGTTACGTTAGTCCAAAAGTAGTGGAACATTGTAAGCTACCATCAGAAAAGTTTAAAAACCCATGGTTGGTCCAGCTGGCTACGGGGGCCAAAAGGCGGGTTTTAGCTAAAGTGAATAACTGTTCTTTTAGTATAGCTGGACAGCCTGTAAAGGCAGATTTGAATATACTTCCGTTAGGTTCCTATGACATACTTATTGGTATGGACTGGCTGGAGAAGCACTGGTCGTTGGTGAATTGTAAAACCAAGACCATATACTACAAGGATGATTTGGAACAGCAGCAGGAATTGCAGGGAATTAAACGTCCTGTTCAGGTTCGACCTATAACTGCAACACAACTAGCTAAGTGTATTAGAAAGAAATGTCAAATCTATGCCATACAGGTTGGCTATGCGAATCAAAAAGATAAGATGTCTGCATTAAGTGACATACCAGTAGTGCAGGAATTTACAGACGTCTTTCCTGAAGAGATTCCGGGTCTGCCTCCAAGAAGGGACATAGATTTCACTATAGAGTTGGTACCAGGGGCAGCTCCAGTATCGAGGGCACCATACCGGATGAGCATACCAGAGTTGACGGAATTGAAGTTGCAGCTCCAGGAATTGCTAGATAAGCAGTACATTCGACCTAGTGTATCACCTTGGGGAGCTCCAGTATTGTTCGTGAAGAAGAAGGATGGGACCTTTCGCATGTGCATAGATTACCGACAGCTGAATAAGCTCACGGTCAAAAACAAGTATCCTCTACCCAGAATAGATGAACTTTTTGATCAGGTGAAAGGAGCAAAGGTGTTTTCCAAAATTGATCTGCGATCTGGTTATCATCAGATCAGGATCAAGGATGAGGACATTGCCAAAACTGCTTTCCGAACACGCTACGGGCACTACGAATTCGTAGTGCTACCTTTTGGTTTAACCAATGCGCCAGCCACCTTTATGTGCATGATGAATAGCGTGTTTCACCAGTTTTTGGACAAGTTTGTACTGATATTCATTGATGACATTTTGATATATTCTCGTTCCCAGCAGGAACATGAGGAGCACCTTAGATTGGTGTTGCAAACTCTTCGGGAGCATCAGCTTTATGCTAAATTTAGCAAATGTGATTTCTTTAAGGAAGAAATTCAATATCTGGGTCATGTGATTACAAATGAGGGAATTGCGGTTGATCCCGAGAAGATAAAATCTATTATGGAGTGGCCTACACCCAAGGATGTTTCGGACATCAGGTCCTTCATGGGATTAGCTGGTTATTACAGGAGATTTGTGGAAGGCTTTTCGAGAATAGCCTATCCTATTACCTCATTACAAAAGAAAGGAAGGGCGTTTAAGTGGACAGCAGAATGTCAGCAGAGTTTTGATCGTTTGAAACACCTACTCACCACCGCACCCATCTTAAGAATCGCAGATCCTAATAAGGATTACGTGGTGTGCACTGATGCAAGCAAAGAGGGCGTGGGGGGAGTATTGATGCAGGAAGGGCAGGTAATAGCCTATGAATCTAGGAAATTAAAAGAACATGAACAGAAATACTCTGCATACGATTTAGAATTAACTGCTGTAATTCATGCCCTTAAAATGTGGCGACATTATCTTCTCGGAAAGAAATTTCTGCTGTTAACCGACCATCATAGCCTAACGCATTATTTCAATCAGCCCACTTTGAACGCGAGACAAGGTCGTTGGGCAGATTTTCTAAGTGGGTTTGACTTCGAAATAAAACATTTAAAGGGCAAAGAAAATCGGGTAGCAGATGCCTTAAGTCGAAAAGTTCATAATTTATGTGAACTTTCAGCCAGCCGGTGGCAGAGTTCGCTGGTTGAACAAATAAGAACAGCAGCGCACAACGACTCAGAATATCAGCATTTGAAAGTGCAGGTACAGCAAGCTGATCATGACAAGTTACAGCAAGGGTATACATTGGATAACACGGGGATGCTGTATCTCAATGGAAAAATGTATGTACCCAACTCCGGTGACCTTAAGAAGCTGATCTTAGATGAATTCCACATCAGCCATTATGCCGGTCATCCAGGATATCAAAAGTTGGTTATGGCACTCAAAAAAGAGTATTACTGGCCTGGAATGAAAAGGCAAGTGGTGGAATATTTGGCAAAATGTTTGGAGTGCCAGCAAATTAAGGCTGAACACCAACACCCAGCGGGACTGTTACAGCCCCTACCTATTCCGGAATGGAAATGGGAAACCATCTCCATGGATTTTATAACTAGTTTACCACGAACGAAGAAGGGTAATGATTCTATTATGGTTGTAGTTGATAAACTAAGTAAAGCAGCACACTTTATACCCGTACAGTCTACCTACAAGGCGGTACAAATTGCGCATCTCTTTATGCAGAATGTGTTCCGCCTGCATGGAATGCCAAAGGTAATCATATCGGACCGTGATGTGAAGTTCACCTCCACTTTCTGGAAAACATTGTTTGCTGAGTTGGGCACCCAGCTGAATTTTAGTACAGCATATCATCCACAAACCGATGGACAAACTGAGCGTGTCAATCAGGTATTGGAAGATATGCTGAGGGCAAATGTGATGCTCAAGCCTACTCAGTGGGAAGAATATTTGCATTTGATTGAATTTGCCTACAATAATGGGTATCACACCTCCACCCAGCTAAGTCCCTTTGAGGTTTTGTATGGGCGAAAATGCCGCACACCCTCGGGTTGGAGTGGGGTAGAGGATAAATTGAATTTGGGTCCAGAAATGTTAAAGGACATGGAAGATATGGTAAAGAAAGTACGAGCAAACCTAAAGGCTGCACAAGACAGACAGAAAAGTTTCGCAGATAAGAAAAGAAGATTTGCAGAATATAAAGTGGGTGATCATGTATTTGTAAGGATTCAAACTAGAAGGAGCGCACTGCAGTGGAGCGGGTGCGCTAAACTAGCTCCCCGATATTTCGGACCATTTCAGATTCTCGCTAGAGTAGGACCGGTGGCCTACCAACTTGCTTTACCCAGCCACATTAGGATTCACAATGTGTTTCATGTTTCTGTCCTAAAGAAATATGTGTATGACCCTAGACATGTTATACAATGGCAAGATGTACGGGTAAGAATTGATCCGATTAGGTTTAATTATACCACTACACTTAATGAGGAATTGATTAAGTGCTGGTTGTTTGCAGGTCGAACCGGAAGGCGGGGTCCTAGTCGAACCACAGAGCATTCTCGACCGGAGAGAAGTGCAGCTGCGGAAACGGGCTATTACCCAAATTAAGGTGCTGTGGCAGCATTATGGCCCTGAGGAGGCTACGTGGGAAGACGAGGAACTTTTCAGAAAAGCCTATCCAAATTTATTTGATAAGAATGGACATCGGGACGATGTCCAATCCTAGGGGGGGAAGATGTAATAACCCTGGTAACTTGTAATTTCCGGTAATTGTTGTGGTAAAAACAATATGGGTGACAGCTTGTTATTAAGACATTATTATTTGTTAAAAGAAAATATAATGAACTATTATACACATGTGTTGAAAGAATGATGGCAGCCTCCACAAAGGGGCCTTTTCTATTAAAAGAAAAGAATCAGTTAAGAAACTGAACAGGAGACAACTGCCTCTCACCCAGAAAGGGGTGGAAAAGGAAAAACCTCTGGGCTGTTAGGGAACAGGCAGAGGCGGACTCCAGAGGAGAGAGCAGAGTGTGAATACTGGGTTAAGTCTGGTTATGACCAGATAACCCTGCACCGTGGTGCTTGAATCTTGAAAAAGGCTGTGGCCTACAAGATAGCTCGGAGGGGAGATCCAGTGTAGTGGATTCTCGAGGTTGGGAGGATAAGAGCTAGATTACTGCAGGTGAACATTACAGCAAAGCGACAGTAGCAGATTACCAGGTACGCTTATTAGATAGCTTTACTTAAAATCAGGTAATGATTGCATATGGAATATAATGGTCTAGATTCTTGATTTAGAAAAAGAAATGTTAGCAAATACAAGTGCCTGTGTTTATCTTTATGGAGGTGATTACAGGTATATTTAAAGTGTGGTATTTATATATACAGTCGACAGTGAGACTTCTCGTTGACAAGATGGAAACCATGATTAAATATACAAATGCACTAACTGACATTTTCTTTACCGAAATAAACAGACACAGATATACGAGTTAATATTCCTGAGTCTGAGAGTGTAAATAAATATACAGCTAACAGAATAAAATCTTGTTCTTAACGACCGCGTACAGACTCATAGATGAAATATAAGTTATAACAGAGGTGTGGCATACTGCGGCCAGAATCAAATAAAGAAAGTTCATTATTAGAAACCAGCGAGATACAGAGCATATGCAAGTATAGATATGACGCAATGCATGTAAAGTCACTATGTCTATGAACCTGTGGTATGAGACCATAAATTACTTTTGAAGCTTAACCGATAATAAGAAAGACGGTAGAGCGCTGTGTAACAGCCGGGTCATTAATAAATAAAAAGCCGAATAATTACACTGACAAAGAACATTTAGGTACAGTAGTGCAGGGTAAACCCTCAGATA
This sequence comes from Pinus tabuliformis, assembly GCA_031772625.1. Taxonomy (NCBI): domain Eukaryota; kingdom Viridiplantae; phylum Streptophyta; class Pinopsida; order Pinales; family Pinaceae; genus Pinus; species Pinus tabuliformis. Next base: position 284,785,063 of record CM062806.1, on the reverse strand, counting down.
AACCTCAAACCAACATTAAAACATGAATGTCCCGGTATGCCAAACAAATGAGATGGATGTGCTGTGCGCCAACTATAAACATAAACAATTTACTAAGATGCATTTCTGAATATCGAACTTGAGTAGAAACCCTCATACAAAACCCAGAAAATATAGGCGGTAAGGGTTGGACCTGCTCCCTTTGTTCCGGAAGCAGGCCGTGATGCCTGAGACCGCAACAAATGAATCTTGTCATGATTCCCAAGAAATGAAACCAATACATACGGTAAACATGCCTGTGAAATTATATATAAATATATTAACTTCGTTCAGAGACGATGAACGTCTGTACAAAACTAAGGATAAACTTAAGATGCACGAAAAGATGCAAACATTCCATATTACATTCATTGCCATAAGGCTGTAGAGTAAGGAAAAAATAAATATGCTAACAGGCGTTACAGGTCGGGTAACCCCGGCTCATAGTAATAGCAAGTTTCAAAGAAATATGGACTGTGCATTGTGTAAAGCAAATCCTTTATATAAACGACTGTAAAACAACATGACCAAATATCAAAACCCTCGGTTGGCCTGTGGCCATAAACCGACAACTTCTAAACCCAAGGGTTTGTAAAGTACAGAATCGGCCAAGAATGCCGCCTGTGAATAACATCAAGTCTCGAAACCAGAGTAACAGACCTGGGCACATAAATACCGTGCATCAGCTCCGTCGGTCATTAACAACCGCCAAACATTCATTCCAAGCTGACTAAATGTCTAGACATACTACTGAGAAGGGATTACCCGAAAGGAATGCAGGTCGATCAGAAGATCCCTCGGATGGTCGACGCCATGGAAGCCAAACCCTTCTGCACGGCACCGCACTGTGTAAATCATCAAAGTATGGAGGTAAACGTTAGAACCTGAGAGAGAGTAGATGCCATGAATTAACCGTAAGCTGTAACATTTTACCATAGATAAGAAGATACCTGTGCGAGCAGCAGAGTGGTATGGTGGTGGAGTCTGTCGGAAAACCTGTGTATGCATAATGTGCAAATGAGCCAGAACCGAAGAACTCGGTAAACTTATATGTCAACCAAACCCTAAGGTCATTTTTCACCGTCCGATCTGGAGACACAATCTTCATCGTTCGTTTGGGCGGGAGCATGGCACGTTTATCGAATGCACAAACCGTAGAATGGTCACATGGCTCCACATGGCCTGCAGCCACCTGGCCATGACCGTTCACCATGTGGCGCTGGAGTTTAATGACCATCCGGACGAGGGAAAACCAATGCACCAGCATGCGTTGAGTTATTAAAAAGTTAATGTATAGTAAGACCACATACGAGGTGTAACATATGTTAAAGAATATCGATTAAGGTGTGTGAGCCATAAATCATAATCCACGTTTATACAAAGTCATATACTCGTGCGAAACAAATGTATCCTAACCATGGTAAAATGGAAGGTAGGACATAACAAAGTTTTTTTTTTTTTTATGGTAAAAGTAGCAGGGTCGTGACACAGGACATCCCCATGGAGGAGTGGGAAAGCATGGTTCCCGATCCAGGGAATTCTCGAGGCCGTCACTCCCTCTTTAGGCAAACCATACAACAATATTGGGTAATGAAGAATGTGGTGGCATGGGCCATGACCCTGAATCGAGAACAAGCAGCAGGTGATAGAACAAAGGCACAGGAGAAAAACAAGGAAAAGGATCCAGTCAGGGCTGAACTACTCAGGGAAATAGCAACAGTTCAAATACAGACCTACAGAAACAACTTGGCCTTGGGAAGAATTGAGTAGACACTAAAAGATATGAAGTGGAGAATTGAGCAGACATTACAAGATATGAAGAGGAGCGAGATGCCTGGCTCCAGTGCCAAAGCGCCAGCCCCAGTAATATCCTTGGATGAGGATTGATGCAACGGTCTAGTTCAAATCTGATAAAATTTTGATGAAATGCATTCACTTGTTTAATTTGTTTTATCTGAGCAGTAGTATAGACAGTCAAAACAATGTCGCTAGATGGATAGCAAAAACCTTTTTAAATTTTGGACAGGTTTTAATGTAGACAGGTGGCAACTTGGTTTCCTTTGGGAAAGTAAGTCACCTGTAATAGATGGAAGTCTATGATTTTGGAAAATTAATATAAATAGAGGAAGCACTACCAAGTTTACAAAAAAAAGTAATTGAAATTAAATGAAATTGTTTATTAGCATAAATTTTAATTCAAAATCATATCATGTTAATTCTTATTCAAATTCAAAAGTAGTAATATACTCATTAAAACAAATTGGGAAATAATAAATGTGTTTAGTCTTAGATATTAATTGCATGACCAATGATATAAAGTATTGTGCAAGATGGTAGAGACCTATCATGTTAATTCTGATTCAAATTCAAAAGCAATAATCTAGTCATCAAAACAAATTGTGAAAGGATAAATGTCTTTAGTCTTAGATATTAATTACACCAGCAAAGATATAAATAATTGTGCAAGATGGTAGAGATTATAAAGGATATATGTTTGAAGCAATAAGATTCACAAAAATTGAAACTTTGGGTGGGCCTTTTGTCAAAGTCAATGGATTGATTTTCATGGACTAGGGAAATACAAATGAAATGCTTCGAACTTACTTTTCATTTTTTTCTTTTTGGCTTTCAGGTATCTTAGGTATTTTTTTTTGCTTTCATTTGTATCTTCACTAACGTAAAAATATGCATGTTTTCATATATATGTCTAAATATATATATTTGAACTAATTTTCCATTTTAACCTTTTGGCATAAGCTCAATGATTTCCACATATATAATTTTTTTCATAATAAAATCCCCAAAGGATTGACAACATATCTAAAATGGATTTTTCCTGATAAAAAACCATAAGTTATAACAGTTTGTAAAATTCAAATCGAATCTTGTCTGTCCCTAAAGATTTCTCGTTAGCCATGCCCTATATAAGATTGGACAACTCGTCTTAGTGTAAAGGATTAAAAGGAGGCTTCTCTCAAATTGAGAGACTATAAAAAGTACAACCTTTATAATCAATGCCTTGGTTAATCACTTGTTATTTTAATAGCTAGTGCAAACATCTCCCATTATTTTTTATTCACTGTCATCTCTCCTTGAGCATGCTTGATAGCAAAAATAATTTATTATCCATGCTTTCTTTGTAAATATTCAAAATGAAATATTGTAGGTTCCTCACCATCCTTGGCACAATTAATCATGGCTTTGGTCTTCACTCCCTACTTCTATTCTTTTCAAACACTCTAAGTTGTTCAAGCTCCCCAACTTGTTATTTCTCAACTGTGTTGAAAAGGTCAACCTTCAAGGCTCAATGTCTAATAGTGATGTGTGGCTTCCTAAGGTTTCTCTCTTTCACTTGACAAGTATGTGCTACTATCTTACCCCAACCTCTCAATTTAGTGAAATATACCTTTAGATTGGAACTTGTCCTTCTTCACTATTGGTCTTAAGACTTGACCCATTCCCCTATTTCAATAATGTTAAAATTTAGACCATTTTTCAATTTTCTTGTATGATCCTTGTTCAAAGGCCATGCTAATCTTCTCTCTATTGCTCCAAATTTAGTTGATGTTCCATATATGCATAGGTTCAACAAAATTTTGTGATGTTAAAGCATGGCTACACCCAGACTTAATCCCATATTTTTAGATGCTTTTGAGTGTGTTTGGTAGCTTTGGACATTGAAGGCCACTAAAGACATTTCAACGATACTTTCCTAGCTTTGTTTCTGCTATATCCTCATAGTTTATGGTGGTTTGGTCCAACTTTTCATCCTTATACCTTGACTTAAACCCACATTTTTAGCTTCTTTTGAATACATTTGGGTGACCTTGGCAATTGAATGCCATTAAGAAGATGACAAAGGAATTTTTGAGGATATTTTTGTCATATCCTCCCATTTTATAGTGGTGTGGTTCATCCTTTTTGTCCTACACAAATTCTCTTTTTCAAATTTCTATACATTTATCGGATCCACCTATTTGGACTCTTTCGCATATTCTCCTCCAACATAATCTTGCCCTATATACATTGACTGAATGTTGCCCCCATTTCACAAAAATTATGCACTAGGAAAAAGAACTACAGAGAAAAAGGTGGCTTTGGGATTCTTGATCATGTGAGATTAGATTCTCAAGATGCCCAATGGAGCCTAATTTTTTTTATTTTTTTATTTTTATTTTTATTTTTTTTTTATTTTTTTTCAGAAAGAAAAGCACTATATTATATTGAGGCAATATATACAATATGTTCTGATGGATCTCATAAGAAGACCGCATCTGAGAAACTGTATAAAGGATCATTTCAACATGTTATCAGCCTAGATAAAGGAGACCTGAAGCATCACATAGGAGTCAATATATACAACATGTATAAAGGAGCATTCAGCATGTTCTCAGCCTAGAATCTGAGGCATCACATAGGAGCAAGTCATAAACTTAAGGACACAATACAGTAATGGGCATATGACAAAAAGAAAACCAGTGCATCCCGATGAAAGCCCTCAGAAACCAATCGATGGCGCAAAACCAAAATTAGTCTCCACACAAACTGCAGTCAATGATAGAGAGCTGAGACAGAAGACATAACAAATATGGAGGACATATTTGAATCCTCAAATATTTTTAAGTTCCTCCACTTCCAAAGGCTCCATATAGTGATGGGAAGGATTTGGCGCTTGACAGCTTCTTGTCTTCCCCACCAGGCAAAAGCTGCATCAACATAGATGATGTTAAGGTGCGGAAAGGAAAAAAATGAAGCTAAATCATACCAGATTTGTTGGGAGACCATGCATTTGAAGAAAAAATGATAGTTTGATTCCTCCTCCATCTTGCATAACACACATCTGCTGGGTCCTTTCCAAGAACGCTTTCTTAAGGTTTCCCAAGATAAATTCTTGTTGTGAAAGACTAACCAAGAGAAAATGATCACTTTGAGGGGGCAGCCAAGTCTCCACCAGAACACTAGAAAAATCTGTCTAGCAGGCCTGTTTTTTTGGAAATGAGATCCAAGTAGATGTCCTTTATAGTGGCATGAGAATTAGAGAGAGATAAAGACCATACCACATGGTCATCAATCCCGGCCCGCTTTAAGCCACCCTTTTTGAGGGAGATTTTGAGATTATCCCAGAGAAGAGACAAGGCCTGTGGGATACCAAGATTTCCTGCATTCTTGAGCGAAGGAGAGGGCCCTCTCCATTCCTCAATAACCTTGTTCCAAGTGAAAATACCAGATCTGTGGAGATAAAAAAGAAGAGGAGCAGGAACCTGTAAATTACCCCTGAAACCAGCAAAAGAGTCGAAACCAATGAGGATTTTCCGGCCAGAGAAGATCCTCCATTTAAGATTGTTAAGAAAGTATTGCTGAATTCTCCTGAAACAAAGCCAAATAGCAGACCCTTGCTTAATACCAATGGAGCCAAACCTGAACCAGAATTCCAAGCTTCGTCCTTTTTGATACTTTTGGTGGATAATTTCACTCCAGGGGTTTGAGTCAAAGATTCCTCTCCATAAGGATTTATAGACAAGAGCTTTTCCAAAAATCCTTATGTCCATCAAACCCCATCCGCCAAGTTTTTTTTGGCAGGGATAAGAGATCCAGTTTTGTGAGATGGATTTTGTTCATAATGAAAGTAAAAAATCTTGTTTTGATCTTTGTTCATAATGATTCAACGAATATTTGGATGCCTCTTAATAAACTACTAGAGAATAAATAACATTTTAACCTATAAAATGACCCTTCTCAGTAATTACAACAACCACAAGAATTATACAGTCTTTCATAAGGAGTAATGCAATCAAAATTTTAATGAATTTCTACCAAAAAATTCTTTTCGTTCTTTTAGTTTTCATTTTATATGCAAGTGAATTACTAAAATTAGGTTTATTCCATATCAGTATATCAGAAGCACTATACAACTAAAATGCTCTGCCTCCTTACATAGCAATTGGTTCTGGTTTCTCATGCATTTACTAGATGTCAAACCTTTCTCACAATAATGCCATCCCTACAAACAACACATAATTAAAATCATATATTGTATGAAAAGGTTGTCTTCCAAACACATTAAAAGAGGGAAAACAAATACAGATCACAAAGACCAAAGGGTAAGAGTGCTAGGGCCTGAAAGTGACATCGAATAGATAACCTTGAGGATCCAAACCTTGCATAAAACAACATAATGCAGATGTAATGGACCTATGAGCACTATGGGTTTGGATTTGACTTTGAGCTAGAAAAGTTAAAGGCTCAAACTAATTCCAGGCACTGAGATATGCTTGAGTTGACAAACAACATATTTTATGTAAAATAAAATGAATGATTGAGAATCTTACCAGAAATGTAAGGTGGATTTTCACACCTAACGAATGACAAAAAAACAACACTCTATTACTAAAATTATTACAAAAGAGAAAACACGACCTTTTTTGTCTCCACAACACCTCTAACCTCCATTAGCACTCCTTCGGGCACCACTATGTAACATTTTTATATATGTTTTCTGGTTTCCTTGCATGTTTCTGCCATTGCATATGTATTAGTTCTCCATAGAAATAAACCTCCCATAACTATGGGAAAAAAAATTGTCCCCAAGAAGAACACTTCTCGCACAACCTACAAACTTGAAACGACTCAGAAGATCATCTTAAGTAAACAATACAGAAGAAAATAAACTTAAATGTGTTCAGATTCCGACATTTAAGAAATATTTCACCGTTCAATGAGAACTTTCAAAGCTCAAATGCATTCAAATTCCGCCATTTAAGATATATTTCACAGCTAATTGAGAACATTCAAATTATCTCTGTCGATAAAAAAACCACAAGAAATAATCTAAAGAATAATCATCACATCAATCTGCCACTGGAAGTCAATCAAACTCTTCTGACATTGCTAGTAGCTGGTTGTTAAGGAAATGAGCACCAATGTTTTAGCATAATTGGTATTTCCTAGAAAATCCATGAATCTCTGACCACTACAACAAGGTCACGGTCTATGTTGTGATAAATCATATCTGAGATGAGCGCATGTAGGGAAGGCATGACTTGAGAAGAAGTCGACAGGAACAATGATAGCCATGATTGCACATGTTAATTTTCTATTCGATTGAGGATGACAAAAATGAAGAGTTGGTATTGGCTATGTTGAACAATGTTTGCCCTGCCGAATCCGACAAAGAGTACACCTTCAATGTAAATAACACTCAATGAGTAGCTTTCATTTGTGGTTTTTATCCTTTCTCCATGAAAAAGTTCTCTATATTGTCTAATGGGTTCTCTCTATTTAAGAGACCTTGCAAACCAAGTAAACGTTACATGTATCAAATAGCTTCTTACTCTTTAGCACAATCTTGCTAGCATGGTTGTAACACAATAATTTATTTCTTCAAATTCATAGAAGAGGGTTGTATTTATAGTCTAATCATGTTTGAAAATGCATTAGTTTGAACGTGAATCCAATAGATTCAATTATGGCCAGCCATGTGATTGATTTGATAGAAAGGATAGCAAAGCACTCTTCTATTGTGGAATCATCCACTTAAATATTGAAGCAAATGATGGAATTAATGAGTCACATAATGACACAAATCAAATTACTATAGAAGTTCTACATAGAGGAAAGGACTCCTTAGATTGGTCCAGTGAAAAATAAAGAGAAATTTGTTTAACCTTTTCAAAGTTCAACCTAAAATTTGACATGGATTTATGGTATATAATTAGCTTATAATCCATAATTTTAAGAGCTTTAAGTATATTATATGAGTGTGTGTAATATACTTTACACAAATGGCTCCATGTGTGTTTTGTTGGGCATAGTGGGGTGGAACCCCTTATCAGGGAAATAGTCCTTATAATGAAGCTCGAAGGACCCTTTATGGGGCCTTGAAGTGGCTCGTTGAAAAAAACTATTGATAGACTTTTATGAATAGGTTTTAATGAAGAGTTTTTTATCGAGCAACTTTTGTCAATATGATTCTTCCTTTGGTAGTTTTACAACACACCCTTTCGTGGTTCATGTTAATGCAATCTTGATTAAGGAACTATGATTATAGTATAGTCTAGGGTTAGTGGAGTTAGGGTTTATTGATGTTGTAGGATATACATATTGTATTGTAACACTATAACATATAATATATATTGAAAAACCATTCTTGTTTTTTCAATTTGATTTTTGACAATAAAATATCTTTATTAAATATGTATGTGTTTGTGTATACGTACAGGCCATTGCATCTTCCCATATTTATTAAAATTATATTTAGAACAATTAATTATACATGATTAAAACTTACACGCATCAATTTACATATTCAAATTTTATATAAACATGAACCTGTAATATAAAATATATTAATTTAAAATATTAAGAATTTGATTGAAATATAGATACATTTTTTATGTTTGGCGATGTACTATAGAATACACAAATATTTATATAAAAGTTTAATTTTTATACATAATTAAAAAAAATTACAATATAATCCATTTATTTTTGAGAAGCAATATTAAATTTATTGATTTAAAATATTAGGAAACTGATTAAAAAGCAATACTAAATTTATTGATTTAAAATATTAGGAAATTGATTAAAATGTAAATGCATCATTAATCTTTAATAATTATATTGGACCATATTCTATAAAATAGATAAATACTTAATATAAAAATTTCGTTTTTATATATAATTTAAAAAAACGTATTTTACAATTTAATCAATCTAATTTTAAAAAGCAATTTACAATGATCATCATTTAATATATTAATATTAATATTAATATTAATATACTTTTGGAGTTCTAGTTACACTTATATGTACATATTATTATTATGAATGTCTCATCTACACAATATTAGTCAAAGCGCTCCTCTAGTTATCATTATGTAAATTGGTTGATAAATAATTTATTTTTATGAAAGATTTTTCAGCGCAAATTATAAGAAATTTTGTTTGTCAATGCGTTTTGAACCAATTAGTGTTTCTATACAAATATAGCCATTAGTTAGTCATTGTAGCCGTTTCCTAGTCAAATATAGCTGTTAGTTAGCTACTGTTGGATGTTCTGCTTTGACTATTTAACTTGTAATCTAGATCTGACTCTTCAACTTGCCCTGACGATGAACCACACTAGTTGATTCGAAATGCATCAACAAATGAAATTTCTTATGATTTACGCTGAAAAAATCTCATAAACTTGATATGGATCACACAAGCCTCAATTCAACAAATAATTTATTCTTAATCAATAAAAGTTTACGTTTCTTTAATTAAATTATTTAAGTATATGTTGTGTGTGAATTGATTTATGAATTTATTTTTCTTCTCTTGTTTTCACTCTCTAATGGTTATGAAAAAATTTCACCATACTTCTTGGTTTTCATTATATAATTTGGTTGTTAAATACTTTATTCAATGTAAAGGTTGATTTTCTTTGATTAAACGATTTAAGTTACTATATTTTGTATGTGAATTCATTTCATTGAACTTTTTTATTGTTATTTATTTTATTCGATTCACTAGACTTGATTGTAGTGTACGAAAATAATGTGATCGTGGTCCATTTAGCATCAACGTGACCATGTGACAAGTACTCATATGGAGTTAAAGATGACCATGTGACAAGTACTCATATGGAGTTAAAGATGGAGCACGCCCATTTGTTTTATCTCACATGGAGTTAAAGATGGAACACGCCCATATGTTTTATCTAACTTGAAGTCTAGTCATACAAAATATAATTTAAATGTAAAAAAATATTCCTTGTTAAAGGGTGTTCATTATTTTAAGTTTCTCATTTCAGTTACATGTAAGAATATTTGTTTCTCATTTCAGTTACATGTAAGAATATTTGAGGGTGCCAAGGGAATAGTTTATATTTATATGTTGTATTCGAGTAGAGAAATTAATTAATTTATTTATTACGAGGGTAGTTAGGCCAAAGGGTAGTTAGACTTTTGGAAAGCTGTTTATGAAGTAGACTGGTCATGTTAAGATATACTCAATTTCCTAAATTATTAGGAGGGTTGTTAGCCCATAGAATACTTAGACAAGTAGAACAGTTGACTTTTGGAAGGCCGTTTATGGAGTAGACTACTAAGTTAAGAGTGGAGATATTTAATTATTTTATTTTATTTGATTTTTATGTAATATTGAATAATTTTTTATTTTTAATGAAAATTTAATGTGAAATTTTATATAAAATTTTGTTTTTAATATTTAATAAATATATTTTTAATATAAAATAGTTTTTAAAAATATTAAAAAAAATAAATATGAAATATTACTATTTTAATTACAAAAATTCATTAAAAATAAATGTATCTCTTTTTAACACACGCTCATTATTGGTAAGTTAACTCATTATTGGTAAGTTAATATTTATAATTTATGTTGTTGTTTTTCTTTTTAAATATTGATAATTGAAGTATCAATGTTAAGTTACATATCTCACGGTTCAAGGAGCAGAAATTTGATGGAATACATTACCATTCTTTTTCAAACAACCAATCATAATTGCAATGCTATATAAAAAAACTAGAATAATTTTATAGTTAGGTAGACACAGCACGTTCATTGTTTATATAATTGTTATATTTTCATATTAATACACCGTGAGTTTTGCTATTTATTTATGTTTAAAAATCCTCGAAAAGAGAAAATGGTTTGCTAGTGTTATACAAAGCTTAATTTTTATAATAGTAATAATTTGTTTTTTTTGGGGGTGATTTTAACCTAAAGAGTAAATGTGTATTTAAATTCAAAGATAGTATATTATATGGGCTCAAGATTCATACTTATATAGGTGGATGAAATTCCAATGCCATGTTTTTTTGTTTTTTTTCCTTTAAGTAAATTGGTTGGTTATTGGTCTAGCAAAACTTGTGTTGTGGACACAAACATTACTTAGGTTTAAATTTATTTTATATTCCTTTTTTGATGCTGGATTTGACATCGTAACATGTGATTTGGCTACTATTGTTGGGGCATGTGGGCATGTTTTTTGAAATTGCTCTAGAATTAGAGCATTTTAAGGTTTTGTGTTCAAATTGTTTTTCTATTTTGTAAGTAGTTGTGTTGGTTTAATACTTATAACCCCATCTATATTAATAAAAAATTAGAGAATAAGATCCTAGTTTTCCATTTGTTATTTTATTGAGTTGGTTTCTATATATTTATATATTCCAATATAAACTTCTCAGAAAATTCAAAGGGGACTAGAAAAATCTCAAATAATAATGTTTAGCTAACCATTTATACCCTCTCTTTATATTTTTGTATGTCCATTCAATTGAATAATATTATTACATTATATGAAAACAATAATCTAGTTGTAAAAAGAAATAACACTTGTAAATGGAAGTCGGAGACAAGAATGAAAGAAGAGAGAATGAGAAACCAATCCTGAGACCAAAGGTACCAAGTTGAATTTCTTGTGAAAGAGATTAAGCTCAATTTCTTGTCAAAGAGATTGATTTGAATTTCTTGTCAAAGACATTAACTTAAATTTATTTTAATTTATTTTAATAATTGAGTTACCTATACAAAAGTCTTTGAATGAGAGATAAATTGTGCACTATTTGAGGTGTCTTAGTGCATGCACGTGTAAGACCAAAAGATAATTGTTCTTTACTATCAGTTAACTACCCATAAATGGAGTTAGCTAGCTAAATATGGAGCAAGATCCATATATAAATTTGGCCAAAATCGAATCAACCAAAAATAATTGAGAACTTATGTATGCAACTTTAAACTCTAGAAACAAAACTAGTCTCCAAGAATAAAACTAAAGTCCTATGGAGTAGTTGACTCTAGTAATAGAACTAAACTCCATGAATAGTATTGGAGACACTAGGAGAAGTCTGCTCTTATCTAGGGGTTAAATAAAGTCACACACATGTATTCTTGATGAAATGCTACTACCATGTATCTATCTTGTCACAAACACATGTCATCCTACATGGTAGCACCTAATAAAAATAGACAGGCTATAAATTGTAATCCTCATACTAAGAATAAAATCACTATACATACTAGTCCTCTTGCTAAAATAAACATACTGTAAATAGACATGTTATAATAGTAATCCTCCTGACTAGTACGAACATTTACATGTAGTCCAACACCCATTAAACCATAACTAGGGTGTGTGCAATAAATGAGTTGTGAAAATTTGTAATCATGCAAGGTACCCATGTACAAAACAACTCAATGAAACATATTATGAAGAAAGGTGATGTAAAGAGGAAAATCCCAGTGGGAAGAAATCCCTACCCCCCTTAAGATAACACTAACAATGTTAATTATTATGTACTTGTGTACTTCGCTACCATGCATTAGTTGAGGAATAAATAAAAAACATATTATGGCCATTATATTGATCTTTTATTGACTTATCTCCGTGAGTTTTCCTAACATTACCTAGTATGTGATCTTGAAATTCATGTTCTTGAAGAGAATATGCCATTGTATTGGCTCATGGATGAACTTTTAGATGAAATACTCATGGATGAACTTGAAGAGGCTAATTTTGAAGTTGTTGATCTATCTCTTCTTCTATTTTGTGAACTAGTTTCATAACATTTGGTATTAGGGCTTTGGATTCTAGGGTTTCGCTGCTTCAAATAGGTCATCATGGAATTTTCACTATAAAGTTTTTTCTACAAAGTTTTAGAAGTGGAAATTAAAACCCATTTGAGCCGAAGTCTTGATGAACCTCATGTCCGAATGTCAGATCTTGTCTCGCTATATTTTCAGATATATGATTCAAGGAAGTTATGGTTTTTGTAGGCTCCCAAATTCCATCTCAAATAGCTAACCTTGGGAAAATCATCATAACGTTCTCTTTGAGAATCAGAGTCAAATTTCGTCATGTGTAATAGAAGAAGGACGAACTGTAGTTTCTTAGATATCATTTTTCAGGTCGAAGGTTGAAAAAGAGACATGTGGCACTTCGTACAAGTTTGCTCTACGAAACTAGTCTATAATCCGGTCATTGTGGGATATTGGGCATAAATCTTCCTTGGAGAATCCAATTTCGATAAGAATTATGGGGTTGGTAATACGCCTCAGAGGGCTACCACAGGGTGAAATTTTAGATAGGTTGGAGTTCCGAAATACAGAGATACAACAGATTCAATATCGAGCTCCTATAAAGCAGAAAAAAGGTGTGTACTTTTTAAAAATTTGTATAAGTTTTGTTTGAAGAAATATTTTAAAGTCATTCAAAGGGAATAGTGAAGCATATTAATCATTAATTTATGCCCCAAAGAAATAAAATGGAGACACATAGTAAGTAACCTATTGACAGTGTTGGATCCGCCAACATGTCAAGGGATCTCTCCGGTAAGAAGTCCTGACTAGACCTCAATCTGTTTGGAGTAGGAGTCCCGACAATGGGTAGTAAAGCTATGCCTTGCCTGCAATAGAGCATAGATGTAAGCAAAATATCCTTGTCGGAAGTAAGTGTGTGACCTTGCAGCAAGTCAAGAGAGATGCATGGGGAGGTTCTAACACATGGAGGGGGGAAAAGAAGTGTGTCCCTTAGAAGCCTGTAATATTACACAGCCTGAAAGGAACACACGAGTTTCAAAAACTAGAAAGCAGAATATTTAGTGATCCAAAGTGATGAGTTAAACCAACAACACACTTCAATACGATTCATACAATCACATACGAAATAGTCCATACATCAATGCATAAGTTAAAACTACATACATTGCTAAGGTAGCTAGAATAGTAGAACTACAATAACAACATATGCATGAAACATGTTGGCTTTATTATATTATATAAAGTGAAAGCTCCATCCATACATACAACCATGAAAACCACTAGCCCCAATAGTGGAACGTTACAGTCAACACCGCATGCTCCTCCAAAGCGATGTACTCACTCTGCACTATGGAGAAGCCAAGGCTTGACACAATACCGTCCAAATACTCTATAAGAAATGCCTAGCAAAAGCTTGGCTCCCAAAAGCCTATTATCTGAGTTATGAGGTTCTATTTATAAAAAAGGGTGGGGTGACCCTTGACATTCCCCTTTGTGACTCTTGGACTACCTTCATGACTCTTCAACTTCATTACATAACTCTTTACATTATATATGATTATCTGCATTCCACTAATGACACTTGGAATCTCACTTTACATCATGTTTACAAAAACAATACATTTTCCACATATACCCATGTGGGATAAAAATGACTTCAGTCAGCTAGACAAGACAACACTAAGGCTCGAACGATTGTGGGAAGACCAACTCATCAACCTCCTCTTTGTGATCCTCGGTGATGAGTTGATGCCATGCTTGGTAGTGCACAATGGTGTCTGTGTACTCTTTGATGATGCCTTCCTGGAAATGAACTCTTGCCTCCATTTCTTCCAGGTATACTGATTTGGAACCTCTGTCAAACTTGTCTTGTAACATGCGCAACTTAGTTCGAGCAAGGTCAGACCGTCAATGTACATTTGCATGTTATTTGCGTTGACTTGCAAACATGCGTTGGTGGCCGTGAGCATCAACTAATTAAAGTACGTGTCGAGCTCCAGTCTGACTTGGTTCTTCTCTTTGGCCTCAGTGAGCATACCAATCGATGGGGTACCATACTTTTTGACTGTGACATCCAAACTCCTGAACAACTATGTGTATGAAGCCTCGACACTAGTGATGAGCAGTGGGAGTTCCTCATAGTTCCAGATTTGACTTGGGATGCATGCTTTGTCTAATTTTACCTGCGACTTCATCATATTGTGCAAGTGAAGCGGGGATCGCTTGCGCCTCATTGTCCATGTCTGTACATGATCAACTATGACATGAATATCTATGAGTGTTCGCGCTATCTTGATGTAATGCTGCTGATGACCATATAGATGGACAACTACCTTATGCATCCCCAATACTTATTTCAACTATGTTTTTCGATCTAGCTCTCTTGGAGGCCATGATACCTGTACTACTGAGAAGATGCTCAAAAACATGTGGTACCTTGAGATAGAGAAGACACTCACAACAAGGGAACATCATCTAAACTACATCAAGCAACTTGAGAATCAATTGGGAAACAAACTGGTGACTATTGGGCAAGATTGCACAACATTGACTCTGGGAGGCTGTCAGCTGGAATAGCACATTGAATAGTCTCAGCTACTAGCAAGACTGATTGTTGACTGGAATTGTGCAATGCATACTCCAGTGACGCTGACTGGTGACTAAAACGTCATAATGTGCAAAATAGTTAGGTGGGGTTGCTGGCTGGAACTATGCATTGCATATTTCCAGTGGGAAGGAATGGGGCATTGCCTTCTAATATTGCATGGAGCACAATTGGGAGCCAGTGTGGGCAGCCTCTGAATAATTCCTGGAGGGAAGCTAAAGCCTTGATTGCAAGGAATGCATAAAGCATTCTAGGAGACATAGGATCTGGGCCAAGACAGCGAAGATTTGCCCAATGGAAGCCTGAAAACATGAAAGACTAAGTCAGTGTGAAAATCTGGTAGAGATCTTAGCGAATAAACATGCATGCAATGCAAGCAATAAAAAAAGGTCAAATGACAAAACCAGGAAGCTCATGAAGATAGTCACCACAACAACGACCGTAAGTGCAGAAACAATGTTATGCATGTGATACTAAGGAAAGGTAACTAAAAAATTTAAACAACACTTGTACAAGTTAAAACACATTGAAAATACAATGGTAATTCAATAAAAGAAAGGAAACAACACTCATACAAGCTGAAAACTAAAAATCAACTAAAAAAGCGACAAAAGGCATGAAAAGCAAAACTTACCCAGAAGAGCTATGCAAAATGTACAGTAGGTTCCTATATCCCTCGAGAATGCCATAGCTCCAACATAAAATGTGAATAATGAGCTCAAAGGCATCGTTTTAATAGATTTGGTGAAATTAGGGTTTATGATGCGCATGCCACAAATTTAGGAAAAAATTACACTTGGTGGGGAGTTTCTAAAAATGACTTTACATGTACCTCTTACTGCTAAAAATAGATCCCTAAAATCTAAGGATGATTTTTCACTTTTGGTTTTTTTCATTTTCCAGAAAATCTACCCAAAATGCAAGGAAGGATTGTGAAATTATGGAGGGAACTAGGCAACATACCGACACATGTGACGGACAGTCACTAAGGGAAAACTTCTACACTGTTTTTGCGTTGAGTGGCCCTAGCTGGCTGGCCAGCTCTGCACAATTTTCAAGAGTAGTGTTGCTGACGCATTTTTATGGAGTAGTGTTGCTGGCCAGTTCTTCACATTTCCAGAGAGAAGTGTGGCTGGCCCGACTTACTCTGTGCATTTCTAGAGAGTAATGTTGCCTGAGCCACTCTCTGTAATTTCCATAGAAAGGCTGGCTAGCCTGCTCTGTGTAATTTCTGAGTGTAGGGCACCTGTTGGGCTGCTCTGCACAATTTCGGAGGGGAATACAAACTTCCCTCTAGGATTGTAGAGTTTTTCCTGATAACCCATTGACCAGATGTGGACCAAGTGCTGGGTCAGCTTGTGGTTGATCGATGGGACAAGTGAGTGAACACGAGCTGCTAAACGATAGATGAAACAAAATAAACACAAGTACCTGATTAGTGCAGGATAACTGCTATGATTTCAAGGAGGGAGGTCCCAAAATGAAGCAAAGGTAAAATTTTGGAGGGTGGCTATAGGCGCTACAACATTGGGGACACACTGCTAGAATTCTAGCTTTCTGTATGGACCTTGTTCGTAAAAATTGAGTCCAAATCCTCTAGAAGTATTGTTTGATTCTTTGATCGTCATGGGTTCAACATCAATCTTGAGTTAGAGATATAGTCCCTGCCATTATTTTGAGTTGTCACCACACATACCAAGGAAGTGAAGTCAGTTGTTGTGAACGGGGATGAGGGGTATATTGGTGCAAATGTAATAAAGATGTTAGAGTCTTAGTTTCATCTCTGGTGTTTTTCTGCTACCATCAGGCCTGGACAGTACCCCGGCAGAGTCATGCAGGAACACAAGTATCACTCCACTACTAGCTGCTTTGTGGTAAAATGCACGGTGTATGTAAGATGAAAACTACCCTCAAAGGCCTTCCCGGGACCTTCGACAGACTGTAAGATTATCTGCAAAAGCTACCAAGTTACACACATGTTCATCTATCAAACATAAATTGACAAGGTATGGAAATAGGATCACCTTTAGTTCCTTCTAGATTTGTTTGGAGATCTCTATGCGGTAAGAAGAACTCCTTCAAGGCCGGCTCCAAGACAATTCCTGCACAAAGGACAAGGTAAACCAATCACAGCATACGCTCTTGAAAACTAATGTAAGAATGCACAATAAACATATATTAGTGTATAAATTAACTACTCATCTCGACAAGCATCAGAATGAACAAATCAATGAACAAAATTATCGACACTATGGAGTAGGGAACACAACTGCAGTTCTATATTTATAGTGGAGGAGTGATTACAACCATCCGTTGTATCAGCCTTCCCTTGCCCCTTCTTCCTCTCTCTCTCCCTCTTTTAGCTCACTTCTTCAAGAATATGACAGTTCACAATAGCTCAATGGGCTATCCTTCCAAATGCTCTGACCCTTTCACAATGGCCCTCTCGCTTGTTATGTAGCAATTGGATTAGGGCTGCCAAGCTCCTCCTAGAGTTCATTAGGGAAAAAGCCATGAACCTACCCTGTTTTTAAGCTTTTTCCCATTTTCCTTCATTCTCAGATTGAAATTTCTCCAAATATCTCGATTTTTGGAGTTTCCTTGCTTTTCTTGAGCAAATTTAGGGATAAATAACTAGATATTTATGAGCATATTCGTTGGCTTGACCCTTTGAACGTCTCTTAGGTTCACTAATGCTCCCCTTGGTTTAACAACTTGAGTTAGCAGGGTGACTAATGCTCCTCTATGCTTGGTAACAAGCTTTATAAAGTAGGTTAGCAGTGTGCAGAGAGTGGCAGTGTGGAACCAAGGCCTGCAGTTGTGGTCTTTGCTTCAATCATCCTATCATTCACCTATGAGTTGATGAGGAGGTCATTTTGTCCTATAACAGATGCCCCCTAAAGTATGAGATCAGAGGCAAAGACGATGGCTGAAATACTTTACTAAAACTATAATTTTCTGTCAAAATTTTGTAGAGAGAGAGAAGTTTCGGGCGGCAAGGAAAACCTGATACAACACATATATATAAACTGCTAAAATCATGTCCTGAGTCAAGCATTCCCATGCTTAGTAGCTATGTCAGAGTAATTTTCTCTTCTGAGATATAACAATGCTAGCCGCCGATAAGCACAGAGTGGATCTAGTGTCATAATAGATTATCTTGAAATAGCTGTCTCCAAAGAACAATATCCGCAGCTTGGGAGAGGAAACAAGGCTGAATGATGCAAGCCTCTACCCAAGGTCTTGATTTCCACTTCACCGAACAGCATAGATCAGTACATGTGATAAGATGTGTTGATGTCAAACATGCACAAAATCATCTGATTACCAGTCAATAATGGAGACCGTTAACAGATGCGAGGAAGGCCACCGATAATGGTGATGGTCTCCAAGATGCACAGTGCAAACTAGCGAGTGTGAAAGATTTCTTTGTTGTCGAACACTCGTAGAATCGCTTAACCAGGAGCCAATAATGAAAACTTGTGATCAAACACAAGGTAACCTGCCACTAATGTCTACAAGTACCAAGGCACTAAATGTGTTTCTAGGTTATCTTCCTAGATAGAGTGTTGAAGTCGATAGGAAGAAACCTGTTGAAAGGTAGGCAATGATGTGTCCTACATCAGTCGACACGAAACCGGACAAGAATGATTTTGTTTTTTGAGGAATCTTTTGAGCATTTGGGTCTAAACAACGGAGGGCATGATGAAAGGATATGTATGATCGATTGATAGAGGAAACAAATGGGGACCCTTGAACAATAGAAGGCACAACAACGGTTTTAACCAGACAACACTAGACTCATGAACACTACAGAGTGTTAGGATACAGAGATGCAATTACATCAGTGTATATAGGCTAAAACTCATGGGTTGGTATGGTTCATACTGAGAGGCCATCAAAATGAAGGTTTATCTAAGGGAGTGCCATGTTCAAGGGAACGATTGTTGCCAAACCATGCTTTCAAATATGGAATATAGTTGTATTGTCCACTTTCCCCGTCTGATTAATTTAATGAGTCCAGACGGGTAAACTCATCGATCTTTTCATGTTTAAAGAGTCTAAAAAAGATCGCAAAAAGAATGACTCTTTTCCCTATCTGATTAGTTTAATGAGTCCAGACAAGAAAACTCATCGATTTTTTTCATGTTTTAAGAGTGAAAAATATCGTAAAAAGAACGACTCTATATCTTGTCTGTGTAATTTAAAGAGTCTAGACTAGAGAACTATGTGGTCTTTTCATATTTAGAGAGTAACAATGTAAACTTTGAAACGGGAACTATAAACTCAAAACAGGAACTATGGCAAAAAAACCCCAAAAAAACATCAAAAATATTGCTAAAAACGAAAAGTGTTGATGTTGGAATAACACTCTTTTTTTTTTTTTTGGGTAAATTTTCAACATGTTTTAAAAATGGCAGTGAAAACCAATTTTTTGCACAAAAATTATCCAAAAAACACCCTCAAAACGAATAGTGTTAATTCTTGAAGAACATTTTTTTTTTTTTTCGAAAGTAAAATTTCAACATTTCGAAATAATGGCGTAAAATGTTTTATCATGACCCCGAAAAACATTAAATTAAAAAAAAAGAAAAAAAAGAAAAAAAAAGAAAAATAAAAAATAAAAATTAGAACAATGAAAAAACACAAAACAAAAAAAAGTTTAAAAAATTAACAAAACATAAATTAAGATATATAATAAAAACAAAACACAAAATAAAAATATAAAACTTAAAAAAAATCAAATATAAAAAAAAAATATCAATCATAAAAATGTAAAAAAAAAAAATTAATGGTAAAAATTAAAAAACTAAAAAAAATTATAAATTATAAACAAATAAATAGTGAAAATAAAAAATAAAAAAATAAAAATTATCTTGTAAACCATCAAAAAATTGGCAAAAGAAAAAAAAAAATACGGAAAAGAAAAAAAAAAACATTTAAAATAAACTAAAAATTAAGTAGGTAAAAATAGAAAAAAAAAAAAAAATTAAGAAAAAAAAAAATTAAAAACAAACTAGATTTAAAAAAAATAGAAAATTAACAAAAATAAAAAATAAAAAAAGTTAAAAAAAAATTATCTCACAAATCAAAAAAGAATTTGGAAAAAAAAAAAAAAAAATTAAATATATATATAAAAACTTAAGTAAGTAAAAACAGAGAAATTAAAAAAAAAAAACATTAGCAAAAACCGGGAAAAAAAAGAAAAAGAAATTAAAAACAAACTAGTTTAAAAAAAATTTAGAAAATTAACGAAAAGAAATTAAAAAACTAGTGAAATTAATATTAAAAAAAACAAAAATAAATTCAAATTATAAAAAAAAAACACAAAAAAAAATGCATATTTTTTATTATAAAAAAAAAATCTAATTATTTTTTATTAAACCTACAATTTTTATTTAAAAAAAAAAAAAAATAAATTTAAATTTAAATTTTATTTTAAATAATCTTTTTCTTTAAATATATATATTTTTTAATTTAAAAATACAAATAATTAAAAACATTTTAATTTTTTTTCAAAAAAAAATTAATTTTTTAATTTCAAATTTAAAAAATTATTACAAAAAAAATAAATTAAAATTTAATTTTTTTTAACGGATTTTTTTTTTATTATTAAAAAAAATAAAAATTTTGCGGCCCTTCGCTCCTCGGCCGCCTGTGGTGGCGCGGCCGTGGGAGGAGGTGCCTGTGCGTGGTGCCCCGGCCGCCTGTGGTGGCATGGCCGTGGGCGGAGGTGCCTGCGCGCAGGCCCTCCGCCCACGACCGCGCCACCACGGGCGGCCGGGGAGCGGATGGCCGCAAATATATATATATATATATATATATATATATATATATATATATATATATATATATATATTTTTTTTTTTTTTTTTTCATTTGAAAAGACATATATTTTCCGCCATTTTCATATTTTTTTGAGTTTTTTTTTTTATAATTTGATTTTATTTTTGTTTTTTTTAATATTAATTTTACTAGTTTTTTAATTTTTTTGTTAATTTTCTATTTATTTTTTTAAACTGGTTTGTTTTTAATTTTTTTTTTTTGTCCTAGTTTTTGCTAATTTTTTTTTTCTTAATTTCTCTATTTTTACTTAGTTAATTTTATATATATATATTTTTTTTTAATTTTTGTTTTTTTTCCAAATTCTTTTAGGGTTTATGAGATAAATTTTTTTAACATTTTTTATTTTTTATTTTTGTCTTTTTTATATATTTTTTTATATTTGTTTTCTAGAGACAATTATTTCATTTGGATTGAAAATTTAATTAACAATGTATAAATATGTAGAATATCAAAAATGCAAAATATCAACCTTCTTATTTAAGTATGCAAAACAATAAAAATCTCACTACAAAAAAAAATTAAAAAAAATAAAAACAAGATAATATGAAGAAGATGACCACTTCCAAAATTATTAAATTTAAAAAATAATTATTTACATTTCATACAATAAAAAAATTTAAAGTAAAAAAATAGGTCTTTTAAAAAAAGGGTGTGATGCAGAATAACCATTTTTTTAAATCAATATGAAAATCACTACCATTCACTACCATTCTAAAATGCAAAGTACATAAAAAAAATTAAAGTGCTAAAAACTATGCTCTAAAAAAAACATGTGTGTTCTGGATCACCCCTTTTCAAAATCGGGTCACTTTTTTGCTATCTTTACAAAACGGGTAACAATATCAGTTCCCGTTTCAAAGTTTACATTGTTGAGTCTAAAAAGATCGTAAAGAGAGACTCCATGGTGGTCCCTTTGTCATAATTGTTAACTGGGTGCGACAAAAGGTTAATAGTATACCCGGATTGGTTACTTTTCCATCTTTTAATCTATTGAACCTGGATAAAGAGAAACCTTTTTCTAATATATGTCGACCTCATTTTGTTACGTGTACGAGGTGACGGACTAAACTCGTGTATTGTCATGAATTTTTAACGAGCCCAATAGCAAAAACTCAGGGTTTTTCAATTTAACGAGCGAGAAAAGTACCTAAAAGAATGCTTGGGTCATCTTTAGCAAGTTTAACGAGCCGCAAGACATATTTCGGGATTTTTTTAGTTTAAAGAGCGAGAAAAAAGCGCCTAAAAAGAATGATCCTTTGGTCTTTTTCAGTTTATGAGCTGGAAAAAGACCCAAAAAAAGTTGCTCAGAGCATCGTTGCATGTATTTAAGTAGCACAATGATGAAAACTCGGAGATGTTTATATTTTTTAAAAAGCAATAAAATATCACAAAAAGTGCTCTAACGATCGTCACAAATTTTTAGCGAGCTTAACGATGAAAACTCGGAGATGTTTATATTTTTTAAAGAGTAATAAAATATCCCTAAAAGTGCTCTATTGATCGCGGTGTATGTTTAACAAGCCCCACGACAAAAACTTGGAGATGTTTATATTTTTTAAAGAGAAAAAAAATATCTCCAAAAGTGCTCTAATGAGAATTGCATGCAGCTTTTACTGCTTTTCATTCCTGAAAGTACTTTCATCAAAAGCGGTAAAAAGTATAAAAAAGAAGCAATTCCTATTATCTGGGTTCATGCATGATAAAAAATCATGGAGAATGGACTACTTCCTCTTTAATTATTGTCAAAAAATCATGTCTCTCAAATTTATATAAGGAGATGCTTTGAGCTTTCACATGCATCAGTTTCACAATTGAAGTTTGTGAGAGCTTGCTGGAGCTAAAGAGGAGCAGATTTTCCGTGGACCATTGCAAGAGATTCGGGAAACCATTTGACGTATCGTTAGTCCCAAGTGAGAGCTAAAACCTTTCTCTATGCCTTACTAAACCTTTCTTAACAATTTTATGGGTGGAATTTTGTAGATCTGAGGTGCCATAAAGCCTTATTTGCGCACTAACACCCTCCAAATGGCTAGTAGGGAGCGTTAAACACTCTGTACGAGCCAATGGAGGGCATTAGTCCTCCCTGTGTAACACTAGGGGTAGCGTTAGGGCTGTAGGGCGCAGTTAAAACCCTCATGCATGGATTCTTTAAGTGTTTTTGCCCCATTTTAACTGTTTTTAGGGTTATTTTGTGCAGGTTTTAGGCTGAAATGACTCACCTATGGAGAGAACGAGCCCATGATAATGAGGAATTGCTGATGCGAAACGATCCAGCATGCATACTTGCATTGCGCTACTGCGATTTGTTGAAGTATGCAAAGCTAGAGCTGATGAAAGGACAAGAGGATTTACTGAGATGGATCATACAACGTTGGGATGAACACGAGCAAGTGTTCAGGATTGGAGATTAGGTGTTGGCGATTGACTGAGATGACATTTACTTTTTGACTAGTTTGTCATGCCGTGGGGCACAAGAAAACCTCACCAGTGGTAGGTAAAATCCACGATCTACTTCAGAGTTGGTACAGATCTACTGCATCCCTGAGAGTGGACTAGTCAGCAACAGAGTCCCTATAGAGAGGATTCGATCTCGGTCTATGAGGGTAGTTTTATGGTTGATTGTACGGTTGGCGGGGTCAAAAAGTCCCCATGTAGCGACAAAGGCCGAACTATTGCTTGCGATTGACTGTGTCTAGCCACAGATGTTCAAGTGGTGCGAAGCAGTGCTTAGCCAGTTGAAGGCAGAATTAACAACATGCAAGACCCGTACCCAACACAGTTTTGGGTACGGTACTATCATAGTCTCATTTTTCCTTGAGAGGCTACCTGTTATGCGCCCACGGATGAGCTTAGGTGCCTTTGATCCGAGGGAGCCAAGGCAGGGTCACTGGTCATCACTCGATCCTCGCACAGGAGGAGGACCGCTTCGACACTTCTTTGACGAAGACTTCTTCCAGTGACTCCGTAGCCAAATTATGATTGTTGACGACTATGCCTATGAAGGCATGGACTTTACCGGTGACCTAGACTTAATTCTATTGCCCGGGACCAAATGGGGTCCTCAAGGTGAGAATAATTTTGACAGTACTTAAGTATTTTTGTGCTTTTGAATGTATATGTAATGTTTTTTAACGGTGAAATAAGAACTTACATGAAACTTTTATGCCTAACATAGACGTGGCACCAGTACGACCTGCAGGCAAACCTCGCTACGTGCGACGAGGCAACCAAATACTTGCTAGAGGGGGCAATGCCGATAGTCTCCGCGAGGTTCTGAGAAACCTAGAGGGTTTAACTATGGGTGTCCCCCCCCTTCCTATGAGGGAGATTCTCGCTTATATGCAGTGGCAAACCATTGGTCTACTTGAGCAGTTTTTGTTTCCTCTTCGGAGGGTAGCTAGAGCTGTTTTAGCTTTTCTGGAGCAATAGGCTCTTTTTAGCAGGGGTTCTAGCATAAGCATATGAGTGTTTGTAGCTGGGCTTTGAGCCATTTTGTACTTAAATCATCCAAGTTTTGGAATATTTTGATGTAAAAAACTGGATTTCGATATATGTATATATATATATATATATCGAAATCCATATTTTAGTGGTGTAAATGTGTTTTTTAAATGTTTTTTGTAACAAATGTTTAACTTTAGTAAATGTTTTTTGTAACAAATGTTTAACTTTAGTAAATGTTTTACTTCTCATGCATGCTGCTATAGAGAATGAGACAAATGCCAATCCAATACATAGTTAGCTAACGAATCAGTTACTGTATTTAATTCTCGAGGAACATGCTCATATGTGATTATTTCAAATCCACGTTCCAAGAGTCGCACCCTTAGATAGTTACGTAACAAGGCTAGATTATGAATGTGATAATGGTTTGTCAATTGCATAACGACTAGCTGGGAGTCTAACCTGACCACCAAATTGGAGATGCCCCTTGATGACGCTTCCGTGAAAAGCGAAATGACGGACATGTACTCGGCAATATTGTTGGTGGCGGTACCAAGGAAGACCCTCCCCAGAGCAAAATAGTTCCGACTTAGGTGTGTATATGACCCAAGCAGCTAATGCAATGTGCCGTGTGTGACGACTGACACCATCTACGTATCCTACGTATGCTAAGGGCAATGACGACATCTGCATTACGAGAACAATGCATGAGACAAGTACTCCACTAAATAACAAAACAATCCAATCACATCAAAAAAGGTAAGCAAAACTTATGAATACATAAATTTACAAAGCGCATGCCCAGTGCAATACTAGGCATAATACTTTTTCAGATAGAGCCCATATTTGGGCTCCTTGAGTGGGATTTCGTCCCAGTCCTGCAGTTCATATGCCCTTGTGGGGAGGACTTTCGTTATGAAATAGGGACCTAGCCAAATGGGTCGAAGCGTGCATGCCTCCAAGAGGTTATCTTTTGGATGATAGAGCAATATGAAGTCGCCCTCTTGGAAAGAACAAAACCTAACCTCTTTCGCAAATTGGGATTGTACCTGCTCCTTGTGAGTTGTGAGTGCCAAATCGGCATCTCGACGGGTTTTATCCAGTTGTTTAAGGTATAGTAGGCGTTCTTCTTCGGTAGTAGGGTCGGGCATGGGTTCAACAGCTATTTCTAGGGAAGGGATTGGCCACCCATTTCATTTTTCCTCGTCGTAAAGTTGGATCTCATGCGCGACAAATGACGGATTAAAGTCGGGCATTTCCTCGTGAGACCAAACGAAGTCATCATGGAATTCCTCATGTAGGCAGGTGGAGCTTGCAATTTCCTCAGGACTGCAATCTGCTCGCATCTGGGTGTTTTCCACGATGCCTGTCATGACTGAAATATCTATGGGAAATGACCTGGAAGTTTCGCCCATGTTTCCTTCCGCATCCAAAGTTTGGATGATCGCGTATGGTGAGGAAACAAATTCTGGTAAGTCAGAGGACATGATTTGAAGAGGCGTCATGTCTGAATCAGATATCGGGACACGATGTTGCCAATCCTCCCAATGTTGCTCTCCAAAACTCATAATGTCTTGAATGGCTTCATCCGTAGGTATGAGTTGATTGAATGGATCTAAAGGAGGAGCGGTTATGGGAAGGGCAGTGGTACTGTCGGCGATAGCCAACATGACCAGAGATGTGGATGTGGATTGAATGCCTTGGTAGGCTGATTCAGCTGGTGACAGCAGCATCTGGTCTCTGAATGTGTCAAGGTCTGAAGGAGCTGTTAGGATCCAGGGATCAGTCAGTTCATGAGGAATTGATGAAAGCATGTTGACCGATTGTGAAACCTGGGCAGCTGAAGAGGAAAACAACCCATAAGGGAAGAAGCCTTCAATAGACCGATACTGATACTGACATAACTATCAGTTCCAACTCCTACTAGGGGTACAAAGCCACTTAGTAATGGTGAATAATTGGGGGTGCAGAAAGACAATTGATCCACTGTAATGACCTTTCTGTCCAATGGAAATAGGATGATATGAAAGACAGTGGATACGACGACCGTCATGGCATATGTCCAACTGTGACCCAGCAATAGATTATAGTCAAGTTTCTTGTCAACGACTTCTACGTCCACCGTTATTGTTTTCCCATACAACGTGATGGGAAAACTGGCTAGGTATCCTTTTGGGATAAAGGTGTGGCCATCGAAAGCTTTAAGGGAGTTCGATGGCGGGGATAGGGTTGGGGAACCCAGGGCGAGCCAACATGAAGCTGACATGATGCAGGTTGAAGCACCTTCGTCGATGACAGTTCGGTGTATACCTTTACCTTTCGAAGTGATATGCACTTGAAATGCAAGCTGGTGGGAAAGAGGATGTTCACACTTGTACATGTCAAAAATAGCAAGCATGGAATCCGTAGGGTCAATACCTCCGATAGCCGAAAGCAAAGATTTTCGTTGGCTGGGGCATGTTTGTAATACTTCGAGTGCCGACATAGTCAACGGTGCTTGCGCTAAATCCTCTACGATATTGTAGTGTTGGGTGGCACGTGTAGATGTATTGTGCATTGTGCGTCGAAGTGCTCCCTTGGGGGGTCAAATTACAAAGTTCTCAACTGGCCTTTCGATATGTAGATCGTTGGGCGGTGATGGGTTTTGACCTGAGGATGATTTTGCTGCTGAAGCGACAGGAGCTCCATAAGATTTGGCTCTTTTGATGAGTTCTACCGTTTCAAATGTGTAAATGGTAGAAGATCCTTCACTAGTTGAAGGATGTTGTGAACCGTCACTGCCCCCTGGCATGGGTTACGGTTGGTTGGCAACGAGATTTTGGTGCTGTTAGGAAAAGGATTTCTAAGGACAACAGGTGCCTCACCAGAATCCCTTTTGGCAAGGTAATCTGTGCATTCTTGAAGATGCGGATAACGCCAGGTTACGTGGTCTTCAAGATAGAGTTTGCATGGATATCTGGTTCCTTTATCATTTTCATCATCAATAGGCACATTGACCTTCTGGTTTGGGTTGGGCTGCTTGGATGACTACTCTTTAGAAGGAGCGGTCTTGTTCTTATTCTTCTTGTTCTTGCCACCAGATTTTTGTGTAGACTGCATGAAGTTTATCGCAGTGGCAGGAAGAGCAGTTGCTTTGGTAGAGGGATCCACTGCCAGATTAGCAATGGAACCACTGAGTTGTTTTACGTCAACCCCAGAGGTTGCGCCGACAATCCCATCGGCGTGCACTCCGCGGTGCTGAGTGGTGGAAGCATTGGGGTTACCAGGAGCATGAGGGATTATGTCGTAGAGAGTACCAGACTGTGAATAAATCAAATCTAAGTGTTGGGCACGACGTATGGATTGGTCTTCTGTGATCGCACCACCTAGAGCGACATCTCTAGCGATTTGTGGGAGTAAGGACTTACAGAACCAGTCTGTTAAGAGAAAATCAGGGATGGGAGCTTTGACTAACCTCTGCCTACGTCTCCATTCATGAATATGATTAGAGATGTGGGTGGCGGTATCCTAACGAAATGAAGTAAGGAGCTCTGTCCCAGTCTCATAGCAGATAGGTAACTGAAAGTTCTTTAGGAACTCCATCGCTAAAGCGTCAAAGGTATTTACTGATGTGCATGGTAACTCAATATACCATTTTGCGGAATTTCCAGTGATGGTGCGGGGAAAAAGACGTAACCGGACACTATCATCCACCATAGAGTTAGAAACACACTAGAGATGGTAGGTGGTGATATGGGTGCCGAGATCCTCCCCTTGTTTTCTGTCGAACTTGGGAATGTCCATTGGTATTTTATGCGGGATCGGCGACCATTGTAGGTTGTGGTAGATGGGGTTGTTTGTCAATTTGTATAAGTCGGTAATATCCAACGTTGCCAAAAAAGGTAGAGAGTTGGGTGCTCCTGACTCGGACCATGGTGATGACGGATGACCTGAGGAGCTCTGTGCTCCTCTCATCATTTGGTTCCCCATAGTGTACATGGGTTGCGTGGTGTAGCAGTTGCTTTGCGGTACAGTGTTGTAGAGTGGATTTCCATGAGGATTTTGATAATGGGGTATGAAATTGCCCCAGTATAAGTGGTTCCCCCTTGACTCATTTGAGTCTATGAGTAGGGTGCCCCCATGTATTGGTTGGGAATCCCTTGTGGATTCCCAACTGACATAGAACTAACCATATGGCTGTGATTGACAGAGGGAACACTCATGTCAATCAGCGACTGTCCATGCATGCCTGAGAACAGAGGAGGAACTGTGACATTCCCCACCGACATGTGCATATTGGGAACACCCCCCAGATATCTGAATATGGGGGTTGGAATTGTACATTGGCGGCGAACCTTGTTATTGTTAAACGGGAACCATGCCCATAGTGCCGAATTAAGTGTTATATGGAGCACTATATGTGGCACTAGTTACAGGTATACATTGTGGCACCATAGGAGTGGAACCTGGCATCTGTTGGGTTCCACGTATAGAGGGTGTTATGTGAGTTGTCATACTTGGGACAAACGGGATAGCGGGATTCCACATTACCGGTGTTGTGATGACTGTCGACTAGGGAAGTGGTAGAGCACCATTAGCATCTCTAAAATTCCACAACCCTTGAGTTGTCAACTAGATAGATGGGAAAGTTCCACCTACTGAAGAAGGAAGTACAGGTACCACAGGAACCACGATAGGGTCTGACGGATTTGTGAGTGGAGTGTTAAAGTGAGGAAGGAATCCTTCCGTGAAGAAATCCTCCGGCAAACTAGAATCATTGGTTGTCCACACAGATCCCGTGTGAGATTTAGAAGACTGATTCCTCAAAGAGGAGGAATCCAAGTCAGTGGAACTCGGCGGATCTTCCACAATGAGTGGAGGAAGTCCTAAAAATTGTTTGGAGTGACGACGAGAACCAGATGTAGCCACGATGACCATTAAGTTTTATCAAATAAATTTTAATGTGATATTCTTTAAAGTCTAAAAAATGATAGCACTTAGGAATCTTCAAATAAAAAATACACTAAATATATCAATCAACAAATAGAGGGAAAGTACCTCGTCTGATAAGCACCATGCACTGGAGATGAAACCCAGTATCTTAATGAATAACAGAGAAGGATGGCCAAATGTATGGTTACGGTTACTTTAGAGCTTCACCCGAACCTCAGATTGAGGGAACAAATACTCTCGTGAAGATGAGAACCCTCCCAAAAACTGAAGAAAAAGTAGATCCGTTCGTGTTAGCTACCAGGACAACCCATCCCAATTACCTTTTGTGAGTACCTAGATGTTTTGGCCAATAGAGATACCTCAAATCACAGACATTACCAGGGGGGACATAGTCGTAGACAACACACTGTGTGGGCAGGATACCTGAGTCCCCGACTTAGTTCTGAAATCCTTGAAGGGACCCCCAATACATAGAATTACCAAAGGATTTGTAAGAGAAGGCGGGCTACCTTTAATTACAGTCCGATGTTGTCTCATATTTCATTACGTTGTTAGTGGAGTGGTCCTGGTAATATGAGTGCAAAAGGATTTTTTACTCGTTAACGATACTAGTTTTGGTTTTCAACCTTGGGCAGTTCACTCACATGCTTATCCCAAGGTCCTAACCTAGCTAATGTTGGTTTGCTCAAAAGAGTAATTGATTGATTTTAATGTAAATTTTAGTGTACTTGATTATTTGTCTTCAGTAGGGGTGTTGACATATGAATATGGTGAGATTCTTGACTCAATAAATCATGCAGAACAATGCTCTGATTTTTTTTTTTTTCAATTTCTTATGCAAACAAGTCTTATTCTACATATTCATCTTTTCACATATTCATGGATTCGTCTGTGCATCTAAAGCCATTCAACACTTGCATAACCAAAAGATTCTTTTCCCAATATTTCCTAACAACTACTGAAAACCAAAATGAAGCAGCTTACAACTATTTCGACAGAAGGATGAATACAATTTATTAGTCTTTCTTTCAAAAAAAATGTATTTTAAGAGAGAAAAGCTAAAACATGTTCCTAAAAATGAACTTTCAGGACACCAAATTTGTTAACATAATATAGTTGCAGATCTTACTTTAGCCCCTGAGACAAGTTTCCCCCCCTTTTGGTCCATAGACTCTTCTAGAAATCATGGAAATGGGAAACTAACACTTTGTTCCAGTGTAAACAGAGAGTTATTTGGGCCACTAATGCTCCATGTACACAGGCACAGTGCTTTATAAAGCTCTTTTTAGCCTGGAAACCTGTGTTAGTGAGGGAAATATCTCAAACAAAGGGTCTTTAGGATCAGTTTCTAAGGAGAATGCAAACTAGTAGGATGTAACAAGATAGTTGGTGGATCAGAAAAGGATTTGAAGAAGTAGGAAGCTCTTAGAAGAAAGAGAAGAACTGAGAGGAGTCCGGGTAAACCGGGAACTAGATGTATAGTCCTTAGTGGAGTCACCAATTTTGCTATGGGGTAAAATGCACAGTGTATGTAAGATGAAAACTACCCTCAAAGGCCTTCCTGGGACCTTCGATAGACTGTAAGATTATCTGCAAAAGCTACCAAGTTACACACATGTTCATATATCAAACATAAATTAACAAGGTATGGAAAGAGGATCACCTTTAGTTCCTTCTAGATTTGTTTGGAGATCTCTATGCGGCAAGAAGAACTCCTTCAAGGCTGGCTCCAAGACAATTCCTGCACAAAGGACAAGGTAAATGAATCACATCATATGCTCTTTAAAACTAATGTAAGAATGCGCAATAACCATATATTAGTGTATAACTTAACTACTCATCTCGACAAGCATCAGAATGAAAAAATCAATGAACAACATTACCGACACTATGGAGTAGCGAACACAACTGCAGTTCTATATTTATAGTGGAAGAGTGATTACAACCATCCATTGTATTATCCTTCCCTTGCCCCTTCTTCCTCTCTTTATTTCCCTCTTTCAGCTCACTTCTTCAAGAATATGTCAGTTCACAACATCTCAATGCGCTATCCTTCCAAATGCTTTGACCCCTTTCATAATGGCCCTCTCGTTGCTTATGTAGAAATCGAATTAGGGCTACTAAGCTCCTCCTAGAGTTCATTAGGGAAAAAGCCATGAACCTACCTTGTTTTAAGATTTTTCCCATTTGCCATCATTCTCAGATTCTAATTTCTCCAAATATCTCGATTTTTGGAGTTTCCTTGCTTTTCTTGAGAAAATGTAGGGATAAATATCTAGATATTTGTGAGCAGATTCGTTGGCTTGACCCTCTGAACATCCCTTAGGCTCACTAACGCTCCCCTTGGTCTAAAAACTTGAGTTAGTAGGGTGACTAATGCTCCTTTATGCTTGGTAACAAGCTTTATAAAGTAGGTTAGTAGTGTGCAGAGAGCATTCGTGTGGAATCAAGTCCTGCAATTGTGGTCTTTGCTTCAGTCATCCTGTCTTTCACCTCCGAGTAGATGAGGAGGTCATTTTTTTCTATAACACCAGCAAGCCTAATTAGTACCTTAGCAGATTTACTTGCATCACCTCTCTACATAGGAAGCCTTTCTCTTCTTTCATCTTATTTATTTATTTTTATTTTATTTTCATTTTTCAAAAAACTGTGCATAGACACTTATTTATTTCAGAGGAAAAAGATGGATCTCGACTAATTGAGAGCAGAAGAGGTTTTCCCTTTAGAGAAGTATTTTACATATACCTTTGGTAATACTTGTTAAGGTTTTCCCCCTCACCTTACTCTACTTGAGTGAGTTGACAAGGGTTAACCCAAAAGAATCGATTATAGTAGGTGGTACTAGTTAAAAGTGCAAGAATTGTGTTTTCACCAAGACTCACATTGAACATAATGTATTTTCCATCTGGGTATCATTGACTGAAGACAACAAGTTCTTCATAAAGAGAGAGGAAGACAGATAACCAAGTGTTGATAGATGTACAAGTCCTCTTTTACTTTACCTTGGTTGTCTTGAGAGCCACACACGGTTTCATGCAAAACTAAAACCTACAGGTGTAGAACAAGAAAACAAACAAGAATGCAAAGGAAAAAAGTAAATGAAAGAATATCAAGAAAGAAAAGAGATAAAACCAACAACACAAACAATGTAAACAAAGAAAGCATTCAAACAAAGAAAAATAAGAAAGAAAATGCTACTCCTACTCCTAAACTAAATAGTGCATGGGCCTCATCACGTGAAGTGATATTTCCAATGTAGCCATCGGAGCATTGGTTGACCAATGTTGGTGAAGGCATGGTTTACAAGAAAGATAAGCGTGTAAACCAACAAAGAAGAAAAATATAACAGTGAAGACCAACACGCTCTGAATTTAAAAATATCCACAAAAAATAAAAGAATAAAAGCACAAGGTAAGTATTCTGTGGACGTATCATGGTTATGCATCACATTATGTGCAGATGATAAACATGCACACTATTTTGACTGTGACAAATGATAAAACATGAGAAATAAAGACAACTCACGTTTAGAAGGAGTGCTTGTTGTGTATGATTCCTCCAATGCATGACCAATAGGATCATGTGATTCAAGTGGAGGATATGAATTCTGTGAACTAGATTGATCTTTAATGTAAATAGGAAAATGATAAGGAGCCTTGGATGTTTCATCAGATTTTTGATCTAAAGTGAAATCGACCTCAATACAGCGAGGACCTAAGATAAGCATCAACTTGGGCTAAAGTGCCTCCACAAATTTTTGGGTTTCCACTTCATTAACAGGTAGATCATTGAAGATGGGTGGCTTAGAAAGATCAACAGTGAATGACTGAACATCATGCTCGATTGAAGGAGTAAAGAGATCACGACAACCATGATCAGAAAATTTGATATATTCATTGGCATCCTCATGATCTAATGAATTGTATGGAGGGGTTGATGAGAAGCAAGAATTTTCACCATCTATGTTTCCAGAAATGATAGATGAAATATTGAGTGGATTTGAAAACACATATATGTCATCCCTGCTATGCAATGATAGACTGACATCTGATATGTTCTGTGAATGATCAGAAGTAGATGCATTCAAGAATGAATTCTCATAAGGAAAATTAACAATGGAATAATCACCAAAGATGTCAGGGAAAAGCGGATGAGGTGTGGATAGAAGGAGGTCATGCTTAACCGCGGGTTCTTCTTCAGATTCCCACACATACTCATCATAAATGATAGCGCAGGTTGGCTTCTCAACAACAACTTCATCAACAACTTGATCCTTGTGAAAAACAAGTGTGAAGTCCAGAACGGGAGAACACAACAAAGTATAATTCGAAGGATCAACAGAACATGAGGACAAAGGTTGAGGGAATAAGTCCATGTGACAACCAGCAGTTTTGCAAGCCAAATATGCGTAGAAATCAATAGCAGGTGGGGTTGGAGGATGTGATTGTTC